>CM053399.1:132455255-132472828 GCA_028644305.1 Xerus rutilus | reverse complement strand
CAAGAATGCAGAGTAAGGGCTGCAAGATAGCTCAGTGATAGAGTACTTGCTGAGCATGTGCAAGGCCCAAGGTTCAATCCCCAGCACTATACAAAAAAAAAAAATGCAGAGTGCTGTGATTCAGTGATATTGAAATAAATCATCTGGGACTCTAGTCTTCAAACAAGCACAAGGTTGTAGTCATCAACCACTATAGGAATTTGAAGCCTGTTGCACAATAAAGATAACTGTCACAACAAGAATACTCAAACCCAGTGAAAGTACAATGTATTTAGGCTCAAACTGCATAGTAATGACCTGACCAAAAAAGAAGTGTGTTTATATGTGAGCATAAATATTACTTATGTCAGACTCCTCTGTTCCATCAGATCATGAAGGTATATTATAAATAAAGGCTGTTGCAATATTCAACAATTACCCAATGTTATGTATCACATTAATATAATTAAGTTACTCCTATTGAGGCATAATTTATATATTGGTTTACTAATTTTAAGCATGTAAAGTTTGACAAACATACAGTCTATACCATCATCACAATAAATGTAAAGATTAATATTTCATTTAGTGATCATTATTCAACTGTTCTCAAATCCACTCAAAAATATTTTGCAATTAAGTATACATATTTATAAGCATTGCATTAACAATTCATATTTCTTTATTAAACCATTATAAATTTAATGTCATGGAAACACATAATATAAAATGTAGGTATGCATTACGCATTTATTTCACTCCCTAATTTGCTCCCTAAGATTAATCACTTGAAAAATATTGGAATGTCTCAGACACATTACATCCATGTTTTTAAGATGTTATATGTATCACATGTATTCTGATGTCAGAGCATGTTGTGAACATTTTTTCCTATAAAATAATTTAGGCAAGGTCAGCTTCATCAATTGAACAAGAATCTAAGCAACTTAGTGAGACCCTGTCTTAAATATAAAGATATAATAAAAAGAAAATAATGATAATAATAATGTAATAATGATAAAGGGCTATAGATGTAGCTTGATAGTAAAGCATCCCTGGTTCAATGTCTAGTACCAAAAAGAAAAAAAGAAAAGAAAAGAAAGAGAAAAAGAAAGAAATGAAACATTTATTGTAAGACTAGTAGAAATAAACCTATAAAAAGTGTAAATAGAGTTAACCACAAACTGAAGAGGAAAAATAATACACTTTTAAACATTGTTTCTTCTCTTCAGCTGGAAAAATTTAGAATTTACTCTACATGCTCTATTTATGCAATAAATGAAACAATGAGATAAACTTGATATAAGCAAATTTGTTGAAAGTACAGCTTTCTCTTTCACCTTGCAGTTCTATCGTCAATTAGGTTTGAATACTGAACAAATCCCAGGTTTTAATATGAATCTTGCATCTGTATGTAGTCTTTTTTAACTATACCATACATCATATTTAAAATGCTTTCAGGCTGTAATTGGTTTACTTAAACATAGTTGAGAATATACGGCTGGAAGCTTTCTCAATTAGCTGATGAAGTTCCTGTCTTCAGGAAACATTTTCCTGTATCATACAGATAGATTGCAATTGGGCTTAAATTTTTTAAACTTACTTGTACAAGACATAATTCAAATATGAACAAAAGAAATTTGGCTCTAATCACATCAATTTAACCAGATGCTTAGGTTTGCCTATAATTTAGTATAAAGAATATCTAGAAATAAGAATGTTTAATTTGGTGGCAAAATATAATTAGCCCAAAAGAACACTATAAAATAAATGCAGCTTTCCTTGTACTCCATGGCTAAGTAACTTTTAAGAGTTTTTTATGCAACAGAATATAGAGTAGGTTCTCGGGGTACTTTTGCAGATTTTAGAAAACAAAGCATTTGAACTGTTATGTAAATTTTCTATTTTCCTAAAACTAAAAAGTAGCCCACTTTTTAAACTAAATCTCAATATAGAAGTTTGAAAAAATGAGAGTAGTTGCTGCCTTTGCAATATTTACTTCAGCCAAGTCCACTTAAAAAATATCAGTAAGAACTTTGACGTTTCTAAAATGTATACCCCATATTATAAGAATAAGAAATTTTATAAATGGCTGGTATAATTTGATAACCAGAAGTAACGTATTACAAATAAAACAATAATAAATATTTGAATTTAATCATTTTAGGTAAACATAAAAGAAAAAACAAAAACTTTAGCTCCTTATTACCAACTCTAAGCTTAAACATTTGTGGTATGTTGTCTTTACTATTTTTCCACTTTTTGTTAATATATTAATATTCTAAAGTAAATATCTGTCAATTACAATTGCAAAAAAACTGCTTATAAAAAATAAACATTACTGTTTTACCAGTGAAGAAAATGAGCAGATGTTATTTATACTCTTACAGATATTTGGAAAATAGACTCCTGGAATGGTATGCATATGTTCTTATTTCTGAATTTATTTCTTCCATATGCTAAATTTAATTCCAATTATATTGATATCAGTTTTATGACGTCTGTCCCAGTTCATCTACTTCAGCACTCACAGTGACTACATTACATTTTTTCCATCATAGGAAAATATGCATTAGTGAATCAAATTATTTTGTGATGAGGCTTTAATTTATTTTTGTTTGGTAATTTTATCCTTGGTTTCAAACGAAACAAAAATCTTAAAATGTTGCTGCAGAGCCTGGCGTGGTGGTGCAAGCCTGTAATCCCAGCACTCCTGTCTGAGACAGGAGAATCACAAGTTCAAAGCCAGCTTCAGCAATGGTGAGGCATTAAGTAACTCCGTGAGACCCTGTCTCTACATAAAAACACAAAATAGGGCTGGGGATGTGGCTCAGTGGTCAAGTGTCCCTGAGTTCAATCTCTAGTACCCCCTCAAAAATGTTACTGGAGAATATCAAGCTGAATCAATTATTAATTTATCAAAATTAGCAATTTATCAAAATTATAATTCTGAAAGTGAATGTGCTGATATCCCATCTCTATCATATGGATCTTTGATGTCTCAAATTCTTTGCTAAATGAATAACTCCCCTATTTATACTACCATCCACAATTTTTCTCTCCAGAATATCAATTTATTGAGTATCACCAATTCTCACATGCCTTGTATACACATTTAAATTTGAGTATGAGACACATGTTTACCAGCCTGTAACAAATGTCCAGAGTTTTATTATTGCAATTTGATGATTAAATTGTTATTCAAGGGGAACTACTGTCATAACCTCTCAGCTTTGCTCCCTTGAGTGGCAGGATACAAAGACCCTCAGATGAGTAAGTGAAAAGTCTCTCAAAAGTGATGCCTATCTTGCTTTATAGTGAGATATGTAATTCAAATATCGAGTGAGACATTTCTATTACCTGTGCTTGTATTCTATCAGATGTTATAATTATATCTATCAGGGTAAAAGAAGATGGAATAAAATATTGCTTCATATGGGGCTGGGGTTGTGGATCAGTGGTAGAGTGTTTGCCTGGCATGTGTGATACCCTGGGTTCGATCCTCAGCACTGTATATAAACAAACAAACAAACAAACAAAATTGATTAAAAACTAAAAAATATTTTTAAAATATTGCTTGATACTTTTATATAATGTGGTTGGTTTACTGCTTCCCTTGCAAATCATAATACTTACTCAATGAAATAATCTAAGGATCAGAAATGAAAAGCAATATGATCTCATTGTGGATGGTTTCATTTGTTGAAAGTACATAATCAAACTTTTAAGCATAAAATCATAATGAAAATAACTTGAATTTATAGTGAGATGACTAAAACATTATAGTGCATCCATACAATCAAATAAAGTTATTTAAAAACCACAAGGTAAATGATATAGTTATTTCGATATGGAAAATAATACTATTACATAATTGACAGTGTTGATATAAGCATGAACACATTTTTAAAGGACAAAGACAAAAAAAACTTTGATTTGCCCTAGAGAAAAAAGTCTTGGGATTGGAGAGAGAGAGAATTTTTTCACTGTAGTTTTGTGCATATTTATTTATTTGAACTTAAAAAGATATGTATATATTACTTCTGTTTAAGAAACACTAAATTTAGCTGAATATTGTAGTCATACTCCTTATTTTAATCTTTAAAATTTTTCAAATTTAAAGTTCAGTACATGTCATATAATACCATAAATTGTAAGTTAAAAACATAATCTTATTCATGTTTCTGCTTTATCACACTACTAAAATTATATAACATTGTCAAAATGACCAATAGATAACATTGGATTAATATATCTATCTTGAATTTGATATATTACTGTTAGAAGTTTTAGGTTAACTTAAATTTACTGAGCTTGTCTTTTGTTATAAGAAAGTGTGCCTCCCAAAAAAAGAAACTATGATAATGATAAATCATTTCCTATAAAAAAGATAATGCATATGCTAATTAGTCTATTTTAATTAATGTACAACATATACATGTACCAAAACATCACAATCTATACCATGAAGATGTACAATATAGGAATATATATATAATCTATAATGAAAATGTAATATATTATTAAAAATAATAATTATTAATTATATGTAATTATTTTCTTATTTTATTATTATATAATTATTTTATTATATTACATTTTCATTATATGTATTATATATATTCACATATATATTCATGGTATAGAGTGTGATGTTTTGATACATGTATAAGCTGTGTAAATGGAACCACAATTTGACCCAGCGATTCCACTCCTTGGTCTATACCCAGAAGACTTAAAAACAGCATACTACAGTGACGCAGCCACGTCAATGTTTATAGCAGCTCAATTCACAAAAGCTAAACTGTGGAACCAACCTACATGTCCTTCGATAGATGAATGGATAAAAAAACTGTGGTATATATACACAATGGAATATTACTCAGCAATAAAAGAGAATAAAATATGGCATTTGCAGGTAAATGGATGGAGTTGGAGAATATTATGCTAAGTGAAGTAAGCCAGTCTCAGAAAACCAAATGCCAAATGTACTCTCTGATAAATGGATGCTGATCTATAATGTGGGGGAAGATACAGGAAGAATGGAGAAACTTTGGTCACAGGGGTAGGAGGGGGGAAGGGGGAGGGGGACAGTAAAGATGGTGGAATATGATGGACATGATAGCCCTAGCTTTATGTATGACTATATGTATGTTGTGATTCTACATCACATACAACCAGAGAAATGAAAAGTTGTGCTCCATCTGTGTACAATGAATCAAAATGCATTCTGCTATCATGTATACCTAAGTAGAATAAATAAATAAATTAAATTTAAAAATAAATGTATGTTATATATTTATATATAATTATTATAAATGTGTATAATTATATATAGTTATATATAATTATTATTTTTTAACAAAAACTAAAACTAAAAAACTAGATATGTTAGATATTAAAAACGTAAAACTAACCATAGAGGAACTATAAATATTTTTTCACTTCATAGTTTTCTTTGTGTACATAGAGTGAAATTCTTTTATATAAAAATTTTATTAGAAAAATTTTGAAGTTATTACATAAATAGAAGTTTTTAAAATATAAAGGCTATCTAAAAATAATGTATTGAGTTTATAAAGAATACTTATGTTTTAATAGAAAAATATGGAAAGTCAAACTTTTAAAAATTTAAAAGAAGAAATTTTAATGGTGGACTTTCGGACTCTGTGGAAAATATTTTCAATATTTCTTGTATTGGAGCAAGTAGGCCTGTACTCTCCTGTGAGCCTGATCTGGGCTAGCCCCCTACTGCAACTTTATAAGTCAGTTTCCTCAGTGTCATGTTTTCATTGCAATCCAATATATTTTTTGAACGCTTCTATACATCAACAGAACTTTGTTCACAGAAAATTTCATTATCTATTCAGATAAAAGTAAATTGTTAGAATACATCCAGACATAACTTTCAGTCACTGAGCAATTGTTTGGGGATGGTTATGATATTTCATGACTTTTATTTTATGAGTGGTGAGGTAGCTTTATGATAATAAACTCTATTCTGGGAAAAATTCACATCAAGTAAATGTATTTCCTCTCAGCATTGTTCCATAAATAGTTGTTTCATAAGTTAATGAATATGAGGAAGACTCCATATGCAATTTTCCTGTGCATAGATTCTGAAAATACAACATGATATACTGTACGCCATTACCTTGATAAATGTCTGAAAATTTACTTTCAGAATTTGATTTTAGAATAAACGTTTTTCCTTTAGTAATAATGACAGAGAATAAACACTAAGTTTAATTATAGATTACATGTATTTTAAAATAATATATTATTAACTATAGACTAGTGAGAGTAAAAAAGAGGTACAGAAATATTTTATTTCCTCCTATTAACTAATTTCATTTTCTAAGCTCAATAAACCATTCATATTAAATATGCTGCTGCTTCTACTGAGTGGGATGAAGAATAAATAATTTAATTGAAATTTTCTCAAGCTTATAAAATCCTTGAGAAGGATCAATGAATAGCATGCCCACATCTGATTATAAATCAATGCAAAGAAAATTGAACCCAGAAAACTATGGCAGGAAATTTGCTAGTTAGAAGTTGTATTTAGGCTGGAGTTGTAGCTCAGTGGTAGAGCACCTGTCCAGCATGTGTGAGGCACTGGGTTTGATCCTCAGCACTACATAAAAATAAAATAAAGATAAGGTGTCCATCTACAACTAAAAATTATTTTAAAATAGTTGTATTTAGATTTTGGACTTGGTAAGTAACAATCAGAGAATAAACACATCTCCCCTTTCATTTAAACCAAGAGAGAACCCTTGCGTCTAATGTGGTAAGAATAAGTGTTGTTTGTAACATTGCTCATTTTTTCACAAAATGCATACAAATTATTTATGTTGTTTTGTATTTTAATAAGATTCTGACATAAACTGTTCAAATTGTGGGCTGTTTTACTGTGTTGAGTAAGCTAAACTTCTTTTGATATTTTGCTGCAGGTGGCCAGTTTTACTTATAGGGAATTCTGTCCCATCAGTAAGTTGGTAACCTGTTTTAAGTGGGTCATCAAAAGTTGAAATTCACAGGTAGGACTGGAGACTGAAATGGAGCAAATTATGTTATATGCATTTATGAATATGTCAAAATTTTAAGAAGTTTAATTTCATGTAATCTTATTGGAAATATGAAAAGGAAAGAAACCTACAGCACACATCATTCATCCTGAGACAATCTAAATTATTCTGCACAAACAGAAAGAACTTGAAATTTACGCATAGTCACATGTCTACAAATCCATCTTCATCTGACTGAATGTTGTGTGATGGCCCTCTACCAGTGTAATGTTCTGGTTTCATCAGTGTCTTAGTTCATTCAATTTTTGAATCAATTTATAGATTCCTCTTTTTTATATAATCTGTAATTTTTTGCTTTTTTAAAAAATAATAATTCTGCTTCATATTTAAAGCCCTTGCATTAGCAATGATTCATGTAAAGCATAATTTGAACTATTTGCTGTTATTACAGAGAGATCAATATATACTTGGTGTAATAGAGTCTTGGGGAAAACAAGAAGCTAATTTTCCCTGACATTATTTTCCCCAAATTCAGTTTAAATTGATGGAATAAAACAAAAACATCATTTCTTTTAATGCAATATCAATAGCAATAATAATATCTTATAGTAAATATATCAATCTTGAAATCATTCTAGGATTCAACCTCAGATTCAATGCAGGACCCATTATTAGTGCTGTGTATCAATTAATCTATATAATCTTCAAATTTCAAGATGATTTGGGGGTTTGGATAGTTTCTTTTTCTAATCATTCCCTTTGTGCTTTTGTTTCTTTGTGTTAAAAATTAGAACATAAAAAAACTAAGTATAAGAAGTTAAAATTCTTTCCAGGATAACAAAATTATAATTTAAAATCATAACTCGAATACAGGTGGTATGTTTCCAAAATCCACATCCTTAAGCAAACTCTACCCTAAAAATATGAACAATGCAAGTCATGACGCTTTTTCAAAAATAGAATCTACAAAGAAGTCGCACTTCAATTTGTTCTATTTTCTTCCTCTAGAAATCTGTTTTCCTTCTTTTTTATTTTATAGTATTCATATTTTGTATGGCGCTTTATTTTAGGCCCAACTGAAATCATTATTTTTAATAAAACAACTAGGTATCATCTATTTTAGATGAAGATTACAAAGTAGAACTATTTATTTTACAATGATAGAACTATTCTAATTTCCACCTCCTGAAATAGGTACTTTAAAACTCACTTTAGCTGTTGTTTCAGGAGTTGTTTGACTACAACAGCCTAAGGGAAGTGGGACCACTAGTAAGATTACTATGGTAAATAAGAAGAAATGATAGTGACAGGAACCAGGTTCATGCCATTGACAGTGCTATAGTTTGGATCTGGAATGTCTTCCAAAGGCCCATGTGTTAAAGGCTAAGTCCTCAATCTGCCACTATTGGAAGGTGATGGAATCTCTAAGAGGTAGGACCTAGTGGGAGGTTTTAGGTAATATGGGAACATGATCTTGACTGAGATATTTGGATTCCAGTCCCTCCTATTTCTTTTCTCTTTGCTTTCTGACTGATATGAAGTGAGCAACCTCCTCTTCCATGCACTCCTACAACTATGTACTGCCTCACTTCAGGCCACAAAGCAACAGGGCTTAAGCACTGAAACCTCCAAAATTGTGAGCCAAGGTAAGCCTTTCCTCTTTTTAAGTGAATTATCTCAGATATTTTTTATAACAATAAAGAGACAACATAAATGAAACAAAGTTTCTATAAAAGATGGCTCATTGACTTTTAGCATGAATGACTGGATTTCAGTGTTATCCATGGAGTCAACACAATTGAGAAGAACCAGGTGATGGGACTACAGGAAGCTGATGAATGTTATTTTGGGTGTTTGAGTGGAGTGTCTAAGAACAGGCGACTACTCTGGAAGCAAATATAGAAGCTTAGAAGTAAGATTATGGATATAGACTTAAGAATCATGAAGAAATGAGTAATGAGTGAAGATATACATTTTGATTCTATTGGCAAGAAGATGGACCCAAGAGGAAGTTAAAAAGGTCTAAAAAAGATATATGAATGACAATACTTTAAATTTTAAGTAGAGGAAGAAATTGCACTAGAGACAAAACATAGAAAGATGATTAAATAAAAAATAAAACAACTTAATAAAATCTAAGGAATTTTTTCAAGTTGAGATTGGTAAGAGTATCTAATATTGAAGAGACTCCAGAATGAGAAATCTAAACTTTCATATGTATATAAAAGTGAACTTATAAATGATTTCACAAGTGATGTTATATTGTCTTAGCATTATCAATAAAATAGTGTTTCCATTTTTCCACTATTTCTGTATCATGAAAGAGGAATGGGTAGAATTCTCAACAAATTGTAAGACATTTTGAATGGGTTTCTCTAAAAATAAAGAATATGTAATTATAGAATAGGAATTGGCTTCAGAAGTTTAAAATACCCAGGAAGTCATATTTCAAAATGCTCACTGTAAAAATATTTCAATTGAGCTCAATGAACAGGTTACGGTATAAAGTACAAATAAAAATACTACTACAGACATACAAAATTGCATATTGAGCTACTTTTTAAATAGACAACTCTGTTGGCATGTTCCAGGGCAAACAGCATTAAAACATCTCCAGGTGGTGGTTAAAAATTGTCCTGACCGTATGACTGCATGAGGTACATAAAGGAAATCATCTTCCAACAATACACACAGCCGACCATGCTGTAATGCTCAAAATTGTACCTGGGGTTTATCTTTTGCTCAGTTAAGTTTGGGGGCTATAATATGTTTTTCTAATATGTTTTGACATGGAAACACTGAATAGAAAAAAGTATTTGATAATATTTCTACAGGTTGAAAACTACAGTCCAGTTGTTTTAAAGAGTAGCATTTCTGAGTATTCCCTCATTTTTGTGACAAAAGGAAAGTAGGTAGATAAGTGGATAAAGAGATTTTTAAATAATTTCTTCATTTTAGAATATACAACTAGAATCCAGAAACTTATTTTTAAAGCCAATATTTAAATTTCGATTGATGATTTTATCATTACTTTCCCAATTATGGCATTTATACATGAAATTTATCTACAGAGTATCTACTACAGTGTAAATTTATTGCAAGGATTGTAACTCAACATTATGTCTTAATAATCAGTTATCTATGTTTGTGATTAACCAATTTACAAAATGCCAGAAACTACTCTTTGGAATTGCATATGACAGGTTTATTAAGCAATGTTATATAAAGCTCTGTATAATAGATGGGGAAAACAGAATAAAGTAACTTTCTTTTCAGATAAATACTTCTATAAAGTATTTAAACTTTGTATATTAAATATTATATTTTAATTTTTTAATTAAAATATATTCAAATATATGAATAAAATTTGTTGAAAATAAGTCTAGAGCAAAAGAAAAGCAACTAAAAACAAGATGGGACAAAGAATTTAAAAATCCTTAATTTTAATTTTCTGAAACTAATTGTTTTCAACTTCTGGAGATGGAATTCTTAGGCTAATTATAGTCATGCATCTCTTAAAGATGGGAATACATTATGAGAAATGCTTCATTAATTGGTTCATTGTTGTGACTACATTATTAAATGTACTTACACAAACTAAAATGGCTATCGTATCACTAGGTGTTATTTTTTTTTATTTTTTTGGCACTAGAGATGGAACTTAGGGGCACTCAACCACTAAGCCACATCTCCAACCCTATTTTGTGTTTTTATCAGAGACAGGGCCTCACTGAGTTGCTTAGCGCCTCACCGTTGCTGAGGCTGGCTTTGAACTCGCGATTCTCTTGTCTCAGACTCCCTAAGTGCTGGGATTAGAGGCTTGCACCACTGTGCCCAGTTACTAGGTGTTATAATCTTATGGGTTCATTACCACATATGTGGTTTGTTAAGGCTGAAACATCATTGGGAGACATGGCTGTACCTACACAAAGACAAAGAGAATAAAGATCTTAAATCTTTGTATATCCAAATGTAACCATTTTGCTAATTTTCAATTCTAGATCACTTTTAATTTTGACTCCTCAATTTCCAAAATTTAGTCTTCTCATATCTAAGTTTTAGAACTCAATTACTCCGAGCTTTGATTTTACAGCAAATATTCATCAAGCATATTCAAAATTTGACAGCCCGTTTATATCATCTAATGGTTAATATCTTTAATTTCGCTCTGTAAAAAATAGAAAAAAATTCTAATCTATTCCTTATGCTTTTTTCTATACTTTGTACTCATTTGTCGCACACCATAATACCCACATGTGGTTATTGCAGCCATGTTGTTACCTGCTATTCGTACATCCATGGGGGTGAGTTGGTATTTGATATATTTTCATTTCTAGTTTTTTGTCAAACATCTCTACCTAACAGGAGAGAAGTAGCCATGTAAGTCTCGTAGGCAGGGATACTTAAGTATAGAAGCCCTTGTAAGCATCTGTCCATATTCCTTTTTATGTTTGAAGGCAAATATTAAATGACAGCACTTGCATAATTTTTGTCTGATAAGCTTCGCCCTGCCAAAGTATAGCATGCCTGCCAACAGGGTCTATTAAAGAACTCAGAATTAATGAGCTTATTCCTCAGTGATTGATAGGACATGAAGAATAAATAAATCAGCTTCTTCATTGTTCAGGTGAGGTAACTATTAAGACACATTTTTACAAATTATTCCTACCTAAATTCCCTAGTGAGATAAAGCTATAGTTGCCCACAAGGCAACTGAGTTTATTAAATGTTTTTGCCTTTGCCTGCACATTTTTCCGCTTCTTTAGAGTTGTTTCTTAGAATATCCTCTTTAGTAAATGTGAGAATACCCATCTAAGGATTTGCTTCTGGCTTAAGGGAAAAAAAGATAATCTCTAGAAGAATTTGGCATTTTTCACTTAGATGGGATGAAAGAGAATAAATTTGCCCTCAAAGAAAAAGGTATATAATTTAGGGCAAAGTAAAGCCATTCACTTATATAAAATTGAAAAAAAATGCCAGCAAAAGATCTGATCTGAGGAAAAAAAAAGAAAAAAAATCAATAGACAAATATATTTTAAAAAATAACACCCAAAATGTTATGTAGAGAAAGTGAATCTGCAAAGTCTAATTAGTGTAGAAACAAGTTAGAATGCTGTAGTACTTTATTTGGGAGTAGAGTAATGGAAATTTACATATCTTAAGTTTCATGTATTATTCAGAATTAGAATTAATATGTACATGAACAATAATAACTCTGTTACTTGCTTTAGGTACATAAGTGAATTAGTAAACTGTGTTATTGCTAGGTGAATAGAAGGGCAATGTGAAATGTGAGAAAATAAATTTTAGTAACTCAACTAAAAAAAATTTCCAAGGGAGGGAAAAAGGGAAAAATGCTTTAAAATTGAGAAAATAAATGCAAGACAGAAATACAAATATTTCAAGAATCATTATTAATGTATAATGATAACTCATTGGTTACTAGTTTGTTATGTTAGATAATTTTGCTTGATATTATTTATAAAAAATTATATATTTATATTATATAAAATTAGATACAACTAAAACATGAAGCTCTTCTGAAAGATTAAAAATGGTGTAAGAGGCAAAAGCTACTCAATAAGTCTGGCAGTTATGTTACTGTCAGTCAAAAGGTTTTCATGCAAAAAAAGAAAAAGAAATGGAGATAGAGATGACTGTTATGTAATGTAATGATAACATTTTTAAAAAACAAGACAATAAGGGGCTGGGATCATGGCGCAGTGGTAGCGTGCTCGCCTAGCACGCATAAGGCACTGGGTTCGATCCTCAGCACCACATAAAAATAAAATAAAGATATTCTGTCACCTACAACTAAAAGATAAACATTTAAAAAAAAAAAAAAAAAAAAAAAAAACAAGACAATAAAACTATTTCATATTGGTATAATATTAATATCACAATCTTAAATATAATGAAAAATTTATAGAACTATAAAGAGAAATTCAGAAATTGCTATTGGCATTAATGTGTTAAGTAGAAATTATAAAAAGAAAATAGAAGAAATTAACAGTGAATTAGCAATTAATGTTATATAAATACTTCATGGGGAAAGTATAACGATAATTTGAAAGATTTTAAATTAACTAGAACTAAATATCAACTTTTTAGTTGAAATATTCAACATCATAAGAACACAAATTCTTTGCAATTTATATAATAAATTCCTTTTAAATAGATCCCGAGTTTTATTGTTGTTTTTGTTATTTTGTATTCTCATAGAAAATGAAGATAGTGAAAGAGCAATAGCATCATGCTAGACCTCTAGGGAACATAGATCTGAATAGGTAAAACAAACAAACAAAACCCCAGACTTATACAAACTGACAAAAATTTTATTTTTTATTTTTTAAATTTATTTATTTATTCTATTTAGATTTACATGATAGCAGAGTGCATTTTGATTCATTGTACACAGATGGAGCACAACTTTAAAATTAGTCCAGTAAAATAATTGAAAGAAAATGTTAGAAATTATATTTGAGATATCTCTATATAGTTAGAATATAGGTAAAGAAATTGCACCTATATACATGGGAAAATTCCATTAATGAAAAGTAAAGAAGCAGCAATAACATAAACCACACATTGGAATATTTTCAACAATGTACATGGCCAAATATTAACATCAAAATGAAAAATGACCATCAACAAAGAATTAACACGTATATTTCATTTTAAAAATAGGGCAATATTCATGGAAGAGAATTTAACAAAATAGGAAATAAAATTCAATGAACATTAAAAATTAACATCAGGTCAGTAAAATGCATATAAACCACACGATGATAAATATTTCATGTCTTAAAGATACATATATGTTGAATGCATAAATAGAGGACTGCTAGTAAATAAACACAGTACTTTCAAAATATTAAAAATAAAATGTTTGTGAATAAACAGATGAAAATAGAGCCAGGCAGGTGGCATATTATCTGTAATCTCAGCCACTTGGGAGGCTGAGGCAGGAGGATCATGAGTTCAAAGCTAGCCTCAGCAACTGCAAAGGGCTAAGCAATTCAGTGAGACCTTATCTCTAAATAAAACACAAAATAGGGCTGGGGATGTGGCTCAGTGGTTGAGTGACCCTGAGTTCAATCCCTGGTACCAAAGAAAAGAAAAGAAAATAGATAAATTCCAAAATAAGACTAATGCAATAATTTTTATATAAAACAAGGATCCATTGTTACAAGTATAAACAGTAATGAAGCTAATCATAAAAGCATCAGCCACTAGCAAAATATATAACAGTTTCTTGTATCTTGTCAATAAGAGTCCTCAAATTTACAAAACAAGAATTGACAAAATCAAAAGAAAGCATCATATCAAGTCACAATGGGAGACATTAATATGTTAACTAGAACATGAGAGAACTTGTTGATTCAAAAATAAAACATAGCAATGAGTTAGAGATAGAATAAAAAAAATTTTTAACTTTTCTAGAAGCTACTTTATGGGAACACATCAATACAGAACGCAGAAGAAATAGAAAATGTAATTTTAAATAGATGTAGAATATTTACAAAATCTTGAGTATTGTCCAAAAAGTCATAAATATGAACAAAAATAACAATGTATATTCTGTGAAAGACAAAGAAAAATTGGCTTAAAAGTAAGCAAAAAATAAGAAAATAGGAAACAGGTAAATTAGAATGGGAGGAATATTGGTTCTATAAAGAGGCTAATGAATTCCACATTGTGCTTTAAAACAACCATTAAAAAGAGGAAAGGCAAAACGGAAAAATATCAGGAATGATTTTATTGTCAATGCTCTTTAAGTAGGCAGCTAATTGCATTGTTTAAAGTCAAATGTTTATGCAAAATTGTGCAGTAAAAATGTATTAAAATATGTACTTAGAATTTATTAAAGGAAATAAATTATTATGAAAGTACTGAATTGGTAGTTTGAGATCATGACTTTGTATTATGTTTTTTCTATCTTTAATCATAGATGTGAATTAGAATCAAAGTTTAACATTTATCCTATTGCCCAGAATCTGCTTACGTGAGAAGACTTAGATCTCCTATATGAGAAAAGAAAATAGTAAGGTGCTTGCAAAGCACACTTGAAATGACATAGGATCTAAATTATGGAACTTCCACTGTCTAAATTCTGATTCTAATCATCAAATAGAAATAATAATCATTTAAATAAAATATGTTATAGCTATGAATAAAATATAGTTTCCTTGTAATACTTATTTTCTAATTATACTTAAGTATATTATGCTTTAAGTCAGAAGAACTATATTTGATGTCACTTATTTTAAAACATTGCTGCTGTAATTATACACAATTAATAGATGCTCTCAGAATGAATAAAATATTACAATATTCATATAAAATTACTATTGGCAAAAATAAACACTTTTATTCAATGACTACTGATTTATCAAACATTTATAGATCAGGTACTATCAAATTAACTACAGCCTCTTATTCAAATAGGCTAAACTTTGTAATCATGAGTTTAGGTAACTTTGTCATTTCATCCATGAGGATGTTATGGTCTGCAGCCTGGATTGGAGGTCACCATCTCTAATGCACTTTATATGTTAAATGTAAAACTTCAAAGGACATAAAAAGTATTCCATTTTTTTCCATTCACTTATTCCAACAACAATTGGTTTATTTATATAAGGAATCACTCACTCATTCCTCAGATTTCTAACTTTCCAATTTCAGAAGTAGTACAGTTTAGGCTCTGGCCACTTAGACATTTACATTTTTCATACTGAAAGACAGTATTAAGCACCTCTTCTCTAAAGGAAAATGCTTGCATTTCATTCATATTAGGAGAACATCTGGGATAAAAAAGTTACTTACTATCTGTACATTGTAAAATAGGTCATCTGTTAAATAATACTATCTAAAATATTATTGTGTATAAATGAACAAAGTCTTGAATAGATAATAATGAGTAAGTTACTGCTCAAATAAGAGACTTTCCTTAATTTCTACATGTATGTTATTGAGAAAACTGTAGAGAACTATTAGCTTTCATATTCTCATTATGAAATCAACATAATTATCTTAATGGAATAGCCAAACCCACTGTAGATTAAAAAGAACACAGTCAATTCACTTGACATAACTTTATTAAATTACAAATTTTAGCTATCCTCCTTGTCTTGTTGAATACTGAGAAGTAATCATACAAGTAACCTTCATAACACCACTAATACTAGAATGCTCTCATAAAACAGTACATGTTGATCAAATGCTGCTGAAGCTAAAGGTTAAAAATGTAATATCAAGTACATTTTTAGAAATGAAAAAAGAAAACACATCACATTCAAGAAACAAGGGAACTTATGTAGTTATAAGTACTAGAAAATCCAACTTTGAAAAATCTTAAGAGAAATAGAAAAAACAACTTCTCTATGAGGGACTATGACCAGATAATTATCTTGAGAAGGAGACAAATTTTGCCTCAAATTCATTTATGTATTTAATTTTTGGCTATGAGCAGTTAGAACATTTTGTCTTTTGTGTTCCAAAATCAAGTAATATATTTTTCAGATTAATTATGTAGGTCACAAAGAGTGATAGATACAAAAATTAATAGTTTCACATTTGTATCTTCTGAAGAAAAGATTCTTTGATAAATTTACAAAGATTTACTTATATTTTATTGAAAATGCTTTATATCTGCGTGGATGGGGCAAAGATGAATAAACTAAATGATAAAATTATTAGTACTGTACAATTATTAAAAAGCTTAAAATTGCTGGGCATGGTGGCACACACTTATAATCCCAGCATCTTGGAAGACTGAGACAGAGGGTTATGAGTTCAAAGCCAGTCTCAGCAAAAGTGAGGCAGTAAGCAACTTAGTGAGATCCTGTCTTTAAATAAAATACAAAATAGGGCTGGGGATGTGGCTCATTGACCCATGAGTTAAATCCTGGGTACCCCCTCCCAAAAAGAAAGCTGAATACGATGATTTGCTTTTCATATTTGAGAAAAGGGTTAAAGTCTATCTCTAGGAAGCAAATATTGGAAGGAAGCAGAAACAATGGAAGGATGTATATAGTAATTCGGATAACATTGCTATAAATAAAAATCAAACTGAAGAAGCAAGATGGTACATAATAGCTGAATCAATGGCTAAATGTATGTTATTTCTTTACTTTGTAATGATAAAAAACATTACCAACTTTTTCTTATGTTAGTAATTGCATACCAAGTGCAATAACATACGAACAGCTCTTCTATTACTTCAGTTTCCATCCACAGATAACAAGTAATTTGATTTCCTTTGCACATTTTAAAAATTTTCCTATTTTGCCTTTTTAAAAAACATCAGCAGTTTGTTCTCATCTATTCACTAAAGCAGATAAGACAATAAGAAACTTGTTCTTAGAGATCCTACATTCTGGGAGCAAATTTTTGCCACACGCACATCAGACAGAGCACTGATCTCCAGGATATATAAAGAGCTCAAAAAACTTAACACCAAAAAAACAAATAATCCAATCAATAAATGGGCTAAGGAGCTGAATAGAAACCTCTCAGAAGATGATGTACAATCAATAAACAGATATATGAAGAAATGTTCAA
>CM053399.1:132434641-132454755 GCA_028644305.1 Xerus rutilus | reverse complement strand
GTGAAGTAAGCCAATCCCAAAAAACCAAATGCCGAATGGTCTCTCTGATTAATGGATGCTGATGAATAAGGGAGGTGGGAATGGGAAACATAAGAGAAATAGAGAAACACTAGACGCGACATGGGGGAGGTGGGGAGCAGGAAAGGGGAATGGGTATAGTAAAGATGGTTGATAAAAATATATATAAAAATATATATATATATATATATATATATACTGTTCATTGAAAGTGCATATAAAGATGTTTAATATGAAAAAAAAAAAGAAACTTGTTCTTGCTCTATAAAAATAAAGAAAATAAATTGGTGAAGTTTGATGAGTATTTAATAGAAAATACATAAGAAAAATGTGTGCAATGAAGTTGTAGATCCTACAGAGTCTGATGTCTTTTTTCTCTCATACTTTCTATTTTGACATATTGTATCAGGTTTTGTTTGTTTGTTTGTTTGTTTTTTTACTTCAGTAAGGTAGATGGACATTACCTTTGAGTAAATTCCTGGTATTTCTCTGAATAATATTTATTCAGATTATGATTAACTCATGTTAATTGGAAAGGTTCCTCTCTTCTTCTATGGTAGAAATTCACATCTCTCTTGCAGCTTAACACTCAGAGTCAAATACTTCAAACACTTTAATTATTGGGAGGCTCCTTGTGGAGCTTTTAGGGACCATCAATCAGCATGTTAAAACTACTTATTTTCTTCAGCAGACTACCAAAATTGTTATTAACTTTCATCACTTTAATGCAATTTCACATCTTTTTTATTTTCAATTTAAAGACACAAAATTAAGAGAAAATGAATGTTTCATGCCTGAACCCATTTCAGTGAATTTGTTGCATGAATTTGCACTTCCATGTGCATTTTCCCTCTTTTTTTTTTGCCAATATATCTGAATGACATTTGGACTAATTTCAAGAAAAACTCAAAATAAAAGCAAAACTTTCATCTTGGGTTTCTCAGTCTCAGTGAAAACTAAGCTCATTTTCTAAGGGAAAAGAAAACAGGAATAGATACACCACATTTTTGATGTGGCACCTGTTCTTGTTTAATTAAATTAACTATAATAGATATGATATCATTCCCAACCTCCCTCTCACAGTTTTGTTCTTTCCTGTTATATAAAAAAATAGCCTTAAAAAACAGCTTAATGTACTATATGAGTAAGTATGGACTATTTTTTTAATTGTCTCAACTAAAAGTTACTTTAGCTTGATAAATTCTAGTGTTTTCATCATGTTTAATCACAAAAAATCATCAGGAAGGTAACTTGTGAATAATAATATTTATATCAATGACATGCCTTCATGAATAATTTGAATAAGAACTAACTTAAACAAATATTTTGTAAGACTATAATGTTGACAGTGAGATCGAAAACATCTTTGCTCCTGAATTGTTCTCTTTGAAATAATCTGAACTATGATATACAATAAAACCTCACTTTAGGAATCTAAGATAATTGAAAATATTTTGAAATTTATCATAAAGCATATGTGACATTTTCTAATTGTATTCTAATTAAAGGTAATCACACTGAAGTTAAGATTTATGTTAAGATAAATACTGCCTAATGAAGAGAAGGGTATTATTTAAGTTCCAATAAAGCTATCAAGAAACTTATGATCATGGAGAAAAAAAAGGCATAGATAAAACTCAGTAATTTAAATAGACTCTTTTAATTAATTAAATCATCAAATTACTATATTTATGCAATAATTAATATCAACTTGGTATGGAAAATTAAATATATGGCCCATGTCCCCAGTATTATATTTAGATGAAATCTAATTACAGAAATACAGTTAAATATTTTCTATCATAAAAGCAAATAATTTTTTTATTTGGTTACCAGGGTTTGAACTCAGGGGTACTCAATCACTGAACCACATCCTCAGCCCTACTTTGTGTTTTATTAGAGAGAGGGTCTCGTGGGTTGTTTAGCCCATCACCATTGCTGAGGCTGGCTTTGAACTCATGATTCTCCTGTCTCAGCCTGAAAAGGAACTCATGTACACTGTTGTGGGGCATGTAAATTAGTGCAGCCATTTTGGAAATCAGTATGGCTAAAAATACTTAATTACCTTATGATCCAGCCTTACTACTCCTTAGTATTCAAAAGAATTAAAGTAAGTATACTTTAGAGATACATGCATCGCCATGTGTGTTGCAGCACAATTCACAGTAGGCAACTCATGGTATCAGCCTTGATTCTATAACCAACAAATAAACTCATAAAGAAAATGTGATATATATACATAATGGAGTTTTGTTCAGTCACAAAAACAAATAAAATTATGTCATTTGCAGAAGAATATATGGAACTAGAGACCATAATTTTGGGCAAAATAAGCCCAACTCAGGAAAGTGTATGTGAGTCTCAGTCACATAAAATGCCAAATAAAGAAAAAACAGCCGTATTGTAAGCTTCAGTTCACTTTGGCTCTGGTTGATTCTTATGTGCATATAACATTAAAAATTTGCTAATATTTAAATGATTAGTCATTACTTACTAGTAATGACTTAGTCATTACTTTTATATATGGAATGTGCAACTTTGTAAAACTGAAATATTAGAGGAATAGCAGCAACATGGCGAATTCTGTTTAAAAATCTAGAAAATTGCTGACATTGTTTACCATAGCTGGGAGGACCCACTGAGATCAGATCATAGTGGACATGAACACCAGGAAGTTTTGTCTATTCTGCTACACTTGAGTATCCACATCTTCATACAGTGTTTGTAAATGCTTTATTTTTTTTCAGAATAACTTAAAAAATGAAGTATTTTTGTTAACTGACAACTAGATGCAGCACTACTATGGGAATGAGAAATAAATTATTGCTTACCTAGAATTGGCTCTAATGTATGTGGGTATATATATATATATATATATATATACATGTGTATATGTGTATGTATATCTATCTATATATACATACTTAATACTCAACTATCATTCCTATTAATAATTGTTACTATTACTATTCTTCCAGAATTTTTGAGCATGTTTTTATCTCTATTGCCTTTCTCTATGTTGACCCTAGGATTGGGCAATGCCTCTTGGATAAAACCAGCCCAAATATTAATGGAGTGAGGAACATGATGGATATTACATAACTCATATTTGTTTATATAGTTTATGTGCAGTTACTAGTTGAAAGTTGATTCTCACCAATAGAAAAAAAAAAAACAAGTATGAGAAACTAGAAATGAGAAAAGAAAAATTCGCTCAAATTGATTCTGTATTCAAAAGGTCCATATACACAGGGAAAGGATCACTTTTCCTGCGCTTAAAGAAGTATGGTTCTATAAAGTAATGCAGTTATACATTGTTCTTTCATGTCTTTTTAATAAAAATGAGATAAATTAAAGAGAAGAAAACTTAAAATAGTCAGGCTATGACCAATATGAGTCATTATTAAAATTTTTCTTACACTGAATTTCATTTTTTAATAGTTTGATGGCAGAGAAATAGTTGGAAGCAGAATCTTTTACTTGGTCTTGTTAGCATTAGTGTATACTTTCCAGAGAAGTCTATTGATTTAGAAGGGAAAACAAATGAGGTTTTATTGAAGTTCAACCCCCAATGGTTTCATCAGTGTAGTTATGTCATTCAATTGCTATTGCAGTTTTCTTTGCTGCCATAATTAGAATATAATTTCTTTTGTTTCAAAGAGTTGCTAAATAAATCAGAAGAGGCAATGGCTGTGAAAGCATTTTAAAACATAAATAAGATATACAGATGAGCAATCTATGAAAACTGTTAATTGAGTATTCTTATGGTACTTGTGTGTTCATAATTTGGTCTTTTCAGAATCCTAATGTTGATGAAGCACCAAGATAAATCCTCAAGAAAATAATAGCAAAAAAAAAAAAGAAAAATATCTTATGCACTAATGAATTTCAACTTTGCACCAGGCTATCTCTAATTGATCTTACTATTTAGAAGAAATCCTTTTTTAATGATCCCTTTAAGCATCTTAATAAATATGAGAATATTCACCTCATGTAGGCTTTTCAAGTGTGAGAATTTTGCAGTTTTAATGAGCAACTTTCTTCTTGTTTCCTCTTAAAAATTTACTAGATATTTAATACTCCTCTGAAGTGAATAGGATATCTAACAATACATGGAACATAGCTTTGTTTAGCATCATTTAATTGACAGATTTCTTATATTATTGATTTTTGTACAAACACATTCAAGTTAGTATAGTTATTTTAGTTTGGACAAAAACGCTTGTCAAGAGTTACATGGGGAACAACACATAAATTATATTGATGTTCCATTTTTTCTTCATTGGTTTTTAGGATTTGGATTTCTTAACAAAACATACCTGCATACAGACAAAAACAATAATTATAATCAGCCTACTTATAAAAATAATATAAGGATATTGAAAATAAAAAGGCCATTATTCCTTGAAGTTGGTGAAACAAGAGTAAACAGAGTTTAAATCATATAAGTTTGGGGTTGGAGAGTGGAAGGAGGCAGAATAGTCTGTCCACTGGCAAATTGGACTCTGAATGCAGTGTCTGCATGTTCGATTTTGTGTTCACTTTAACTATTTTTATAATGCTTGGGTTTTGGGATGTGATCTATATTTGTTAGGAAAATATAAGGAAACTTTAAATCAGCAATGAATTTAGAACTGTTTTTCCTGATAGAAAAATGGGGAAAAGTAGTTAACATAAGGGATATGTATACTAATTTTACAGGATAGAAAGGAAAACCAAGTTGATTTTTATTTCATATATACAAGATGAACTGGTTATTAGAGGAATAAAGATTATGGACTAGAATCTTAGTTTTGCGTGTTTGTAGAAATATTAGGCACAGCACTAATGACCAAAGTTTTGTTCTATCTTGTTTTCGTTTCTTGGGCAACAAACTAGATTTCCCCTGTCATTGAAGTAACTAGATTGAGAAGGGAATGGTTAAACCACTTTACCTGAATACATCCAGAGACAAGATATTTCTTGGAATACAATTAACCAGTGTTGAGAAAGAATTTATTGGATTAAATGACTAGATGATGGAGAGGAATTAGTAATTTCCACCATTCATTATTTGATTTACATTGCCCAAAAGAAATATAGAAGTCTTTCAAAGAATGAGATTTGTCCTGAGGCTATTCTGCCCTCAAATTTGAACAGTTTATTTCCTAACATCATATAAGAGGTCATTGCAACCTCTAATGACTAGGGCATATGCTGAAAAGATACATTTCCACTTCATTAAATTCCTATCTGATGATAAACTAATTGAGCCTAACATAACTCACATACTTGCTGCACCTAATTGCCTTACCAAAGCAATCTGTACATATAAGCACCTGAAGTGCTATAATTAGAAAAAATATCATCTGCTAATTCAATAAAAGTAATTTTCTCCTTCATTACACAATAATTGTCTTTGTTAAGTAATCATAGTGTGGTTTAAGGAGCTTCCAAAAATATTAATACATTTTTTTCTGCTCCTGTAATTGGAACATGGAATATGAGGGCTCAAAATCTTATGTTATTTAGGAGAATAAGTTATTTCTATCACTTGGAGGATAGACGGGAGCAGTACATAGCACACATTCTGTACTCATTAACTTCTACAGTGGAAATAGCCATATAAGAGGATTAGAACATATGAATGCATACAAAGTAGGACATTAAAGAAAGAAGCATAACTTTATTTTCATTAGGAAATATAATTTAATAATCTTTTGTTTATTTAACTTGCTGTCAACAATTATATCAGTATCACTCTCTGGACATTACTTAAAGCTCAGTTAAACTATTTTTGAAAAGATATTTTTGGGAAACTCAGTGATTTTACTATTACTGAAGGGAAGGATTTCCCTATTAGACATATAGTGTTTTGTTTTATCACTATGCTTACTTTTAGATGAGACTATAGATGAGAGTCTGGTTTGCTTTATGAGTGATAGTTACCAACTGCATTGTCAAAATCTCCCTAGTATTTTCCACACTGAGCAAAGATGAGAAAAAGAAGCTGGATCTTTTCTTCTTTCTTATTGACATGGTATGCAACCATAAAATATTTTTTTTACACTTCCTTTAAGGAAGCTGTGCCATGTCTCCAAATAAATTCTTTTTAAAATACATTTATTTTGCTTATTTGGAAAAGAATATTCTATCTTTATTTGTGGTTGTACATGATATGGAGTTACACTGGTTATGTACACAAATACAAGGATAAGAAAGTTATGATCAATTAATCCTACTGTTTTTCCTATTTCCCTATCCCCTTCCTTCCCTTTGTTTCTTTTGTCTAACCCAGTGGATTTCTATTATTCCCCTCCCAACCTCCCTTGTTTTGGGTTAGCATCCACAAATCAGAGAGAACATTCAGTCTTTGGATTTTTAGGATTGGCTTATTTCACTTAGTATGATATTCTCCAGTTCCATCCATTTATCATCAAATGCCATAATTTCATTCTTCTTTATGACTGAGTACTACTTCATTGTCTATATGTACACCACATTGTCCTTATCCATTCATCATTGAAGGTTGTTTCCATAGCTTGGCCATTAGGAATTGACTTGCTGTAAACACTGATGTGACTGAGTCACTGTAGCATGCTGATTTTGAGTACTTTGGGTATGGATCAAGGAGTGGGATAACTGGGTCAAATGGTGGTTCCATTCCAGATTTTCTAAGGAATCTCCATACTGCTTTCCATAGTAGTTGTACTAATTTGCTGTCCCACCAACAATATATGAGAGTACCTTTCTCCCTGTATCTTTGCCAACATTTACTGTTACTTGTATTCTTTATAAATACCATTTTTACTGGAGTAATATGAATCTCAATGTATTAATTTGCATTTCTCTAATTGATAGAGATGTTGAACTTTTTTTATATATTTTTTGACGATTTGTACTTCTTCTGTGAAGTGTTTGTTTAATTCCTTAACCCATTTATTGATTGAGTTACTTGTTTTCTGATGTTAAATTTTTTGTGCTCTTCTTATATCCTGGAAAGTAATGCCTTATCTGATGTACTGTTGGTTAAGATTTTCTCCCAATCTGTAGGATCTGTGTACTTGATTATTTCCTTTGCTGTGAAGAAGCTGTTCAGTTTGGTACCATCCAATGATCCTATTTATTGATTATTTATTTTACTTGCACTATAGAAGTCTTGTTGAGCAATGCAGTTCCCAAGCCAGTATGTTGGAGAGTTGGGCCTACTTTTTTCTAGTAAGTGCAGGGACTCTGGTCTAAGATCACAGTCCTTGACCCACTTGGAGTTGTATTTTGTGCAGGGTGAGACATAGGGTTCAATTTCATTCTATTACATACGGATTTCCAGTTTTAACAATACAATTTGCTGAAGAGGATATCTTTTCTCAAATGTACGTTTATGGTGCCTTTGTCTAGGATGAGATAATTGTATTTATGTGGATGAATCTCTTTGTCTTCTATGTCTTTATGTATGTTGGTCTTTATGTCTGTTTTAGTGCCAGTATCATGCCATTTTGTTACTATAGCTCTGTAGAATAATTTAAGATCTGGCATTGTGATGCCTCCTGCTTCAGTTTTTGTGCTAAAGATTGCTTTGGCTATTCTGGGCCTCTTATTTTTCCAAACAAATTTCATGATTGCCTTTTCTATTTCTGTGAAGAACCTCATTGGGATCTTTATAGGAATTTCATTAAGTCTGTATAGTGTTTTTGGTAGTATGGCCTTTTTGATAAATTGATTCTGTCTATCCAGAAACATGGGAGATCTTCCCATATTCTGAGGTCTTCTTCGATTTTGTTTTTTCATGTTCTCTAGTTTTCATTATAGAAGTCTTTCACTTCTTTTATTAGGTTGATTCCCAAATATTTTCTTTTCTTTTTTTGTTTTTTTTGAGGCTTTTGTAAAGGGGATAGTTTTCCTGATTTCTTTTTCAGCTAGTATATCTTTGGTGTATAGAAATGCAATTGATTAAGCTTCAGATTTGACAAGGAAATAAAAATCTTCCATAATAAACAAAAGTTAAAAGAATTCATGACCAAAAAGCCTGCACTACAAAACATTCTCAACAGAATATTTCATGAAGAAGAAGTCAAAAATAAAAATGAAATTCAGCAAAGGAACTACATTCAAAGTATAGCCAATCAGAAGAAGAAGAAGAAGAAGAAACCTCAAATTAAAAACAATGAATAATCCAACATGACAGTGAATAAGAATCATTTCTCCATAATAACACTGAATATAAATAGCCTAAACTCATCAACCAAAAGACATAGACTAGCCAACTGGATTTAAAAACAAGTCGCCAAAATATGCTGTCTCCAAGAGATCCACCTCATAGGCAAAGACATCCACAGACTGAAGGTAAAAAGATGGCAAAATTTACCATTCACGTGGATCTCACAAACAACCAGGGACTTCTATCCTCATATCTGATAAAGTGGACTTCAAGTCAAAATTAATTAGAAGGGACAAAGAAGGCCATTTTATATTACTTAAGGGAATTATACATCAACAAGACATAATAATCTTAAATAGTTATGCCCCAAACAATAGAGCATCTCCATATATAAAACGAACCCTTCATAATCTCAAGAATCAAATATATCATAACACAATAATACTAAGTGACTTCAACACACCTCTCCCACTAATCAATAGATGTTCAATTGAAAACTAAATAAAGAAGCTACTGAACTAAAAAATACAATTAATAATTTAGACTTAACAGACATATATAGAATATTTCATCCATAGATGAGTGAATACACTTTCTTTTCAACAGCATGTCAAACATTCTCTAAAATATACCACATCTCAGTACACAAAGGAACTCTTAGCAAATACAAAAAAAAAATAGAGATAATACCTTGCATTCTATCAGATCATAATTAAATGAAATTAGAAATTAACAATAAAATAAAAAAATAAAAGCTACTTCAACACATGAAGACTAAATAACACAATATTGAATGCTCAATGGATAGCTGAAGAAATCAGGAATGAAATAAAAAAAATACTTAGAGGTCAATGAGAATAGCAAAACAACATATCAAAATCTCTGGGATGCTATGAAGACAGTTCTAGGAGGAAAGTTCATTACATTGATCTCCTTCATGAAAAGAACAGAAAATCACCAAATAATCAACCTAACTTTACATCTCAAAGCCTTAGAAAAAGAACAAACCAGCACCAAAAGCAGTAGAAGACAGTAGTAATAAAAATCAGAGCCAAATGAATGAAATTGAAACAAAAAAATTAAAAATCAACAAAAGAAAAAGTTATTTCTTTGAATGAATAAACAAAATTGACAAACCCTTAGCTAAACTAACAGAAAAAGAGAGATAAAACCCTAATTACTAAAATTCACTATGAAAAAGAAAATACCACCATGGACACCACTGAAATACAGACAATAATCACAAACTACCTTAAAAATCTGTACCTCCTCTGAAAGCCTGTTTATTGTGGCACTGATTATTCATGAATCTTGAGCCCTGTTAGGTTCTATCTTCCAATACTGTGATATAGGTGATATGTAGTAAATAGTAATTTATTTCACAAATATTACCTTACCAGCAATTCCATTTTTGATAATTGCATAATTGGAATGACCACGAGCTAGTCATGATACCAGAGTTTCAATAATGGAGTTTCACCATGTAGTTGTGTAACAGAGGAAAACCTGTAACTTCTGTGGGTCTCAGCTTACTGACTTTTGAAGTATAGTAATTTTACTGAATAACCATTGTGGTCATTTGTAAGGAAATATTTTAGTTCACCAAGATGCTTGAACAACTATAAAAACAGTTCAATGTCTGTATCCAGAAGCCAATTATATTAAGATTCTTCAGGGAGAACCAATAGCATACAGATATATACATATAGACATACAGATACAGATATATATAAATATAGATAAAGACATATATAGGCATACATATATGAAAATTGATTTATTAGGAGAGGCTTGTGTGATTAAGGAGGCTAAGAAGCCACATGATAATTTGTCTACAGGCTACAGAATCAGGGAAGGCAGTAGTGTGGCTTAGTTCAACTTAGAAATCCACAAAACCAGAGCAGTTAATTGAGTAATTCCCAGGTTGAGGTAGGAAACCCAGAAACCTAAGGGGTCCGTAGTGGAAGTTCTGGAGTCCAAAGGCTAGAGAATCTGAAGTTCTGATGTTGAAGAACAGTTGAAATGTATTCCAGCTTCAGAAGAGAGAGTAAATTCACCTTTCCCCTGACTTCTATTTCTGTCTGACCTCTCATCTGATTTAATGGTGTCCTCACAGATTAGATTAGAACAGATATTCCTTACTCACACAACTGGTACAACTGCCAATTTCTTATGTGAATGCCCTCACAAGGATACTTAGAAGTAATGCCTTAACAGCTTTCTGGGTGTCTTTAATCAAGTCAATGTAATACCTAAAATAACCTAATTAAAAAACTGCTAAACACAGAAAAGGCTCTTATATAAAAGATACATTCATAAATCATACCAACTCTTCTTAAGACTCTGAGTAGACCAATATATGCATAACTTTTCAGAAGCTATTAGAAAATCGTGTTTTATAACATAGAGATCAAAGCTAATACAAGTACATAAAGTATCTGCAAGAACATTGTACTTTTTAGCTACTGAATGTTCACATTAAAAATACTTTTTTTACTAAATATATTGGATATATTACACCATCTGCCTAAAACACTGTACATATCTTTTTAAGAATAAATTACAGCTGAAAAGTTCATGAGCTCTTGAAGTTAATTTTGGTGGTTTTACATAATACAGGTTAAAGGAAAGACTTTATCTTGCTTATGGAATTTGTTCTGGCTCATTACATCATGATAAGTTTCCTCAGGGAACCTAAACAGTGTAGATGCAATATCACTTAAGGGTACAAATGCATAAAATATTTTTTTCCCCATGTACCACAATTAATCTTAACACATATGTTTGAGACAGGAAAACAAATAGACCAAATTTACTACTATTTTTTATAAACCACATAAACAGAAATTTGCTTTGCTACTTTTAAAACTGCTTCACATTTTTCCTAATTTTGAAGGATTATTAATTCAAAGTGGTACTTACTATCAAACTGATAGACAAAACAATGGCTACCATGGCTCTCACACAGAATGTCTCTTCTTTCAGGAAAAATCTCTCTAATTTTAAGGCAGAAAAAGTTAGTAAGCAGAGCTGATTAGGGTGGTAGTATGTTTTTTATGAGGAATGTGCCAAGGATTGGACCCAGGGGCCCTCAACCACTGAGCCACATCCCTAGAACTTTTTATTTTTTATTTTGAAACAAGGTCTTGCTAGGTTTCTGAGGCTGGCTTTGAACATGCAATCCACCTGCCTCAGCCTCTGGGGATGCTGGCATTGCAGGCCAATGCACCCAGCAAGATGATAGTACTTTGAAAAAAGTACATCACCTTTTTATCATTCCTTTTATTTTTTTATGTATCATATTGAATGACTTTTGGATGACTTTATGAATTATATCCATCTCTGTGTGGATGTGACAGATTTGGTCCTGATTATAATTTTTTAAGTATTCTCATATAACTTTCTTCAGTGGTTATGAAGAGATATCTGAAATTATAACAGTGAAAGTATTTAGTTTATGTGGATAGGAAAGAGCAGCATTCTCCAAAATGTGGATTTATAAAAGAGTGCACATTCAACTATTTGCTATGATATTCAATAATTAAGTTGATATTTATTGAGTACAAATTAGTTTCTGTAATGAAATATAAATCGGAAATGATGAGAGCCATGAAATAATTTTACAGAAATGTACTTTTTTCAAGGTTTTATGATAATACTGGCAATAATCATGAGCACAATATAAAATAGTTGTATTAGTGAATGATAAGAAATATTTGTTTAAAAATTCAACAAACTATCCAAATTATGTTATGTATCTATATTGTTTCTTACTAAGGTTTTGAATGATTTTTGGTGGGGGTACTGAGGATTAAACCCAGGGATGCTTTAGCACTGAGCTACAGCCTCGGTACTTCATTAGTATTAATTTTTTATTTTGAGACAGGGTCTTGCTAAGTTGTTGAGACTGGTCTTGAACTTCCAATCCTCCTGTCTCAGTTTCCTGAGCCGCTGGGATTACAAGCATGTGCCATCATGCCCAAAGAGTTATGGAAGTTTTTAAAGAGGTATGCCTCCAGAAATAAATTAGTAATTGGAACAATTTTAGATTTGAGAATGTTAAAGTGGATATATGTTAATCAAGGCTTATGTTCCAATACCTCTTGCAAATACCAATCAATAACCAATCTTTATATAAGTAAATGTTATTATAAATAAAATAAATGCTTACTTCTTTACTTTTTCCAATATTAATATAATCAGTATAAAGATAAATAATTCACTTTGAAATGTTTTTTCCTTTGTTCCTAGTTGTATAAATTGAGATTTTTAAGTCCATCCAGAAAAATATCAAAAAATGTATTTTTCAATATAATATAAAAATAGCTGTAATATAAAAATAGCTGTATTGAAAAATGTATTTTTCAATATAATATAAAAATAGCTGTCCTGGCCCTCTGTATTAACAGCTACATACAATTACAATGCATAGAGCTAGAAAATAATGATGTTTTAATTTTTTAATGAAAAATAAAGTCCATCATAAATGAGATCAAATTAATGCTTACATGTCAAAGCAAACTTTGTTTAATTATTAATTATTTCAGTGATTGTATTATTTTATTCCTTTTACTTTCCAAAATGTAAGTTAATCAGTGAAAACAAAAACAACAAATAAAACTCACTTAAAGCATACTGATATATTTAATAAAATTGAGGGTTCTAAATTTCATGAAATCTCAAGAGAATTTCTTCATTTTGTTCTGGAAAATAAGTGAGGAATAGGGAATCCAGGAAAACATCTCTGAAGCTTTTGGCAGAAATCTATTACTTTGATGTCTACCTACTATACATATATTTTTTGTTGTTTGTTTTTTTCAGGATTAAGATACGTAGCAATGACTTTTATGGAATGAGAGAGGTTTCCAGAAGAAACTGCAGCAATAAAACTAATAGGGGAGCCAGATGTGTTGGTGCACATCTATAATATCAGCAGAATATAATACTGGAAAAGCTGAGATGGGAGGATCCCAAGTTCAAAGCCAGCATCCCCAATTTAGCCAAGCCCTAAGCAACTTAGTGAGTGATACTCTGCCTCAAAATGAAAGATAAAAAAGAGCTGAGGATGTGGTTGTGTGGTTAAGAACCCCTAGGTTCAATCCCTGGTACCAAAAAAAAAAAAGGTAATAGGGAAATAATATTGTTTTTAGTCCATTAAAACATGGTAAGTTCATTTTTGAGGATAGGTACATAATAAATATTTTTGTTTTTATGGGCATCTAAATAAATTTTAACATGTAGTTTCAGATATGAACACAAATAGAACAGTTTTTCAATACTACAGAAACACTGCTGCTTTTTTGTTTTTAAGTTTTTTTCATATTGTTCCAAATTTTAGAGAATTATAAACAGTAACAGGAAACTTGTTACATCTCCAGAGACTGCAAATCATGGGGTTAGACTGAAGTACTAAGTGAATTCAAAAGAAAATGAATAATTCTTATAGTGTTTTGGGACCAGAAAGGTGTTTTTAAATTCATTTTATACACCAAAATTCTAACTTTTGAATTCCTGAATGATCACCTTTGAGAAAATAGCATTACTGTTTTTATTTTGTAAAAAGTTCATAGGTATAATCAAAAGAAAAATTCAAAAGGAGTAGAATACAACCTACATGTTACTAACACAACTAAATAACCTCAGCATTAGATTCTAAAAGGAAGATTATCTCAAAACAGGGTTATGTTCCAAGGAGGACATTTGCTTAAGAAATGGTATATTTTAGATGCCAACAATTTATTCTATAGTATTTGGCATTAAAAATGGATAAGTTTTCATTTCTTGTACCTTATCCCATGATGATATAACAGTTTTGTTGCAGATTGAGTTATTTTAAATAATTCCAAAAGTTCCAAATGACATACCTTCTCAAATTCCTCCAAGTGTTATAAAAGTCAATAGAAATTAAGCTTACTTTTTTCATTAAAGAATATTATATTAACAAATATAACACCTGGACATAAACTTGAGAGGCAGAACCACTCTTGAGATACTGAATGAAAATGTTTTATGTGTTTATTATTATTGTTTGCCATTACATTTGTCCTTAGATACTGTTTCCTTTACTTCTTCCTCCATCCTTTTTCTCCAAACAACTAAAAGTCAGGAAAATTCCACATTCTAATAATATTGTCACCACAAATATAATAAGACACAGAGAAGCAACAGAACTTGTGAGTTACTGTTATCATAGTTTTAAATTTTTCTTTCTTCCTTACTGCTCACTATGGATACCAAATTTATTAGGGACATACGTTTTTTAATGACACATTTAAACTGTGTAATGGCACCCTCTGTTTTATGCATAAATATATTCTCAGAAAATCTTGTCAATTAGATTGTGGGGAAATGGTGTTTTCCTAAGGCCACTGATAGCATAAATTTAAATGGAGTGTGACAACTGCCCAAACATGTACTACTGGAAACTCTCAATAAGAATGCATCATTTAAAGATGAATATGTGAACTCACGCTATTTAAATGAGGGCTATTCCATTAGAAAGCAAAGGCACAGGCAGCAAGCTCTGGAATTAGTTTCCCAGAATGGTGTTTTCTTGTCCATTAATGTTATTTCCCATTATAATTTGTACAGTATATTCATTTTAAATTTTAGAAGTTTTTAATTGGTTGCTAAATTTTACTAGAAATTTTCAGTACTGAAAATGTTATATTCAAGATAGAATTGGATTTGACAGCATATGTGAGAATGTGATTTGAGATTACTGTATTACTATTATGAGTCAAGTAAGTGGCCCACGCAGGTGGGAATAAGTACTACATGTCTTTAATGTCTTCGTTACCAGTGTCCAAGGTCCTCAGGTGAACTATGGTCAGCTATAGCAAGTTGGCATGTGAGAATGTTTTTAATTACATCCTATACAGGGAGAGAAAGACAGAGGAAGGAAAGTGGAAGAGAGAAACAGAGAGAGGGAGAGAGAGAGAGACAGAAAAGCAAATAATGCTGGGAAAGATTACAAAAGTACTCTAATCCTTAGGAATCTAAGAAAGAATTTGAAATATAGAGCCAGAGTGTGTAGTACTACAACCTTAGTTATTTAAAACTGTAGTCCATTCACAACAGTCTGCTATTTAATACAAAATGAACTATAATATATGAATGGTATATGTATGGCTTCCAGAACCCACATATCAATGCTTTGGATCCACCAAAGGTGTTGTTTTCTAGAAAAATTCCACAGAAATGAGTTCAAAATATATATACACTAACATTTTATAAACAATTTTTTCTCAGAATTATATGTCTTGGATCAAAATTTCTCATTGCAGAATTGGAGTTATGATGAGATATTTAAATGTTTAATTTAATTTTATAAATACTTTATTTTCTTGAAAATTTTTATAATATCTTAATAATCATCTGTCTTAGTGTAAAGATAATTCACTCGAGCTTCATTGACAGCACAACATGTATTATACTAAACCATCTTTGTTTAGTGATAATTGTGAATTAAAATTATTAGTTTAACATCTATTTTTATTTATTATGCAGAACATAATATATAGTTAACCAGGAAATATATAGTTAATGTTCATCTATTAAGGTGCAACTCAAGCTTACTTTTGATTTCTTACTATAAAAACATTTCTTAAGATTTTCCCAAGTTTTATGTCTGTGGTTTGAATAAAAGACTCTCTTCAAATGTGATGGAGGGAATCACTTCTCCCTGTGTCTGTTTCCTTAACACTTCAGACCTGTGGCCACCTGATCTCTTTCCTCACTTGACATGTACATTCCTTCACCCTTTTACAGCAATGTGCTTCTTTCTCTGTTCAAATTCACCATTCTACCTTTTTCTTGGTGTCTCAAAGCATTCCCACTCCTTCTGGCTGAAACTTCCTCTTTTTCACGGGCTACATCAGAAGCTCTATATAGTCAGGTGCTGTGGCCCACACCTGTAATCCTAGCAGCTTGAGAGGCTAAGGCAGGAGGATTGCAGTTCAAAGCCAGCCTCAGTAAAAAGTGAGGTGCTAAGCAACTCAGTGAAACCCTGTCTCTAAATAAAATACAAAATAGGGCTGAGGATGTGGCTCAGTGGTTGAGTGCTACTGAGTTCAATCCCTAGTAGCCCCCACCAAAAAAAAAAAAAAAAAAACCAACACTACATACAAAATATCTTCTGTTATGTTGATGTCACTTTCTATTGAAAGCCTCTGACTAAAACTTAGGTTTGCACACTTCATTATTTCTTTTTGAGTTTGCTTTTCTGAGCTACTCGTCCTTATGCTTTATGAGGATACAGATTGTTGCTCAGTACCAAGTATTTTTCCATGCCTTAATGGGCGTACAATGGGCACTACCAATGTGGATCAAACAAACTAATAAATAAATGACAGACATGCGATCATTTGTAGTATCCTTAGATAAATATTTCCAGATATTAAACTCCCAGACACATGTACTTCTCACCTAGGATCACTGTTTGGTCTTTTTTTCTGTGGACCTGAAAATTATTATCAACATTACCATACTTCTTAAAATCATCTTTTCCTCAACAAAACTCCATAGGAGAGAAAAAGTATCTTTTAAAGAAAAATATCACAGAAAGTGAATTTTAAGACTAAATATTATTCACATTTGTATATTCCTTGCCAGAAATTGTTTATGAGAACCATTATGACATTAGTTATGACATTAATTTTGTAATTATAAAAACATTTCTCATTGCATCTGCTTTATTTGTTTTTTAAATATCTATATAATCTCATTATTCTTTCTTAATCTATTTTGCTAAATATTAATTTCACAAACAATATTTCATTAATTCAATTTCTGTTGCCCTCTCAAATTAAAGGTCATTTGAATTTATACTTCGTCATACTTTAGACTATTTATAAATGCAGTCACTACATTGAATGACTCACACATGCATACAAATCCATAATTTATGTATGATTGTATTGTGGGGCACTAGTTTACAATGTTTTACATTGGTATAGGGGAAAATGAACAATCCATTATAGTTGGGGACAACTTGAAGAGACAATGTTTCCAAATGATTAGTACAGGGGAAAAGTTTTAAAGAACATAGTAAATTTAGAGATTTCCAATACCGATTTCCAAAATTGTATTTTTATTTTTATACAGAATTTTAAAAACTGTTTTCAAGTTACATGTTTGAAAATAATCAGCATAGCTAATGTCAATAATTGTAAAGATAAAAAACAATCAAATATTTTGGAGCCTAATTTTCTTCTTTTTCTAGTAATTAAAAAATATTAGTTGAAGATAGACACAATGCATTTTATTTATTTATTTATTTTATGTGATTCTGAGGATCAAACTCATTGTTTCACACATGTTAAGCAAGGGATCTACCACTAAACTACAACCTCAGTCTCAATTCTTTAAATTATTTTTTGAATAACGTTTTGATATAGTTAAACTTATTTGAATGCCTATATACTTAAATATATGCCACTGAAGTGATTCTTACTTCCGATCTCATGTAAAACCTACCATAATGTGATACAAACTATAAAACTGGAATAATGTAAAAATAAACTCATTTCAGATATTGGACAAAGATGACAAAGACCTATAATCCTCTAGGAAAAAAAAAAGTACATGAGGTAATCTTCCCATTTACCTACATTCCATGACTGGAGATCATTTGTTAATTATGGCACAGTCAAGTGAACATTAAGTATAGAATGGTAGCCCCACTGGACATAAAGAGTATGATTGGAGTTCAAGGTTGCTGCTAAAATGGTTGAATTTCCAAGGTTTGATTTCCCCACAGGCATTTGGCTGACTTGTAAATTGTGTATTCATGGGGTCCTACTCCAACAAATGCACACAGAAGAGTCATGGTGAGAAGACAGATGAAGGTTCATTAGGCTACAACAACACAGAGAGAGGAAGCTCTGACCAAGCCAGAGCAGAACTAAGCCAGAGTACAGGAAAGACTAGCTTATTAAGGGGAAACATGGACGATGTAAACGGCTCAGCTCTAATGTCTGGAGCATGATTCTCATCTTCTTATTGGTATTTAGCATGTTTAGAGATAGATTTGATTATTACATCTTGGAAGATGGGAGCATAGCCATGAAGAAACCTAGTCCAGAGAAAACAACAAACAAAAAATAAACAAACAACCTCCCCATCCTAAAATATCTAAGATGAAAATTGCATGAAATATTATAGTAGATTAAACAGTTTACAAGAAAAAATTTTTGAACTCAAAGACACAGAAAATAACACTACCCAAAATTTAACATAGGGTGGAAAAATAATCAAAAAAATGAACAGAGACTTAATTAGCTATAAGAAAACTTCAAGCAACCTAATACAAATATAAATGAAATATCTGAAAATGAGAGATTAGAAAAAATATTTGAAAACACAATGAAAAAAAATTTCCAAAATGATGAAAAAACACAAACCATAAACCCAAAAATATCAAAAAACTATGAAAAAAAGAAACAAGAAAAAAAACTGCTTCAAAATTATATAATAAACAACTTAAGTAATAAAGAAAAACACTAAAAGCAACAAGATAAAAGGCATTATGCAAAAAGAAAAGGGGATAAAACTTAACTGCAGATTTATCATCTGAAACAAAGTAAACAAAGACAGTGGAACAATATTTTAAAAATTTGAAAGAAAACATAAAAATAGTGAAAATATCGTACAAGAATGAAGATAATTGGCAAAACAGCACAGACTCCTTTCTTCTTTCTTCTTTCTGTTAAGTACCACTATAAGCCTTGAAAATAAAGGAAAGGCAACCAAAAAAGGTTATAAAATGTGGACAGAGGAGAGTGGGTCACATAATAGGTTATGGACCACAGGACTAGAGAAAGCACATATTAGCAAGGAATTTTACCAGATAGGCCAGGTAAATTTCCACAGGCAATGAACTTCCTGATCACTGGATGAAAAACAGGAGGAGCCACACAAGCATACTCCTCCAGGTTAGAACATGAATGCTAGTAGCACCATCAAATGTGCAGGGGTTATGGTCCATCCCAAACCAGCAGGCCAAAGAGGCACTCCCACAATCACCTAGCAGTGGAAGTCAGGAAGAGTTGGAGCCAACTGGCCACCCGTTCCCAGCCCTCCACGCAGGACAATCAGACACACCAGGGAGACCGGTCAAAGCAGGCACTCCTTTATTTGCGGAACGAGCATTCAACTTATAGGGCCATTGGGCCAATCAGAGACAACGCACGTAGCCAGCAGCTGTCCATGTGGCAAGGCACACAAGCCCCCTGAATTCTGTCCGTGAGCTGATCACGTTTGTGGAACCAACAGTAAACCAATCACATAGTCCCTCCTTCCTCCGTGCCCTTCCTGTTTACACACTTTTCACAATGGCTAGTCGCCATCTTAAAGGCGTAGCATGGAGCTAGCTCCCCACATAATGACTCCAGCAGCATTGATTAGGGAGTTTGATTGAGAATTCCATTATTTATCATCAGTAAAGGAGGGAGCTTTGTATCCACTCTGGGCCTAAGGATCCATTTTTTCACTTGAGAATAAGTTGCTAGATATACTGGCAAGGAGAATCACACAAGAACAAGGGTCCAGCTAGGGAAACCTCTTTATTTCAGTGGTTCAGATAAAAGACACATGCATCACCTAAATAAATCAAGTGGCTTGGTATGCCAATAAGAGGAATCTCACCATAACATATATCCTGACTTAGGATGTACTCTTCATTCCTGTGAGCCCTTCTTCTACTAAGAGATACCCTGCAGCCAGTTGGCTCTAGCAAGAGGGATCCTGTTTCAACTGCCCAGTCCAGGAAACAAACTTCACCTCCATCATCCATAGACTACCTTTTTCTATCTATGGTATCAAGAAACCTAGCTTGGGAAACTTCCTCAATATCCTCAGGAAGTACCATTACAGAACTTGGAAGAGGAGGAGAAAGGGTAGGAGGTGGAGAAAGGGCAGGGAATGGAAGGGGAGAGGCAAATGTGTTGCTCAAAGCTTG
>CM053399.1:132394636-132434541 GCA_028644305.1 Xerus rutilus | reverse complement strand
TGAGTCTCCACTGAGACACACTGAAATTAAATTTACAGAAACTAAAGAAAAGTAAAAAGTCTTGATAGCAAGCAGAGTGAAATAGAACATTATCTACAGGAGAACACTCATTCACATGACCATGAATTTGCTCTTTTTGAATATGGAGGAAATGGCATAGTGTTTTTCAAGTGCTGGAAAAAACAGAACTGCCAATTGAAAATTATATAGCTGTCAAAGTTATCTTTCAGAAGTAGAGTTTAAGTAAATAAAGACCACCCAGATGAAAACACAGAAAGCCTATTTTTTCAGATCTTTCTTTGACTATGGAGTCAGACATATCACTTGAGTTTGACCGAAAAACAAAGCCAATCAAGCATGAGAGTAGGTAAATAAAGATAAAGAAATGGCTTATGGTAATCCCTGATTGAAGGATGTTGGAATGGGGAAGCTGGAGGTGGACTACCTAGTGATAGGGAAAATTATGCTATTAGTGGTGCATATTTGGATATCTCCAATTTTTCTGACTTTGGAAGTGGCAAAAATTCGGAAATCTATCAGTTATTGATCAAGTCCTCACTATTTGGGGTTGAATACCAAGTAGAGTGTGGTTTGGCTTCTTGCACTGGTTGGAGCAGATTGTACATTGGCTTTTTAGTCTAATTATTGAAAACTGTGGGTTAGAGTTCTGGCTATTGTCTATTGAATTATTTAGTTTCATATAGGATAAATCAAGATATTACCCAATGAAGGCAATCTGAAATAATTTATCTTTAGTAAACCTACTATTAAGTAAAGGCTAAAAGATATTCTTCAAACAAAAAAAAACTGATAAATCATTTCGACATCAAGAATGAATACAAGCCAGGCACAGTGGCTCAAGCCTGTAATCCCAGCACTTAGGGAGGCTGAGACAGGAGAATCGCGAGTTCAAAGCCAGCCTCAGCAAAGGCAAGGCGCTAAGCAACTCAGTGAGATCCTGTCTCTACATAAAACACAAAATAGGGCTAGGGATGTGGCTCACTGGTCAAGTGCCCCTGAGTTCAATCCCTAGTACCAGTACCAAAAAAAAAAAAAAAAAAAAGGAAGGAATAGAAAAAATTTTTAAAAATAAGTAAACAATATATTTCCCTCCATTGAACTTTTAAATAAAAATAAATATATATGACAGATAAGAGTATGCTAAATGTATAACAAAAAAGAAATGAAGTATAACAACGCTGAAAACAGTGATCTCTGAAGTGGCAGAGGTAAAGACACTGAAATGGAAGTGAAATTTTCAGACTTCAACGGAAGCAGTAAAATGTTAGTACACTACAGTAAATCACATATATAGATTGTAATCTCTATAGCACACAAATTGATACAATCAAAAATACTGCAAAATCATTCAGCATAGAATCTTAAAACAATGCCCATGAAGTTCACAACAAAGCAAGAAAAGAAGCAGATAATAAGAAACATAGAAAACAGCTGGGTACAGTGGCACACACCTGGAATCTCAACAACTAGGGAGGCTGAGGCAGGAGGATTTCAAATTCAAAGCCAGCCTCATCAATTGAGAGAGGTCCCAAGTTACTTAAGAAAACAATGTCTCAAAATTAAAAAAAAAAAAAATATATATATATATAAAGGGCTGAGGATATGACTCAGTGGTTAAGCAACCTTGAATTTAATCCCCGATACCAAAAAAAAAAAAAAAGAAAAAGAAAAAAACATAGGAAACAAATAGAAAAAAAATAGTAACAAAACAATGAAGAAAACAAAAGACATTAACCAGCCGGGCGCAGTGGCACATGCCTGTAATCCCAGCACTTTGTGAGGCTGATACAGGAGAATCGCCAGTTCAAAGCCAGCCTCAGCAACAGCGAGGAACTAAGCAACACAACTATTTGTGTCTCTAAATAATACACAAAAAATAGGGCTGGGGATGTGGCTCAATGGTCGAGTACCCCTGAGTTCAATCCCTGGTACCAAAAAAAAAGACATCAACCAATATTTCACCCAGAATATAGACAGATGGCAAATAAGCATATAAAAAGATTTTCAGCATCGTTGAAGCTGGGAGACAAAAGGACAGTCAGTATAGGAGTGGAGGTGATGTTGATCAGGTCAGAAAGATGGAGGCTGATTCAAAGGAAATAAAATGCTAATATCTCCAGAGCACTTCCCCCTCTTCCAACCTGTTGCCAGGGTTACTTGCTTCTAGGGCATTGTTCCTCTGTGTGGAGTTGTTAGTAAGTAGCCCCTGGGTTGCTTCCTTCCGGCCTGTGCCCCTGGGCTGCTTCATTCCCACCCTTGGATCACTCCACCTTTTGAGTCAGGTAGGCAGATGGGAGAGAGGTCCTGAAAACAAAGGAAATCTAAAATCTATAAAAGGGGCAGGACACTCCCACTTTCTTGTGCACTAGCTTTGGACCCTCTCCTCTGCAGAGAATTCTTCTTCCCCCTCCTCCTCCTCCTCCTCTTCTTCTTTCTCTCTCTCTCTCTCTGTTCTAGACTTTAAATAAAATTTTTTGCACTTGCCTTGGCATTTCTCGGGTGTTCTATCTTCAACATTAGGGGAATGGGGATCAGAAGTCTGACTGTCAACACTGATATCATCTCTGGTCTCATCTTTAGTGACTAGAAAATTGCAAAACAAAAGCACAATGAGAAATCAGAATAAACCTATCACCATGGCTAAAATAAGAAATAGAAACAACCACCCGTTCTGGCAAGTAAGTATATAGAGAACTGGATCACTCATACATTGCTGCTGGAAATATGAAAGACTATTCTGGAAAACTGGCAGTTTCTTATAAAACAGCTCACAACAAATAAATCAGAAATTGCACTCTTGGGTATATATCCCAGAGAAATAAAAACCTATGTTTACACAGAAATCTGTACATAAATGTTCATAGACCTTTATTCCTAATAGCAGCAAACTGTAAATGAACTAGATATTGATAATGAGGGAATGAGTAAACAAACTATCCATACTACTCTGCAATAGAGAGGAGTAATCTATGGATGTACTCAACAACTTGGATAAATCTCAAAGGAATTCTAAGTGAAAAAAAAAACTAGAAACATTACATACTGTAAATATCACACGACCAGGAGAAGATGAATTAAGCCACTCGGCAAGGTTTTATTGGAAGGCGCGCCCTCTGGACCAAATCCCCCGTCCATCAGAGCGGGTCAGGAGAAATGGCGTTGGAGATTCCGTGCATAGAGAATTTCAAGAAAACCCGGTCAGGAAGGGGAGGGCTTGGGTACAGTAAGAGAAGGCCAGAGTCCTTCCTGATGGGTCAGGAAAACTCGCTGATTGACAGGACGCGTGTCCACTAGTGACATCACATCTGGCTTGCAGCTCCGCTGACCAGCTTCCTTATCTGGGCATCTTGGATCCTGACCAAACCTGACACATACTATATGATTCTACTTGTAGAACATCCTTAATATTACAAAATTATAGGAATGGAAAACAATATAGGGCTTGGGATATAGCTCAGTTCGTAGAGTGCTTGCCTCACATGCACAAGGCCCTGGGTTCCATCCTCAGCACCAAAAAATTAATTAATTAATTAATTGAAAAAACTAATGGTTGTCGGGGTTTATGGAGGTCTAGGGTGGAGGGGCATGGAGGTGATTATGAAAAGCTGATGGGAGAGAACTTCCAGTAATGGAACTATCTTTCCACATCTTGTCTGTAGTAATGGAAACACAACCATACACATGAATGCAACTGCACAGAGCTAAACATGTGCATGTGCATGTCCACACACATGCACACATGTGCATGCACAGTAGTACATAAAACTGGTGAGATCCCAGTAAGATCATTATTGCTGTATTTCAACTTCAATTTCCTGTTTGTGATATTGTTTTATAGTTTTGCATGATGTTCTCTTTGGAGAAATGTGGATAAACTGTACATATGATTTCTATTTATCATTTCTTATAGCTGCATGTGAATCTAAAATTATCTCAAAATAAAGATCACAAACCACCAAAACAGAAAGAAAAATGAAATAAAGATGCTTTGGTCGTAGAGAAACTGAAAGAACATATCACCAGCAAACTTCTGTACAGAGAATGTTAAAAGAATTTCTTCAGATATGAGAACTGTGACACCAGATGGAAATCTAGATCCACCCAAGGAATAAGGGACTCAAGAAATGTGAACTATGCATAACTCATGCCGCTTATATTCTAGAAGCATAGTCATATTGACATTACTTCTCTTGTCCCACTACAATGGTTAATTTGAATTGTCAGCTTGAATGTATTAATAGATGCCAAAGATTAAGAGGATTATGGTGTGTCAATGAAGGTGTGTCTAGGAATGACTGACATGGAATAGCTAACTGAAATGGAGACCCTTTCTAAGAGTGGGCAGTACCAACAAATAGAATGATGACTTGGATGAAATAAAAGTTGGAAGAACAAAGAAGTAGCAGCAGATGCAAGCCTGATTCTTCTTTAATGGGTTCTTGATAGCTGTTGCAATCCTCTGAGGATATGGGACTCTTGTTTCTTCACTCTTCTCAAGCAGACTCTGACAGTGATTCTCCAGAAGGCTTAGGTCTCAGACTAGGTTAGCATCATTGAACCCTCTTGTTCTGGGGCTTCAGCCTCTTGGACTGTGCAGCTACTTATTCTCCCAGCTCTGTAGCCTGCAGACAGCCATTGTGGACTATCCAACTTCTGGTTGCATAAACCAACCTAACAACTCCCCTTTTTATAATTATACTTCCTGTTGATCCTGTTCCTCTAGAAAACCCTGACTAATACATTCACCCACAACAAATTTTTCCTAAGATTAAGTTTTCTGATGTTTACATTCATGGTGAAAGAATGTAATTTGAATTCAAAGGAAGTGCCTGAATTAAATTCATGGCTCTACCACTTACTAGCCATATGACCCTCAGCAAGCAATGTTCTCAAATATCATTTTTCAATCTAGACTAAGGTATCAATACTATTCTGACATTGTTATTAGCAGTGTGGATGAGCTAATATATCTCAAAACAGCTAGCACAGTATTAGGTTCATGAAAGTAAATATTTAAATATTGACTTACTTTCTGTTCCCCGAACCAATGTTGCCTTCCTTATCTTACCCTTACATAACCATCTTATTATTAAACTGTCAAATGCTTCATGGAAAAAAGAAAGCCTATCAATTTTTATTCAGTTTTCTCACATTAACATTTACATGAGATTCTTCATCCTTTCTATCTCTCATAGTCCTAAATAATGTTTTTCTACCTCTATAGAATATGCTTATAATAAGAAATATATTATTTTCTTTGTTATCATCGATTTAAGATTTGAGACTAGATATTTTACTTCGGACTATGGGGAAAAGGTGTATGATTTCTTGGTTTTTCAGAAGGTCTTTGTATTCTTTGAAGTGTAAGTAGAAGGATGAGGAAACCAGTCAAGTTTATGACTTATGCAGCTTCATTGACCACAGAGGACAGGTCACTACTGATGCTACTGGCTATATCAGATATGGAAATAGAGAATATTTGAATTAGGCAGAAAATAAACTACTGAGATCATGGATTTATGATCATTTAAGTTACAATGCAATTATCCAGGTCAGATTATAGTATCAGTAGAATTTCACCTTACAATTCCATTAAATAATTTCCTGAACACTTAAATATCCAATTATAAAAATATTTATTAAACATTGACTTTCTGTCACATACAATGTTTAGAACTGTAAGATATGTTCCTAGCCATCAGCAATCTAAGATCTCACTCTGTTTTCCTTCTTGGCTTCTTCTGAGAAATATATTTCAATATAAGGCCTTTATTAATTTATACAATTTTTATTAAGCTGCTGGAAGACTCAGTGTTCTGTTCCTCTCCACCAAGGGAAAAAATGGTAAAAAAATTAACTGATGTAATTAAATAGTGAAGAGGAGAGGGCTAGTGTTGGAGCTTAGTGGCAGAGTGCTTGCTAACTTGACAGTATGAATGAAGTTCTGGGTCCCATCCTTAGTCCACACACATACAAAATAGTGAAGAAGCAAAATATAGCTATAAGTATTAGATTTTCGTACATGTCTCATAGAAATAAAATTCATTCAAATATCCTATTCACTGAAACACTTATTTATCTGTCAAGAAGAAATATGCTAATATAAATCACCAGCGCAGAAATAGTTAACCATATTAACTTATACTAATTTGTATTTTTTTCTGAGCAGCTTAGAACTACCTATATAAATAGCAACTAAAAGAGAAAATAAACATATATAAAATAACCAATAATAATATCATGCTTTAGTGAATAATATATATTTTTTCAAATGACATTATTAAGATTGATACTGGAACAAATGAACGGTGGAATTTCATGCTATTTTTAGTTATACTTTCAAACTTAACACAACAGTAATAAAACATTTAGTCCTGTGAAAAATTAAGTGGAACAGTTGACACAGATCTATGGCATCATTTTTTTTTAAAGAGAGCAAATCTGCAAGAGTTAAAACTTAGCAAACAGTTTATACAGTTATGTAACAACATTTCAGTAGTAGTGAATCAAGTCTTCTGATTTATATTATACTCTTATGTTCTCTAAAATTTTGTTTGTAAAGCAATTTCAAACTCAGTGATATCTAGATTGCTTATCTTTGCAAGTTGTATGGTTTTTATCTATTTTAAACAAAAATCTATAGTTAGATCCTATATAACTTCCTTTGTAAGCAACACATAACTATTAACAATGTGTAAACAAGCACAATGCCCATGATACAGAAAATCATTTATTTTTGGTATATTTAGATGTTACCATATTGTAATTGTACAAAAGGCTTTAGTTAAGTGACAGCTAACAGAGCCCAAATATTTGGAGAGATTATGCAATCATAAATGGTAGCAAAAATTTTTCCAAATACACATCATCATCTGACTTTCCATCTGTGTATTAAAGAATTTTATGGGGTACATTAGCAAACAATGTTGGATATTTTAAGCACTATGAAAACTCATATAAGACATGAATTTATCATTTTAAATTGAAACTAATTTAGGTTATGCACAATTTCCTGATACTGATAATTTGACATTTATGAAAATTCTCAATACATGAAATGCTTTTGGATTTTCAATGGCAATTTTGTTAATCAATTCTTGATCAAAAGAAAAGATACAATAATTACCTTCTCATTGTTTTCCATTTTCTTCTAAACTAAAAAATGCAATATACTATTTACTATGTCAGGATTGTACAATACCACAAAAAAACATTTGAATAGAAAGTACAATAAACATTTTCTAAATTTATGAACTAAGAGAATTTTAGATCAAATGCAGTCAAGAGTTTTATCTTAAAGTGTTTACTTTTTAATTTCCTTATCAGTTAAGGAGAATTTAGGTCAGTGTTATTGAGCTAGACCTTCTTTGATTCATTTAATTTTTAAGTCCTGAAAATTCTCACTAGGAACATTTTTACTCTCTACAGCCCAGCTTTATTGTTTTTAATGGTACATAAAGTAAACATAAAAGGGTTTTTGGTTTCTACTCACTATCAAGAAATCATTAAGATGGTGAAAAATTTTATATAAATCTCAATACAAACTGAGCTCTCTATAATTAAATTTCTGTAGATTTGCGGATCATAAATCGACAAATGTTATTCTTGTCCAAGAATTTACATTTCTCCAAGAAATTAAGAATATAAGAAATCTCAGTCACAAGTGAAATAAAAAAAAGAAAGATGCATTTTGATATATGTAAAAAAATCAGTTTCTGTAAGGATGGTTAACCAAAATCTAAGTAAGCAACCTAAGAATGTGCCCCATTGTTGCCACATTAGAACATGCATTTATGATGACATCTATGTCCTCACACATCTTTTTGCACTTTGACAGGGAAACTATGTATTGTAGCTACATACATACAATGACTTCCACTGGAGAAAGTAATCTATTAAGGTTAATGAGTGTGCACGCACACACATGTACACACACACATACATATATATGCACACATATATGTATATATATGTGCCAAATGTCTATGTTTGATTATTTCTGTCCTTCAAAACTTGTGGTAAGAATTGTGTGAAGAGAAAGTGAAGTTTAGGACTTCCACTTTCTATTCTAGCATGTAAAGAGCTTAGAGATTGCACTTTGTTCAGGCAACTAATAAAGAGCCTAACAAACTGAAAAAAAAAATTCCTAATTCTCTCAGAGAAGTAAGGTTGTAGGACAAAGGTTGTAGGGCAATCCACTGCTGCTCCCTTTCCCCTCAACTGAAAAGACAGCTAAATACAGAGAATCACAAACTTATTGGAAAGGAAATCCACAAACTGAAACCTTGTTGAGAAGCAGTGCTAGAGAGGCAGAAAACCTAAAAAATGTTTGACAAATTACTGGAGATTCAGTCTAAACAATTTTGTGTTAGCAAGATATTAACATAGAAAGTTCCTCACACTTTTATGGGGTTTACCTCCAGAAATTCTACCAGGTACTCATAATGAATCTTGCTTAAAGAGAATTCCCTTTGTGCTTCCAGCAGGGGAGGTGAGGAAAATTACCTGTTTTGAAAAACACCAGACTTGCTCTTTCAACAAGTCCTTTCCTCAGGAGAAACTATTTTATGAGAGCTTATCTTGCCGGGGTTTTATCAGAGCCCATCTTATCTGGGGAAACAAAAAATCTCAACTCCAGCAGGCTTTAGCATTCCATAAGGGAAGATATCCAACCTCATCTGTTGGATATCTGCCAATCCACCTCATCTGTTCTGTCCTATCTAAGGGAGCGTGGCTAAGACTGAGAAGCCCCAGAGAAATTCACACCCGATTCACCAAAAGACTTAGTGAGACCCAATCATAGAAATGTGGGATGCTTTCCTCCTTCTTCCCCCAAACCTTACCACTGTCTTTTTAAAGGCCTGTTTACCAGAGTACATTTCATCCAGGATGCCATGACTGGATTAAAAAAAAAATCACAGGACATACTAAAATTAAAAATTAGAACTTGAAGAGCCAAGTGCAGTAGCACATGCCTAAAATCTGAGCAGCTCGGGAGGCTAAGGTGGGAGGATCACAAGGTCAAAGCCAGCCTCATCAATATAGTGAGGGCCTAAGCACCTTAGCAAGACCCTGTCTCAAAATTTAAAAAAAAGGCGGGGGTGGGGGTGGCGGAAATGTGGCTCAGTAGTGTTCCTGGGTTAAATCCCCTTGCCAAAAAAATTAAAAAATAAAAAAAATAAAACTTAAAGGAATTGAATATGAATGACAACCAAAATGAGATGTGACAGTGACATTGGAATTATCAGACCAAAAATTATAAATAACCATCAGTGATACAATGAGATATATTTAAAAAATAAAATGACATAGAAGAACAGAAGAAGCAGGAGAATAGGGAGATGGGGATATTAAGAAAATAAAAAATTCAATATTAGCATTAAAAAGATTAGAACAGAAAGGAGGAATACCTTTGATGGGCTCATTAGTAGGCTGACATTGGTTGAAGAAAAAAAAATCTTTGAGCTTCAGGACATCACAATAAAATCTTCCCCAACTAAAAAATAAATAGACCAAGGCTTGGGGAAAACAAACAAACAAAAGCATATTTAAGAACTATACATAACCACAAAGGCTGCCAGAAGGAGAAGGGAGAAAGACAGAAAAAGAATAATGAGAATGTCCCTAAATTAAAGCCAGACACTAAAACAGAAAGCTGAGAGAATGCCTAGAAGGATAAATAAATAGGTAAATAAATAAATACTTTAAAACTAGGGGTGCCTTAGTAAGCTGCAGAAAATCAAGGACCAAAAAAGAAGCTTGAAAGAGACTGGTATGAGGATAAATCCTTAGATGTAGAGAAGCAAAATAAGAATTTTATCTGACTTCTCACAAACTATGTCACCAAAAAGAGAGTGAAATGAAATGTTTACATGTTGAAAGAAAACAAAAACCTACTAACCCACAATTCTGTACTCTTCAAAATTATTCTTTAAAAATAAAGGAGAAATAGACATTCTCAGACCAAAAAAATAACATGATGGTATTTATTGCTAATAGACCAGCTTTACCAAAAATAAAATGAAATAAAACAAAATGTTAAAAGGAGTACCTTAGAGAAAAAGAAAATAACATAGATCAGGAACTCAGATCTACATAAAGAAGTGAAGAAAATAAAAAAAAATAAGTGAAAGTAAAATGAAACTTTAATTTTTTTCTGTTCTTAATTGATCTGAGACGTTTGTTTAAAATAATAATTGAAATAATATATTTGATGAATAGAGAGAGATTAAAAAATGCATACTTGTTTTTGGTTATATTTGGTTATACATAAGTGGAATGAGCAACAGAAACAATAAGAGAGGAACTGGGATAAGTCTGTTATTATAAATTACATTACACACTAATTAATATAGTATTATTTGAATATGTGTTAGGAGTGGCGAATGAATTATGGGTCTTGAACTGTCTTGTGACAGAGATGATGCCTTTCTTGGGAACTCTCCATGTGAAGGCCTTGATCTGAGACTGCTCAGCTGCTAACAAGAAGCCCTGTTCAATAGGAGGTTCTGTGCCAGCCACTGAGCTATTCAGTCCTTGTCCTTGAGGTTCAAATGCAAGCTGCTTCTGGGTAGAAAGTTATGGGTGCAAGTTGATAATCACAATGGTTGCTCATACACATGACCTTGGTTCTGCTTACCTTGAAAAACTTTCTCACAATAAATCCTTTTGATGTTTAATCTTACATAATAAAAGTGCGATTGCTTGTGGTCACTATTTCTCTAAGAGTTTTAGTGATCCGCTGGCCTGGCTTTTTCCCTGTTTGTGTGTCTTTTCTCCTTCCCCTCATGGCCCAGTCCTGGAACCTGAATTAACGGCGCTGCAGGACTCAGCAAATATGGACTTGAATAATTCATAAATGAATACTTCAAACTCTGGTGCAACCACTAAAAGAAAAGTGAAAAACAAGGTATCAAAGAGAGAGAAGTGTCAATAATATCCATGATATGCTAAAAGATGAGAAAAATTGGAAACATTAGAAACACATGCAATTGAAATCTCAAAAGGCAGAAAAAGTAAGGAAGACAAAAAACAAGGCAAGGAACAAGTGTACCAATCTGAAAATAAAGAGTGACAAATATGTTAACTACTAATTCAGCTATTTCAATAATCACTTTGATTTTTTAATGGACTAAATGCACCAATTTAAGCAGAGGTTTTCAGAGGGGATCAAAAAGAAGCAGTGTTTAATTATCTACTGCCTGTGTGTGTGTGGGGGGACACTTTAAATATAAACATAATGCAGATAAATGGTAGAAATATGCAGATATGCCATGCTAATAAAATTTAAAAAGGATGTAATAGCTTTAGACATAACAACCTTCAGAACAAGAAAAATTATAAGGGAAAAGAGGGACATTAAATAATGATAATGGTGTCAATTCTCTAAGAATATTTAATTATCCTTAAAGTATACATGCCTAACAATGGAACATCAAATAGTTGGGAAAAATCAAACTGACAGAAATGCAAAGAGAAATAGGAAAAAAAAACCACTATTATATTTAGAGATATAAACTCTTAGTAAAAGACATATATAGAAGGCAGAAAATTAATAAAGGCAGAATTGAATTCAACAGCAGTATAAACCAATCAGATTTAATTGACATCTGTAGACTAATCAACAACAGTAGATTACATATTGTTTTCTAGCTCACATTGAACATTCACTAAGATACACTGTATTGCAGGACATAAAACTACCATACTAAAGTCAAAGGAATATAAATCATACAATGTATTCACTCAGAACACTGTGCAAGTGAACTAGCATCTAATAACAGAAAAATAGATGGAACATTACCAAAATGCATAGAGAATAAGCAGTATATTTCCAAATAAGGCACAAGTCAAAGGAGAAATTATAAAATAATTTACAATATTGTGAATTAAATAAACACAAAAATTCAACTAATCAAAAAAAATTTTTTTTGGTTGGTACTGGGGTGCTGGGGATTGAACTCGGGGTACTCGACCACTGAGCCACATCCCCAGCCCTATTTTGTGTTTTATGTAGAGACAGGGTCTCACTGAGTTGCTTCGCACGTCGCCATTGCTAAGACTGGCTTTGAACTCGTGATTCTCCTGTCTCAGCCTCCCTAAGTGCTGGGATTACAGGCTTGAGCCACCATGACTGGCTCAAAATTTATATAATACAGTAAACACAAAGATTGTGAAGAATTTTACATAGTTGAATGCATATATTAGAGAAGAAGAGGTATATAATATGAAAATATATGCTCTCACCTTAGAAAACTAGAAAAATAAGTGAAAGTTAAGTCCTAGGAGGCAAAAGAAACAATGAGATTTTGAAGAAAATTTAGAGGAATTAAAAAAGTAAATTATGAGAAAATAAAATTAAAGGCTGTATAAAAGGAATTATACATCAAAACCAAGCATAATTTATCTTAGGCAAATATTTGAAAAAATCAATCAGTCATATCAACTCAATAGAGAAGAAAATTCAAATAAGTGTATCAAGTGATAAAAATAGCATTTTACAAAGCACAAAACACTTCAATGAGAAAAAATTCTCAGTAAATTAAAACTAGAGAAAATTTCCTCAGCTTGATAAAAAATATTTACAAAAATCCTACAGCTGATGTCATTGCTAATAGTAAGAAATTAAAAGATTTCTCATTAATTACAAAACAGTGATGTCCCCTCTCACCACACTTCTAACATGGTACTGGAAGTCCTAGCTAATATGGTAACAAAGAGGAGGAAATAAGAGGCATGTTGTTTGGGAACAAAGATATAAAACTGTCTTTGAACACAGAAGATATAATAATCTAAATAGAAAATCTGAAAAACAAAATGGCAAATGAAATTAACAAAGAAATATTATAAGTTTGTAGGACAAAAGGTTAATATAAAATCACTTTCCTATATACCAGCAATGAACAAGTAAAATTTGAAATTAAAAACACAAAGCCATTTGCAAACATGAAATATATAGGCATAAATCTAACAAAATATGTACAGCCTTATGTGAGGAAAATAATAAAATAGAAATCAAAGAACTAAATAAATGAAGGTATATTTCACATTTATTACATTCTCAGATCAAATGTTTTACTTTGTTTCCAAGGTAGCAATTTTCTATATTTTTTTTCAAATGCTATTCAGAAAAGTCAAGGAACAATAAAATAAAGTTTAGTACATCTTTTTATTTTCCTGTTAGCTAATCATCATAACTATTTCGTAAGTTAACCAATAAATTGTAAATGTTTGAATAATGGCTCTGGGTTTAATGTAAACAACATAAGATGTTATTACATACAGAAGTTTGGAGTGTCTATACAGCAAGGAGAAAACACTTTTTTCTTTTTCAATTTAATTTCAATTCACACTCTAGATATTGCTCCAATTCTTAGATGGAAAAATGAGAAGTTGGAAAAAGAGTGAAGAATAGCCATACAAATTTCTCATTCCTTGTGATACATGTGATGAAGGACATGTTTTAATTGCTTTAGTTTCTTCATATTGGGAGTGTGGTTAGTCCAAGGCAAGAAAGGAAAACAACTCTTTTTTTTCCTCATAAGACTCTAACGTCATGCTAATTATTTTAACAATATTTATTCATCACTATCATTCAAGAATTTGACATTGTCATATGAATTTAACATTGCTCTATGGTAATAGATGCTAGGAACCAGAACTAACATGAAGGGATAATTCACAACAAAATATTGAAAATTATAGTTCTCATTAGAAATTCTATTAATATGAAAAAAGGAACTTTGCATGCAAGAATGAGAATTATAATTTGATCACATTGTTCTTTGTTTAATAGGACATGTCCATTTTCTCAGGCTAGCATTATGAAGATTCATTTTTTCAAGCAAATTTTGAATTCCTTAGATGAAATATGTTAAACTAGAGATATATCATAAAAGTAACTCCATGTGATTCAGAGATAGAGTAAAACCTTAGAATCAGATGAAAGTCAGAAGCCTCTCCACGGGTATAATTAATGATCTTACACTCTCCCACATTTTTCTGATTTTATTCCATGATAATACCTAGACCCATTCTTTGTTAGTGAACTTCTCAGAGAGGAGCAAATGAAAATGAGTGAAAACATAAAATTGAGAATCTGCTTTACATAGGAAAGAGAAACATGTACCTTCATAAAACAATCATTTTTGTCTCATTGCATGAGCAGTTTTATTATGTGGTATAAAAGTTAGTTGTATGAGTGGATACAGACAGGAAGGAACATTTTTTCTCACCTCCTTGCTAGATTAGGTGATTACAAATTAAGATATGAAGAAAAAATAGGAGTTTGTCAAATGAATTGGAATATCAAGTTATTTCTGACAGAAATAATATATGCAGTGGGCTAGATTTCAGGTCATATATTGCAACATTTGTGAAATTTTAGTTTAGTATGTCTAGAACTTAGTGTGCATAAATTCCCTGAACTTGAGGTTAAAAAATTCAAAGAATTTACTGACCTTAGTAGATTTTTCTATACAGTGTTATGAAATTTCAATTTATTGTGGCAGACAGAGCTACAACACTAATGATTTTGTTTTTAAGATTTACATGTGTAAATTTATATTTTAGAATTACTCATTCTGAGGGAACAGTGAATACTATATTGTAATAGAACAACTATTCCATTCTTTGCAGGCTCTTCATCAAAACAATTTTTCTTCTCTTGGGGAACACAACTAAACTATATTTCCTAGCCTTTTTTCTGTAGTTAGATATGGTAATATGACTGAAATATGTCCAGTAGAATATTAGCCTTTATCATTTCCAAGTGTGATACATAAAAGATTTCTATGTATAGTGATTTACAATTATTTTTTCTTCTTCAGATTATGTGTTGAAAAATGGAGTCCAAAGGGGGTTAAATGTCTTTATATACTTTACCATCTATGAAGACCATGGTTAATCATTAATATCTCACAATTCTCTGTATACAATTTAGCTTTTTAATTAAAATTGTAGGGTCCAAGAATACCATGTTTATATTGAAAGAAATGGAGAAAAGAATAAAAACTGATGATTAGTAGTGTATGTGGAATTCATAATGCTCTACTAATCATGATGGCTTTGTAAAATGAATAACAGTTATACTTTAGTTTTGAAAATAGCATACCTAAACATGCAGACAGGTTTGCATGTAACCACAACTTCTTCTCTGATGTTCTACTTGTTCTGTTATGATCTATTGCTCAATATTCTTTTCATGCCTATCAATTAAATTCAGTAAATACATTTGCAATTTGTACCATGAGGGAACATTTTGTAATACAGTTGTTATATTAAGTGATAGAAAACACTATACCTTTTTGTTATAATGTATATTTATTTCAAAATCATTTCTGTAGCTTGAAATATGACTGGTATATTGTAATTTATGATATTTTCCATACCTCAAAAGCATAACATAATAAGAAATATGAGATAATGTTATCAACTTTAAAGATCATTGATGAGAATCTCCTTTTTTTGTCATTACTTGTGGCTAAGGGTAAACTTGACAACGAGAGGCATTATCAGTTTTAGCAGCCTTGGTTTCATCCAAAACTTTTTTGACAAATCTCTGCAAATAATCATCTCTTACCCTTTGTTTGGTAGACTATGTTTACTAGTCTGCTAAAAGCATAATCAGGGCCACATTTTTTCTTTTTTCCCCATATCACATGGTGCTTGGATCCATATGAATTTAGTTATGCTATTATTAATGCAAACAAAAGCCTTCAAATACAATAAGATAATTGGCTTTAAAAGATAAGGATTTATCTCTCACTTATGTTATCTGTACTTTTTTACCTAGTATTCCTTGAAAGTGCTCCTATAATTACTATTTGTTCAAGTATACCCTTCTGAATGATTTCTACTTCAAAGCTATAGGATTTTTCTATAGACAAGTTTATTAGGGTTTTCTCATTTTTCTAAAGGTTTTCAAATATTGTCTCATAAACAGGTCTTATATTAATTAAGATGATTGTATTTATAAGATCTTCCATAAAACTGTACATTGCCAAGAATTTATGCAACAACATCCCTCTGTTATAAAAAGTTTGTTGTGGATACATCCAGATTTTCTTTTTTTCTATCTTTTTTTTTTCTTTTTTCAAGTAACAAGGGCTAAACCTCTCAAGAAAATAAGCACCAGTGGAACAAAATCAGTGTTAGGTATCAACACAGTTCTCCAAGACAGAATACATTTCCAAACAGAAAGAACTTCAATTTCATCATTATTGGCAAATTTTACTAATACTATAGAATATTTATCAATAAAATTTATTGATTAATAGAACTAGGCAAAGACGATATTGTATTTCAGCTTACTATACGAAATCTACTCAGTACTTGTGACATAATATGAATATGTTGATTTATTGTTTGGAAGTAGGAACTTTAATTTCTCATTCTACTCTTTTTTCTAGAATTTTACTCTTCTTAATTTTAAATGACTAGGAAGTAAGTTTTTTGAATTTTATTTTATAAGTATGTATTAATTGGTATTCAATATGACATTTCAATATATGCATCAAGTATGAACTGATCAAAGCTAGTCTACTTTTACCTACCCTCTTTCTCATCCCCACCTCTAATAACCACTATTCTATTGTCACATCAACTTTTCTTATTTCAGCGTTAAGTGTGATAGACAATATGTGTTATTTTCTGGGTCTGAATTATTTCACCTTACTTAATAACCTTCAGTTCAATTTTGTTGCAGATGAAAGAATTTCATTCTTTATGGCTGAATAATATTCCATTGTATATATATATATCACATGTTCTGTATCAATTCATCCATTGATGGATATCTAGATTGAATCTATAGTTTAGATTTTGTGAAAAGTACCACAATGTACAGTTATCTATTTGGTATGCCTCTTTTGTTTCCTTTAGATATATAACCAGAAGTTGGGTAGTTGGGTCATATAGTATATTCATTTTTAGTTTTTGAGGAACCTCCATACTATCATCCATAATGATTGTACTAACATACATTCCTACAAACAGTATGTGAGAGTTCCTTTTACTTGCTTTTTCTTCACATCCTTGCAAGCACTTTGTTTGTTTGCTGTATTAGCCATTCTAACTTGGACGAGATGAAACCTTATTGGGGTTTAATTTCCATTTCTATGATAGCTAGTGATAATGAACATTTTTATACAATTTTTGGTCATTTAATATTTCTCCTCCTGAAAATTGTCCATTCAGATCATTAGCCTACTTTACAATGGATTACTTGCTTTTCAAAAAATATTTTTTAGTTGTCAATGGACCTTTATTTTATTCATTTATATGCTGTGTTGAGACTCGAACCTAGTGCCTCACACATGTTTGGCAAGTGCTCTACCACTGAGCCACAACCCCAGCCCAAAGATTACTTGCTTCTTTTATTGAGTTACTAATCCTTTGTCAGATGAATAAATGGCACATATTTTCTCCCTTCTGTGAGCTGATGCTTCACTCTGTTCATTGTTTTCTTGACTATACAGAAGCTTTTTAGTTTGATGCGATCCCATTTTTTCTATTTTTGCTTCTGTTATCTGTGCCTTGGGGGTCATATCCAAAACATCATTGCCTATAATGATGCCTTGAAGTGTTTGCCTTCTGTTTTCTTTTACTGATTTCATGATTTCAGGTCTTTCATTTAGGTCTTTTTTCTATTTTGAGTTGACTTGTGTATGTTTTGTGGATAGAAGTCAAGTTTCATTCTTCTTCATATTCAGTTTCTCTAGCATCATTTCAGAGCCTGTCCTTTCTCCAAAATATGTTTTTGGTTCTTTTTTAAGAATCAGGAGGGTGTAGATGGATGGGTTTATTTCTGATATCTCTATTCTGTTCCATTTGCCCATGTTTCTGATTTTATGCTAATGCTATGATGTTTTGGTTACTATGGGTCTGGTATTCTGGTGTCTCAAGTATTGCCCATTTGGTTCAAAACTGGCTATTTGGGCTATTTTGTTCATGAAAACAATTCCATTAACAATAAATACAATATATAACAAAAAATCTATACATTTAATGAAAGGAATAAAATATCTCTAAATAAAAATAATAAAACGTTGATGAAAAATTGAAGACAACACATACACACACATATCGTCGCCTGCTGGCAGGAGACAATAACTGCGCCATGACTCTCAGAAAGCAATCTTTATTTTTTGTTGAACTCTCTTCTTGCCTTCCTTTGTTCTCCTCCTTTGTTCTCCCTCTCTGCCTTCCCCCAGCCTCCTCCTATATACTTTTTGTACAGCAGGAAGTATTGCAGAGCAGAGTTAAAACCAATCAGAAGGAATAGCATCATCAAGCACGAGGGGAATGCATGAGCAGAATACAAGCGTATATCAGAATACGCAGTGTCCACGACCCAAGCATGTACAGTGACGTTACCGTCAGCCAATGCTATGCACTTCTTTAATCTGCCTACTTGTTTACTGCAAGTTTCTGGTATACAGCCAGGTCGCCATCTTGAAAGGGCGAGGCAGCTCTCGGGCCCAGAGAACCTTCTCCCAACACACACAAATGGAAAAATCTTCCATGCTCATTTACTAGAAAAATTAAAATTGTTAATATGTCCATGCTATCCAATTTAAAGATTCAATACATTGTTAATCAAAATACCAATGGCATTCTTCACACAACCAGAAAAAATTTACAGGGAGGTGAGTTTTGAATATTCATTATTTCACTAGCACTACCAGAAACATTCAGATATTAGGATAAGAATTCTCTTTATCTCACAACATTCTTTAAAATATATCCACGTTGGATGGCTAGACACTCTGCAAAAACTACATTCTAATATTATAAAATATAAAATAGAAGTATAAAGTAAATAACTGGAAAGAAAACATGATAAGAGACATTGACACTTGGCAGTACAACTTCAAATCTTCTCAATTCACACTTCGCCATATCAACAAAACAGCGTTGTGATGAGTATTTCTGAGTTTCACTATGTAAATATTCATTCTTTATAATACTGAGAATGAATTTTTAGAATTTCATTTTATACCAGTAGAGTGTGTTCAACATAATAAGTCACTCAGTAGTGGTCAGGATGAGGAAACTATGCCAGAAGTTTATCATTTCCTCTTCTGTATAATAGTTCGCTCACCAATTATCAGTGGCCTTCCATCTTTCACATTAAAAACTAAAATTAAAGTCAATCAAAAATGTAATATAATGGGCACTATCATATGAGATAAAAGATCTCTAACAAAATTGCAAAAGAAAGTCTGCTTACTACACATCATCAAGAAAAATGTTATACAGCACATGAGGTCCTTATATGATTTATTTTATCATATCAGCATCATGTATAACCTCTAGGGACATCTAGAGTTCTAGGATCCAGTGGAACTTCCCTGAGAAATCAATTCAATTAAATAAAATAAGTTAGGCACAGAAAGACAAATATATGAAATCTAAAAAAGTGAAATCTCATGAAAATTGAGTGTAAAATAATAGTTACCAGAGACTGAGAAAAAGAGTAGTTAGGAGGGATGGCAGAAATTAGTCAATGGGCACAATGTTATGGTTTGATAAGACGAATAAGTCCTGATGTTCTCAGCAACAGCAGGGTAAATACAAGAATACAATTAACAACAATGCATTATAGATCGCAAAAAGGTCAGGAGAGAGCATTTCACCATCACAAAAATGACAGACGTTTAAGGTGATATATATATGCTGATTACCTTAATCACTACCCCATGCATATACATGAATAGAAACATTACATTTTACTTCATTAATATATATAAATGTTATGTGTCAAAAGAAATATTTTAAAAAGTTTAAAAAGATGATAAATTTCAAAATAGAATTTCCTTACAAGTTTATGCTTTAAATTTGTAAAATCTTTTATAAGGCTATTATATAGCCAGGAGACCAAAAGGAGGCAGATTAAAATCGCTGGGTGAGGCTTTATTGGGATGTATGCTTCTGGGGGAATTCCCCCTCCAACAGAGCGGTCCAGGAGAATCAAGCATGTGTTCACCGGTACAGAAAATTTAAAGGGCCCAGTCAGGAAGGAGAAGACTTAAGGCAGGAAGAGGAGGTTTCTGGAGTCCTGTGTTCCTCTGGAGTTGGTCAGGGGATCTTGCTGAGGTCAGAGTCTTTCTCAGATGAGTCAGGAAAAGTCCGCTGATTGGCAGGAGGCACCATTACTGCTTATGTATCAGCGTCTGGTTGGCTCTTCCTTTCCGCATGCAGGCTGCTTGATGCTTTGTTCCCTGCAGCTGTCATGGCCACCCTTAACCGACCTAACAGCTGTATTATATTGAGGAATTTCTAAACAAAAGGTTTTCACCATTGTATAGATGCATTTAATAATTGTTGGTGTGCCACACAAAATTTTGGTTACATTTGGATCATCCAAATAATTACTGGACTGCTCTTATGAATCCAAGTCATCTTTTTTTCTCTTAAGATTCTCACTGCCTGTCAAACAAAATAGATTTCATGCTTATAAAATCTTTTTTTTTTTTTTTTTTTGTACTGGACACTTGACTGAGCCACATCTCCAGCCGTTTTTTTTTTATGTAGAGACAAGGTCTCACTGAGTTGCTTAGCACCTCGCCATTGCTGAGGCTGGCTTTGAACTCACAATTCTCCTGTCTCAGCCTCCCTAAGTGCTGGGATTACAGGCGTGCGACACCGTGCCAGGCTCTTATAGAATCTTAAGTGCAGGTCTGAGGAGCTACTTTTTTTATTATTCAAACTTCATATTCCTACTAGAATTTCTCACTTTATTTTTTAATTTGGCAATTTTCAAAGAAAAAATGTTATCATACCAGTTAAACACATAAGGTAGATTTTATCCAAAACTATTATAACAGAAAAGAGAATAGAACTTAAGTCCTGTGAAACAAAAGGTGGTAGAATACTGGGTTGAGTCAGCGGGACAAGACTGAAGGATGTTAGGTGGGGTTTGTGAGGGTGGTTAGACCATAAGAGTTTGCTAACTGGTGTTTATCAAAGATAAGATCCTGCCCTCCCATGGAAACTAGAAGACAGTGATCCTGTTTCTTAATGATTATTGATGATTGCATTTCTTTTTCTTTTCCTCTTTTTTTCTTTTCTTTTTCAGTACCAAGGATTGTACCCAATGGCACTTAACCACTGAACCATTTCCCAGCCCTTCTAATTTTTTTATTTTGAGACAGGATCTCACTAAATTAATAGGGTCTCACTAAGCTGCTAAGGCTGTCTTTAACCTTGCGATCCTCCTGCCTCAGCCACTTGAGCCACTGGGGTTACAGGTGTGCATCACCATGCCAGGCTTAATGACACATTTCAAAGAGAAAATGTTCAGATCTTAAAGAGAGACATTGCTGGATTATAAAACTGGAAAAAGGCTGGTAGAAGACATACAAATCAAAGGGGCAGAGATAGAATTTATAATTGCGAGCTTTCTAAAGGAAGTACTCTAAAAATAAAGGAAAGTCGGGGCAAAGGGTCAGAGAGAAACCTACCTAAGGTTTAGTCAATCTGAGAACATGAAGACTTTATTAGTCAATGTATCCAGAGATTTCTTTAACAGGAGTGACTGATATATCCTTGATTAAGTGCTTTACAAAGAATGGAGATTAACTAACCTTTGACATTCAAAATATTTGTCAATTTTATTTCTTTACAAGGTTGAAGCTGTTCTCTGTTCCAAATTTGAAATATTACATAATTTCTAGACTCTTTCCTTTTTCTTTACATTTTTAAAATTTGGACTTTTTTCTCCTTGAGCTTTGGAAAACTCATCTAAGGCTTGTAATTCCTTTTCAGGTTCAGTTAAGAGCAATCAATATATACAATTAACTTTCTGTTTTCCAATCTTTTCCTTGGAGGCAGAAGTGCATTGACTTTGCAAACTGCCTTCCATGTTCACAGATGACATTTTGTCTAATTATTTCTTAGCTGTATAACATAGATGACTCTCCTCTGTCCCAACAAGAACATTCTCACTGTCACTGCTAACTTCCTAGCCAATATTATATATTGCGGGGTGTTTTTGTTACCACAGTGCAATGATTCCAGTGTTAAACAGCCAAAATAGAATAGATTATACTAAAAGAACAATGGTAAAATCCTGTTGCCTTAAGATAAAATTTGCTTTCTTGGTAATACTATGTATCCATTTGGGCTTTGCTGGAGAATTGAATACACATCTTGTCACCCTGGAAGCAAGGCTTGTGAGCAAGTGTAATGGAGAAATAAAAAGATTTCTGTAGTTTCTCACACTGGCAATTGAAGAATCCCATCTGAAATGTAGATCATTGCTACTCACAACCATGGGCTAGAGCAAACCTTTACCTTCATCCAAACATAAGGGGGCTCTTGAAAGACATTCTACATTTTGAGACCAAGGAATGAGTGAAAATACCAGGAGAAAAATGTTTATCATCACCATCAGGTTAACTTTATTTATTTTTCTTTTCTCTTGTTTTATTACTCCTAAATTAATAAAATATAAATTCCTTTTAATTAAAGTCTAATTGTCATTCAATATTTAAAATTCATTAACATAAATAACAATTATTTATGTTATAACAAAATTAGCAGTACATGTAATGGTAATTATGGTCATTATACCCTGATCTTTAACAATCTAAATAAGAATGTAAGAACACGTTACAATAGACAGTAGTCACTAAATTACTGTGTGTTAGTTTTTCTTGTACAGAACTATAAATCTGTTTTAAATTATATAGATTTGGTAATGAATATATTGCACAGTAAGTTGTTCTGGATAAAATTAATAGAGGAAATTTTAGTATAATGAAGTAGTACTGTTTTTGATCCAGAAGTAATAATAAGACTAAAAAATTCCAATACAAAGGCATTTTCAATTAAAGTTGAGCATTTTAGGAAGATGCTTTCAAAAGCTTTTCTTCTGCTGCCATTCTTAAAGTCATATCTGAAAAATGTGATTCTATATATCTATCATCAGTCTCAAAGTTGGGGAAAGATGGGATTCTAAAATCAGATGTATGTACTGAAACCTAATATCCAACTTGCTAACTCAGGACAAATTTTATGAGGGATTTCAGAGATATGATAGTCATTTCTGTAATAGTTGACTGACTGGAATTTCTGTATGTTTTTTTTTAAGTATGCATATAAGATCATAAAAATGTCACTTCATATTCTTTAAAAAACATTAAAAGTGTAATCAGAATAACTAGGGCATGAGTAAAGTAAAACATATAAAATGCTTTTGTGGGTTTTTATGAATGTTTTACCAGTATCATTAGGTAATTAGATTTCAGTTTAAATATTGTTAGTGTTCACTAAGAACATTTCACAGTGGAAAAAATTTTGGTTTCACATGAAAAATAAAAATAGAAAAAATCTTTTGATTTACTAAATTATAATAATTTTGAAATATACTTTACCTAACAGTGCTAATTTCCAATATTTTATAATTAATTTAAAAATATTTTTAATTCAAATAAACATGCAAAATAGCTGCAATTCTGTCTAACAATACACTTGGTAGTATGCATGACTTATTTTTCTAAATTACCTAAAATTCCATATCAGCTCCTAGTATGTTTTATGGCTAAAGAGAGTGCTATGTCAGTAACAGACAAAAACATAAAGTTTAAACCTTTTATGTGACTTGAAGAACTTTGTCTTGATTCTAATTAATATGATATGGTTATCTAACATTTCTAGTATAAAATGTACCACTACCCAATTTTGTTTTATCACCAAGATAATTCTATGATTTCCGGAAATGGCTTTGCCAATACTGAAGAAATAGAAGCTCCAAGAATTGGGCTTTTCATATTTTGAAACTTTGTGTCATACAACGATCCCATTTTTCTTATCCTTGATACAGGATTTTTTCAATTATACTTTAAGCATAATGAACTCTTTAGTGTGCCCACAAATTAGAATTAGTCTGTTACCTCATCAAACATTAATTCAGGAACTAACAACTTAGGTATTAAAGACTAAGAAATTCAAATACATTTGATCTAGTTTTCATTTACAAATTTTCCCTCAGTCATAATTAGGGTGTAGAGGTGACTAATTCCTCTGGATAAAAATGTTAACATTAATTATGATCCTAAAATTTTCCTTCCAAAATACATCTACCTCTTGACATTGAAACTTTCAATATCATAATAGACTTTGCAAAACTATAGCTTTTCCCAAAGTTCAATGTTTGAATGAATACTCTGCTATTATCAACCTGCCAGAAGGAAACATGCTCTACTTGAGTCCACGAAAAGAACATATAAGATGTATTGCAGTTACACCTCAACTTCTCTTCCAGTTGGCTTCTCTGTGCTGCAGATGCCATTTAAAGAGATTGTACATTGTTATTATCATCTTCCTTATCCTTTATCTGAGTCTTAATATTTCATGGATCTAAACATGTACTTGCACTAGGCACTGGGTGATACCATCTTTCTGGACCCAGTGAAGCCAGTATTTTTCATATCAATATTTTTTCGTTTATATTGCAATGCATGATCATTGATGTGCAAATGGAAATAACAATTTTATTTGGTTATTTCATTGTGTATGGAAAACAAGCAGTCACAAACAAGTTCATCAAGTATTAAATAATTGGGTAATTGCTATTTTAAATGCTTCATTTTATGGTGATATGAGACAACTTTTTGTTGAAAAGTTCTTTGTCCTGCTAGGCTATTCCATTCTTTTTCTTCTAGCAGTAGAGCACATTTTTATTGGAATATTTTTGTCTGCAGTAGATTTTCTGTTTTCAGTTTCTTCATCTCTGACTTTCAGATGCATGAAGCAATAAAATTAAAACAAACAAATTAAGTAAAGACAAATAAAAAAAAAAACACCAGAGAAAATGTAACTGTGTTGTTCCTTGTGTTTCGAGGACCTTGGACCTTTTCTTCTCTTTCAGAATTTTCCTAAGTTTATTTTATATATAATGTCTAGGGATTTAGGGATTTTAGTTTTATTTAACAGTAGACAATGGGAAAAGTACCTCTTTTCTATATTTCCAGAAGTAGAAACTATATAGTAGCATTTGGAACCATTGTTGTTGTACTTTCAAGCCTTAAATAAACTACATTACCATCATGATTAGCAATGGAATAGATAAAGTGTGATACGGATAATAGTAATATTATGGCATACTTAATTTGAAATGGAACATGACGAAATATAACTGTATATATATATATATATATATATATAACTATATTGAAAAACAAGAATAACTCAGGTATTGCTGCTTAAAAATACTTAATATTTTCAGAAAATAATAATTCTAAATATTTTAATTAAAATTACTGAGAGAAATAAAGAAGACTTTAAGTGAGAAGGGAAATGAACCATGTTCGTATAGGAGATATCTTAATGCTGATATACTGATTTAGTGAAATCCAAATGAACATAAGCAGGGGCATTTTGGAATCTCACTGTTGATTATTAAATTTATATTAAAGAGTGCCTGTGATATATATCCCTGTTAGCCCAGAGAAAATGAAAAACTTTTTCAACATACACTATGTATTTAATTCCATATGCTCACTCTAATGCCTCTGCCAGTTCCATGAGAACATGCCCAGGTTAGTCCAATAATTTAAGATATAAGGATGAGAGCCACATGGATCAGAGATATTATTATGTGAATTCAGCTAGGTCTGATGACTCCTGATCTTTACACAGAACTGAATATAGGGCAAGCAGACACCGGCCAATTTATAAACTGAGCTAAAAAAACATGTGATTTAATATTAATAATATTATGTTTTTGAGAATTTGTGATCCTTTGTCACATAATTGGATTGTTGCCAGTTAATATATGCAAAACCCATAACAGCAATGACAATAACATCATAAGAACCTGGAGGAGTATGATAATTATCAATTAATGCAGAACACCAGAGAAATGAAGTCAATTGAAATGCTATTCCTTAAAATAGTCCTTGTTCTAATGGCAGAGTTACATTTTCTTATGTACTTATGAACCATTGACCTAGATAACTTCACCTAAATACACTAGAGGTTAATGCTAATGTTTTGAAATATATTGCACTTTCAAAAGTCAATTCTTAGGGAAAGTTGAAGATTAACAACATAACAGAAATGTATTAATATTTTATTTATGTATACCTATATAGATATAGATAGAGGTTAAATATATATGTACATACATGCATACTTGACCTTTGAATAGGGAAATGTTACAAATCATGCTCCCACCACACACACACTTGGGTGTGGAGAGCTATTTATTGAACACCACCAGCACACTCCTGGCTGGCTGCATGAGTGGGTGTTTGGATGGTGGATAAATGGGCATTTTGAAAGATAGATTGATGGATAGATGGACAATCAGATATACAGTTAGATAGCTTTTTAAATACTAGAATGCATCCACTTCAAATATTTCCAGATTTCTCCCATTAATGGTGCTATTTTCCTAAATGAATGTTTTAAATTATTTAAGTATATATTACTCATTAAAAGATCTGGCTACTATGTTTGTTTTCTACTTAACACTTAGAAACAAAATATTTTTGCTTTAAATATACTCTTGTTTCATTTCCACATTGACAAAGTATTTTTTTTAACCACCTTACTTTTTCAGGTTTAGTGATCACTATGAATATGGGTTTATACGTTTGGAGGGGTGTTTGTATGTGTGTGTGTGTGTGTGTGTGTGTGTGTGTGTGTGATAAAGAACATCATCTCATAAACCCAATATATAGTTATATTGCTTTACTTAAGGTGACTAATAAATCTTGAGCTTGTAAAACCAAATAAGCAAATTTAGAATCGTTAATTAATTACTTCTATATATAAAATTAGGGTTTGCAAAACCACAGATGCAGAATAGTACCTGCTCCCAGTTTAGTCTTCTGTTAAGCCTGTTGTATACCTCCAACCCTACAACTAGTTCCTACTCTGGCACTGAAATAAGTCTTAGATGCCCACTCTCATACCTATGAGATTTAGAAAAGCTGTGCCCTAGCTTTCTCAGCTTCTTACACAGACAGTCCCAGCTGCACATGCAAATGACCTGATAACTAGGGTACATGGTCAAACATGAATAGTATCTTGTTATTGGTGTTCTTCTATAACCTATCTTTCTATTTTAGGTTTTCCCTTTTTTTTTCTAAATATCAGGGGCTGACACCCTTGAATTTAGAACTAGAGGTCACAACTGAGTATCTTCCAAGATGAAATTCGCTGTACATCTGTGGAAACAGATCCAAAGTGACTTCCACAAAGACATTATGTTGACTGGCCATAGAGCTCACACAACTAATTGTGGTCATTGATTTACATCCTATAAATCTTTTAGGATAATATCATTGCTTACTATAGACTTCCTTTAGTATTTATTCTGGCTTTCAGGCCATAAATTTGGAAGTGGGGACTGATTAACATGTGATGTCTTACAACAGCAACACAAATGTGGAAAATTTTAATATCATTGTTAATTTAGATAATCCATAAACCTCGTCTCAAAATTTGACTGATCTAGATTTCAGGAACAAATATTAATTTATTAAACCTTATAGAGCACCAAATGATACTCTGTAGCAGTGTGGTTTTATGTACACTCATTCCTATCAGACAGTTGAAGTGGACTTCCATTTAAGTTTCAAACATATTGCTCTTTAACATATGACTTATCACTGTCATCAGTACTTACTAAAATAATTTACTTCTTCTAGGAATAAAATATTATGCTTACCAATTCAATAAAATCTTCTGTCTAATGACAAGTATTAAACTTCTCATTTTGTTCTTTTAAAATGTACTAAGTCACTATATTTTTCAAAAGTATATTCTTGGTTTTTTTCTTAAAAAAGAATAGCAAGGGAAAAGTTATTTAATACAAAGTTATTTGAAATAAAGGACAAGAAAATGCAGAGCTCTTCTTTTGAAGATACTTGAAAGGGAGACCAGAAAAGCATTAAAATCAAAGATGCCAACTTTAAGAGATGCTGTGGGATATGTGAAAGTTTTTTTGCAAAGCTATTTTAAGGTACACACACACACACACACACACACACACACACACACACACATGTTTGTGTATATACATTGCATTTTTAAATTGAAATTGTCTTATAAAAATTAACTGGCAAGTCTGAGTAAATCCATTCAAGGTGGGTGAATGTAATTAAATACTGTAGATTAGAAATGCATTAGATATAATTAGTGACAATAGTCATTACCATAGTAACATGAACACCGCAGGTTCAACACTAAAATCCTTACTTGTGCAAAATATTCAGTGTTTTAATGAGAATTCTCTGTGAATCCAGATCCAAATTGTGCCCCATGTGCTCACTTCTTTGGGAAACATTTGAACTTGATATTGCTTTATTCTAGTTAACTGTGTATTGTATAGCACATTTGAGTCACTCATAACAGCATGGGGTAATTTAGGCTGATGTTGCAATTACATTTAGATTTCACCATCTGGGTCAAGCAACTGAATTACAAATAAGCCTAATCCCTTATGAGGTGTGGCTTTGTATAACAAAGAATGAAGACAATGAAAGTCACTTTGGAAACTGTGCTTTTGATGGTTACTATTTAGTGAGTACCCCATTGATTTCTATGCAGTATTAGAAAACAGTGTTCTATCATAGCGTTGTGGGTGCTTTATATTTCATTAGACCCTCTATTAAGGGATCCTTCAAGTATATTCAAGCAGTTTTTTTCCCAATAATTCAAGTATAAACCTTTGACTTTAGAAATTTAATAATCATCATCACAAGAAACATAATATTGATAATGTAACAAAAATGTCATAAATCTTATATTTTACACAATGTCTTTTATTATACATTACATAATCTATCACTTATAATTGCAAAGTAGTTAGGGCAACAGTAACTTTTTACAGCATCAGTTCTGAAAATATAACTTAATTCTAATGCCAAGGAAGTATAATAAACAAAGAAAAACACTTTCTTCCTTTCTCTCCTTTCCACCCACCCTTCTCGCTTTCTCTCTCTCTCTCACACACACACACACACAAAGATACACATATTGGGGGGAAATATGGGCTTTGAAATTGGAAAGCTTTGGATTTAAACTCTAGTTTGAATCTATAAATTATGTTCAAGTCAGTGAAACTCTTCAGCTATAGCTTCTTTATCTGTAAAATATGGAGAACAACAGATATTTTAAAGATCTGTGTATTTATTAAGAAAGATAGCTAAACATATATGTTATGGTTTGGATGTGAAGCATCTCCCAAAATCTCACGTGTGAGACAATGCAAGAAGGTTCAGAGGAGAAATCATTGGGTTGTAAAAGCCTTAACCCATTCAGTGTTAATCCTCTGATATGAATTAACCGAGTGGTAACTGAATTGGTAGGGTGTGGCTAGAGGAGGGAAAAATTAGGGCATCACTTTGGGGTATATATTTGTATCTGGCAAGTGGAGACATCTCTCTCTGCTCTCTCATCACCATGTGAGCTGCTTCCCTTTGCCACACTCTTCCACCATGATGTTCTGCCTAACCTCAAGCCCCACTGAATGGAACTGGCCTTCTATGGACTAAGACCTCTGAAACCGTGAGCCTCTAAATAAACCTTTCCTCCTCTACAATTGTTCTGGTTGGGTCCTTTTAGTCACAACAGTGAAAAAGCTGACTGAAACAATGTATCAATTAAATTTAATAAGTATACAGGTGAAACATTTTTATAATAACTCAGAGAATTTTTAACTATTAAATCATTAATAGAAAATGGAATGAATAATAAACACACATTAATCAATGCAAAGGATAAAATGGATCTGGAAAAATATTATAACAAAAGAATGTCAACAACATTTAAGAAGAATGATAGAAATAATCCAGTCATATCAACATAAGATAAATATGAGGACTAATTTTACTCCTTTTGATATAATCACCATCCATATAAGAATTTTAAAAGTCATAATATGATAATGTTTCAACTTCATTGGGCCAGATATTCATGGGGTAACCAGACATTTAATCAAATATTGTGGGCATGTCTATAAGGATATTTTGGCATGAGGTTAACTTTCAAATCAATAGCCTTGTAAAGTAGACTGTTCTCCCAATTACAAGTGGTCCTGATCCAATCAGTTGAAGTGTTGAACCAAAAGTTTCACCCTTCTACAAGAGGAAACTCCTCCTGTCTAATTGTCTGAATTAGAAGATTGGTCTCTTCCTTCTGCAGACTCAAACAAGATACCAGTTTTCTTGAGTTTTGAGCTTATTAGCTTTCTGACTAGAATTTATACCATCAGTTGTCCTAGGTCTCTCTCTTTCTTGCCATCTATATCAACCAATAGATAGATAGTCTACACATGCACATACACACACACATGTGTGCACACACACACACACACACACATATATAGAGAGAGAAATCTATCTTTATCTCTATATCATAAAGCTAAACCAGATTTTGGTACTGAGAGTGATTCTAGAGGAACATAATTTAAAAGAAGAGTTTTCTGAATTGGTTTTAGGATATCTACAAATTAGATCTCTCATCTGATTATATTCAAACATGCTCATTTCTCTATTTATGGTACTGAAGAGAGCATAGATTGTCCATGGTCTCATTTCACAATAGACATACACAATATGATCATTTGATATTGCTAATCTACCACTTATAAGGGGCAAGGATATTAATGACAGTATATATGATACTTTAAAACATTTTTGGCAAGCTAACAAATACAATGAGATTGTCTGGTTGCTCTTCATGTCACTAGACAAAGTGAGGAAAGGATGAGCTCAGGAATTTTAATTCCCAGCTCAAACCCCAACTAAATGATCAGCAAGCTTCTATAGGTTCGCTGAAGAAGATCTTTATCTCATGTAGCAAAAAGATAAGATTTCTGAAAATCAAATGCATAATTCATCCTGCAACTTATTGAATTACACCACAAGTTGAGCTTGCTCTCAGCCTCCTAGCATGTCTACTGTTTAAGAGAAGACATTGAAGAAGAAGGAATGGGATCCTACAATTTGAAATGATGATTTTTGGGAAGACCCAGATGAAGCTTAAGATATTATTCCTCAAAGTCTGATGAAACTTCTTAGTAGAAGAAAACAGTTCATCCCATCTGAAGAGATAAATGAGGAAATAGAAATTGATACCTCTGGGATAGATACTATAAAAGACATTGCTGAGTCTTCTCAGGACCACCTCACCATCCTTCTGTGTTTCAAGACCTATTACTGATCTCTGATCCCAGCAGGCTAGTAAAGCAAAAGTACAAAGTGTGACATTTGAGAAGGCGTACTACACTGCTGAAGAACTACTTGGGTCTTCTAAATTATGCAAACATATAGAGGAATGGAAAATAAGGGAAAAGGATAATAGTGGAAACAGCATGAAGTTAGATCGGGCCAAATTTATTGATATTGGCTTACTGAGAGGGGATTCTGCATTTAATATTCCAACTTGGTGAGCTTAAAATTTCTCTAAGTATTTTTTGTTTGACTGAAACAAAAAACAAAAGGTATACCATAATGGGTTAGTTAAAACACAGAACCTGCCTTGGCTTAATGTAGAGAAAAGAAATCAAAGTATTAGGCATGTTGAAATATTAGAGTGCTTTTGTCATTCAAGACTTATTTACACTGTGAGAGTTCCTCACGCAGACTTCAATAAACAAATTCTTAAGACCCAGTATCCATATGGAGATATGTGATTGCTCTTCTGCTTAGGTCAGGCCTTACAGGGAGGAGTAAGTGTCCTGGGAGATTTAAAGGCAATTAATTGGAAAGTAACTGTTAAAGTGGCAGAACTCAATTGTTAAAAGCAAGATGGGTGTGGTTACTCTGATGGACAATAAATTCAATACGCCTATTAAAAGAGTCTGACCCACAGAGACCAATAACATTGGCTAGTTGATCATGGTGTTGCTACAAGTAAAATAGATAAGAAGCCTATTAACTTCTTACATATATTATTATTGATAAAAATATTAAGTTCATTTTAAAGGAGAGCTATAACTTACAACCATACTGGGAAGTAGAAAAACGGCAATTAACAAAGGGGAGATTTCTGAGACAATGTAGTTTTCTTTTTTCTCTTTTGTGTGTATATGCTCATGTGGTACTAGGAATTGAACCCAGGGGCACTTTGCCTGCGAGCTACATCCTGAGTCCTTTTTAGGTTCTTAACTTTTATAATTTATTACCATGAAATTCATTAAGAGGATTTTCAGTGTGGCCTTTGCAATACTCTTAATCAACCTCATGCACTGGCCTCAGTGGAGTTTGCCAAACTACGATCCATTCAGATGCTGACAGCTTTTAAGCCTCTCATCTCATGTTCCTCTTCTCTTCTCCCTGTCTGGGAAAACTAATAAGTTCCATGGATCTTCCCTCAGTATCCCTGAGAGTTGAAGTCACGTAAGCCCTTGCCACAGTTTAGGAATCCTGAACTTGGCCCATTCCTTTATAAAGTCATAATAAAAACCAAAGGTCAGTCTCTGCTCTCTCAAGATATTTCCGGACCTTTTTGGGAGTCTTCTTTGTTTTCTCCAGTATAATTCATTGTATGATTAATAAATAATTCTTTAGTATGCCAATCTATGGTGCATGTGTGACATCATCAATTTCAAAATCTGTACCTGCTTTGAATCAAAAATTGATCCTTGACTCTATTAGGCATGAAAGACAATGCCAAATGTATATACCTTTCTAATCATTTTAGTTTTAATTCTTCTTTCTCAAAATGTATACTTACTATTTTATGCTTTGCTTTAATTCAATGGTTAGAACTTCAGGACAGTATTGAATATGAAGGACTGTATGATCATCCTGTGTGGCTTGAATTCTTTAAAGAAACCTTTCAATATTTCTCTACTAAATATCATGTCACCTGAGGCAGCTTTTAAAAAATTGAACCTTCTTATAAAATAGAGAAAAGATTGTTTCTGTTCCAAATTTTCTAAAATATTTTATTTTAAATAGATGTTGATCTTTTTTCAAATGCATTTTTGGCATGTGTTGAAATAATTTATTTTTTATTTTATTGTTTAAATTGTTTTTACATTTTAGTCTTTGTTATTTTGGTTTTTTTCCCTATATAACTATTACTTATCAAAGTTTACATTCAAATGATAATTTATTACTTTATAGAAAGTAACATTTCCACACAGTAAATATCATATAGAACCCAGAAGTTTGTTTCTCTATGATATATTTTACTTTACTTTTAGTAGCAATCTGCCATATATTGGCATTATTTTTCCTTAAATAATCAGTAGACATTCATTCCATAAGTATGCATGCCTCTCTCTGAATGTGTACAATATTATATGTGTAGGTATATTTGTATATCTTACAATACTTATACATATCAATGTACATGCATGATTAATGTTATTTGTATACTGTAATGTGTATATTCATATAGTATTTGATGCATGCATTACACATGCACACATATGTCACTACAAATATATGTTTGTGTGTGTGTGTGTGTATATATATATACACATATATATGTGTGTGTGTGTGTGTATATATGTATATATATATACACGTTTTCTTTTTCTTTTTTTTTTTTGGTACTGGGGATTGAACTCAGGGGCACTCGACCACTGAGCCACATCCTCAGCCCTATTTTATGTTTTATGTAGAGACAGGGCCTCACTGAGTTGCTTAGTGCCTCGCCCTTGCTGAGGCTGGCTTTGAACTCGTGATTCTCCTGTCTCAGCCTCCCAAAGTGCAGGCATGCACCACCGTGTCTAGCTTCCTTATTATTTTTTAAAAATCTGCATCTTTATCTGATACCATTTATCTTTCCTGGGAGAAATTTGTTAAATGTAGTTTCCTTACATATGAATTATCTCAGCTTCTTAGGTTCAACTGCTCGATGTTATCTTAATTTTATTTCAATTTTGAATGATTTTGTTGTTATTGGGTTTAGAATTACAAAATGGCTTTTTTTTTTCAGCACTTTAATGATATCATTCCACTTTGTACTTATCCTGCTTAAGTTTGCAGTCCTTCTTGGATATCATATTTAATGGTTCATATTACTTTTTGAACAATCTTGACAATCATCTCTCCAAATATTTCTAGTGCCCCATTTATTTTTTTCTCTTTCTTTCTGGTACCCCATTATACTTATGTTAGATTGATTGATAATTTCCCTGAGATCTTGAACATTGTAGTCTATTTCAGTCTAATTTGTCTTTGTATTACAATTTAGGAAATATCTGCTAAATTGCATAAACTTTTTGATACTTTTCTCTTGGTCAAGTCTGCTATCAAATGCATCCATTGATACTTTCATTTATAACACTTTTATTTGATTAATGTCCATAGTTTCAATTTCTCTGCTGAAATTTCCCACTTTTTTATGTATGCTATTTTTTTCTACTACATATCTCAGTCACCTATTTTTATAGTTATTTTAAAGGTCCTTTTAAGTAATGGATCTGACATATGGGTCACATTTGAGTCAACTTCCATTCAGTGTTTCTTTTCTTGACTATTAGCCATACATAAGCAAGCATCTACAACATTCTCATATATTTTTAGAATTATACATTGAATATTGTTTTGCAAAGAACAGAAGAAACTAAATTTAAAAATAGATATTCTCAGAAAATATTATGTTCTTTATTCTGCCAGGCCACTAATATGGAAATCTGAGTCAAACTAATCTGTAACTGAGAATGTTACATTTGGTTTCAGTTGCTTAAGATCTAATTCACCAAAAGCTTAAAATTTTTTAGAGGACAGAATAGAACTATGCCTCAAATGTATCTTTGGATCTGGAAAGAGAGAGACCCCAGAGATACTCTTTTCTTTTATTATCCAGCCACAAGCTCCCCCTCAACGACACACACGTTTTGAATGGCAGAGGTTTTCAGTTTAGATGCAGAGAAAAATTAGACAGAAATAAAAAGATTTCTCATGTATGTGTGATCCCACACTTGCACAGCCTCCCCCACTATCAACATCCCCACCAGAATGGCACATTTGTTAAAATTCATGAAATTACATTGCCACATTAGTATCACTCAAAGTTGATAGTTTACATCAGGGTTATTCTTAGTATTGCATTGTCTATGGGTTTCAACAAATGTACAGTGAAATGTATCTGCCACTAATGTATCATTCAAAATAGGTTCACTGTCCTTAATATTCTTTGTAAATTGCCTATACATTCAACCCTCATCCTAACTACTGATCTGACTTTTTCTTAACAAAATTTTTTTCTATTTAGTTGACACACAGTAGCTGTGCAGATTTATGGGGTACAATATGATAATTAAATAAATGTCTACAATGTATAATGATCAAATTAGATAATGTAAATTTTCATTTCCTTGTAGTTTCTTTGTGTTTGCAATCTTTAAACTCTTCTAATTCTTCATAATTTCTATAATGTTGCAAACTAGAATCGTCCTGCTGTGCTATAGAACACTAAAATTTATTCTTCTGTTTTAGCCACTTTTTCACTGCTGGGACCAAAAGACCTGGTGAGAACAATTAGATGGGGAAAAGATTGTTTGGGGCCTCATACTTTCAGAGGTCTTAGTCTACAAATGGTAAACTCCATTCCTTGGGGTTCGAGGAAAGGCATGACATCATGGCAGAAGAGTGTGGTGGAGAAAAGTGGCTCAAGACATCACACAATGAAACAAAATCAGCTCACTAAATATATATCCCAAAGACATGCCCTCAGAGACCCCCTCCTCCACTCATACCCTATCTGCCTACAATTACCACTCATTTAACCCCTATCAAGGGATTAGTTTACTGATTAAATTAAGGCCCTCATAACCTCATTTCACCTTTAAGCTATATTGCATTGTTTTACACATGAGCTTTGGGGATATCTCATATCTAAACTATAACATCCTCCTGACTTTTTTTTGGTACCCATTAATTATTTTGTTATAGTAAAATTCACATAACATGAAATTCATCTTTATAATCATTCTAAGTGTATATAAATTAGTGTTATTGTGATGGTTGAACTTGGTTTTTTACAATGTGACTGGAGTGAGAAATGCCTAGAAAATAGGCACAACACAATTTTGGATGTGTTGGTGAGGAGCTTTCCAAAGGTGATTGGCAGGTAAGTCTGCAAAGTGAGGGGAAAATACTTGCTCTAACTGTGGGCAATGCCTTCCAATAGGCTGGGGACCTGTGTGAAACTGAAAGTGGAAGAGGAAACTGAACTTGCTCATGAGCTTCATTTTTCTTGAGTAGGTGTGGATTTTAGCCACTGCCATTGCCTGCAAACATCAGACTCTAGCTTCTTCAGTCTTTGAATGCAAATTTGGAAAAGTGGGCTCTCCAGGGCACTTCCAGATCTTCAGCCTAGGACAGTGACCACATCATTGTTCCCTCTTATTCTAAGGCTTCAAGCTTCTTGGACTAAGCAGCTACCTAGTGTTTCCTTCACTCTGTAGACTACAGATAGCCATTCTGGTATTACCATGTCTCTGATATTGTAAGCTAATATATTAAACCACCTCTTGTAATTATATATATACTTTATATATATATATAATTTTGGTTCTTTTCCTCTAGAGAACCCTAATACAGGTGTTAAATAGTCATAATAGTGTGTAACCAATCACCATCAACATTGTCCATACTTATTTTTATAAAACTGAAACATTATACTTATTGTATAGTGAATTTCTATTACCCTCTCCCTGAGTCCTTGGAAACCACTAGTTTTTCCATCTCTATGGTTTTGTTCACTCCAACTACCTCATATATGTAGTACTACTATACCTCATATAAGTACTACTCATATAAGTGAAATCACACAGTATTTATTATTGTATGACTAGCTTATTTTACTTAATTTCACCATGGTAAATCCATGTTGTGGAATAGATCAAAATTTTCTTTCTTTATAAGAATGAACAATATTATATACATACACACATATATACATAATGTCACATATAATACAATATTACATATACAATATACATACATCTCATATTTTGCTTATCCATTCATCTGTTGATCAAAATAGCAAGATACAAAGTCAACATACAAGATAAAGTCAACATACAAGATACAAAGTCAAAATACAAGATACAAAGTCAACAGTTTTAGATATACATAGAAATTAATTTCACAATTGAGGTGAAATTTGTACAACAAAAACTATAACACATTGTTGAATGAAATAATGAACATATAAATAGTGGAAACACATTCCATGTTCATAGGATGGAAGACATAATATTGTTAAGATATTTATAGTACCCAAAGCAATTTACCAATTCAATGCAATACCTAAAATAACCCCAAAGATTTTTTTTTCAGATATAGAAAAACTCTTTATAAAATTCATATAGATTCTTAGGAAACCCTGAACAACCAAAACAATCTTGCAAAAGAACAAAGTTGGAGGACTCACACTTCTGATTTCTAAACTTACTACCAAGTTACAATAATCAAAAATAGTGTCATCCTGCTATAAAGAGAGACATGTAGATTAATTTAAAAAGTAAAAAACCTACAAATAAGCCCTCACATGTAGTCAAATGATATTTGACCAGAGGGTTAAGACCATTCAAGGGAGAGAGGGCAATCTTTTCAACAAATGGTGCAAAGAAAACTGAATATCCACATGAAAACAATGATGTTAGATCTTTATTTAATACCAGAGACAAAAATCAACTCCAAATGGATTAAAGTCCCAAATGTAAGATCTAAAACTATGAAATTCTTAGAACACATAGGGCAAGAGTTGATGACATTGGATTTAGCAGTGGTTTCTTGGATATGAAATCAAATGAACAGGCATAAAAAGATAAAATAGACAAATTATACTTGAAAATTAGAATAAAAATTCTGTATTAAAACGAGTATAAAACAACACATAGAATGAGAGAAAGTTTTTGTAAATCACATATCTATTAAGGATCAGTATCCAGAACATGTAGAGAACTCTCAAAACTAAAAAGCCTATTCAAAAGTAAGTAATAATCATTGCCTTTTAATCAAAGAAATCTCTCTATAATTACTGACGGGATATTCACTTCCTTTCCTATCATCCTCCAAAATTCTATGAGCAACTACCTTGCTTTCCGCAAAGCCATCTGCTTCCATTTGGGGAATGCCATGTTTCTTGTGGTATTATAGTGCCTTTATACTTCTCATAGGACAACTTAGAGGGTTCTGCCTTCCACTTTATTTGAATCTTCTCTTCTTTGAGGTTGGGGAACTCTTTCAGATTGGATGCTTTCTCCTTCTTTCATATATGATGAGTTCTTCTTCCCTTTAACATGACCATAAATGAAATTAATCATAGCTTTTTTTTCTTCTTGCTATTTTCTAGAATTTAGTTCAAATTTTATTGTTTTTGATTCTCTTTTTCCCCCCAAATTTTGTTCCTGCTTCATAATAAAAGTGATAGCAATATTACACTCTGAATTTTCACCCCCAACTTAGTGATGTGAGTCGCATCATAACATCTTTATTAAGGTTTTTTTTTTTTTTTGGTGGTACTGAGGATTGAACTCAGGGCCTTACTCTGCACGCAAGGCAAGCACTCTACCAGCTGAGCTACATCCCCCAAACCAACATCTTTATTAAGTAAATTCATATTGAAAATATAAGGCCTCTGCACTAAACAATACAGTGGGTGCCAATCCCCATCATAGAGGAACAATTTGTAAACTATACAGCTAGAAAATGTGCTCCCATTGGCAAGTGACCTTTCAATATTGACAGGTATGTTAGCTATTTATTACTTTGACAATATGCCTGAGATAATTAAATAATTAAAAGCTTCGATATACTAGTAGGGAATTCTCTAGAAAAAGAAATAAAGTGTTTAAACATCATGGGCTCTCTTGTATTTTCTTGAAACAATTTTGACAAAACAATACTGAGGAAAGAAAAGCTCATGATCTAATACTTATCTTCTGTAATGAATAATGCATTCCTAATACTCATGGCAGTTATGGTTGTCATGAACTTTTCTTAGATTTCCAGAGACTCAAAAACAGTTTAATTCTTTTACAATAACCAGTTTTCCTGAATTAATACACAGATACAAGGCCAAACAAACATGATGAGTTTTTAAAGTTTCTTTTAAGCAATAAGATAGGTTACATGGTTATATCAAATGGTAGACCAAAAACACCACAAAGAATAATTTAGAATTATACACCTCTATACCTTTCAGTATCACAGGATTTAAACATTCACCTTTTGAATCTGGACCTGGATATATTATATAGAATGCTGAACTTTGGAGTAATACACTATAGTAATTAAGGAAATATAATACAGTTTTTAAGTCATACAATTGTACTTTTATGTTGATATCCAATGAAAGTGAATACATTTAACCAAAGTTACTTTAACACATCCTTGCTTTCAAAATAAAAACATTTTATGAGTCTATATGAAATTAATAATCAAAACATCATTTTAAAACTCTATAATAATTATTGTGGTAATATTTGATTCCAAACTGTGGAAATAAGCTCTCCTTGCCTTCCTTTTAATACATGACCCAAAGAAACAACTAAAAATGATGCAAACATTTATTTTTGGAGATATTTCTCAAAGTATATTATTTGAAAATTTAAATAATTACATAACCTATCTACCATTTTAAGTTATCCATATCTCTATATATTCTACAGATCTCTCCACTATAAATTTAAGAAACATAAAATAGGTATGTTAATAAATAAATATCATTAACACAAAATTATGATAAAATGCAAAATTAATCCTCAAAATGTGAATTCCTTTTATGTGTTCTATGTTATATATGTCTAAAGAACAGTTGATCACACAGTGAAGATGGTAAGAAACCATGAACAAAATATCCAAGATCTGTGGGATCACATCAAAAGATCAAACTTAAGAATTTTTGGGATAGAGGAAGGCATAGAATTCCAAACCAAAGGAATGAACAACCTATTC
>CM053399.1:132369873-132394136 GCA_028644305.1 Xerus rutilus | reverse complement strand
CATTTACAGGCAAATGGATAGAATTGGAGAACATTATGCTTAGTGAAGTAACCCAATCCCAAAAAACCAAATGCCGAATGTTCTCTCTCATTAGTGGATGAGGATACATAAGGGGGATGGGAACGGGAAACACAGGAGAAATGCAGGAACGCTGGATGCAGCAGCGGGGAGGGGGGAGGAAGGAAAGGGAAACGGGAATAGTAATGATGATTGATCGAATGGGTCATTACTACCCCTGGTGCATGTATGAAGACACAAATAGTGTGACTATTTATGATTTGCAACCAGAGAAATGGAAAAACTGAGCTCTGTTTATGTACTATGACTTGAAATGCATTTAAATAAAATAAATTAAAATAAAAAAAAATAAAAAAAAATAAAAAAAAAATAAAATGCAGGATATAAAAATAATACATACAAAATGCCTTATTTCTGTGATGAAAACAATCTATATCTATATGTAGATACATATACACACCCACACAACCATTCACAAATCTTTAAATAAACCCTCAAAGCAAAGTACTAAAAAAAAAAAAAAAAAAAAAAGAACAGTTTATATATTTTAAAAGTTGAAAGTTAAAGTTCTTTCTCTTTTTTCAGCAAGTCTAGAAGGAGATACAGAAGATCAAGTGCATGACATTGATCTGACATTGGAATACAATGGCAAGAAAACAATATAACACCAGGAATCTATGGAAGGAAAGAAATGTAAATCTAAGAATTGATAGCCAATTGAGAACCTCAGAGTAAATTGTACACTTTTGTCCATGCATTTGCTGATAACAGTGAAATAAACAGCATGTGTTATAATTCTATACAGCAATAAAACCACTTACAATATTTAAAGCATACCAAAATTCTGTTTTTCAATGACATAGAGTTTATCACTTTTTCTTTCCTTGTATGGAGTTCAACTATATTTTTGTTTCACATTTAAATAAAGACTGAGTAATACATAACAAAATATTTTCACATTGGAATTTGATTTTATAAACAATTAATACATTTGTGAGATATTACATTATATAGCACATCATTTAGAGTGTTCCTATCAATGTTCCAATGTAGTCAACAGAATACAGACAAAATAGAACTCTTTTGCATTCTATTTTTAGTTTTATGCATAAAAAAACATAAATAAAACTTTTCCAGCAATATAAATTACCATGAAACATGCTATCAATGTTATTATGGTTCAGTCCGTCTTTGCATCATTTTCTTGAGGATTGTGGAAGTTTGCAGTTAGTGTTGCCTGGTGAATGTACATCTTTTATTATTGATTTTGAATTTGCTACCAGGAATGAATCAAAGATCTGGGTTTCTGAAGTAGCATGAGATGAGTGTATTACTTCTAACCAGGAAGTTTGTAATTTTACCATTGCACCGTGCACTGTTTTCACTGACCATAGAGAATGAATCCTTACATTGCCTGCACTTAAATTTCATGTAATTCTTCTGTGTACTCCAATCAACTTTAATATACTCTTTCTGAACACTTTTGAATTTTGATTTTTTAAAGAACAAAGTCAAGAGATTAATTTAAATAAGTCCCTTTTTCAAGCAATGTGCAGATTTCTCACCCTTTGCAGAATAAAAATTTAATTATATTTTCTTTAAACTTCCTTATATGCTTACTGAGAGCCTTCTTGCACTATATATATTCTAATAGGTTATTCAGTGAAAGCTTGTTTAATTGAACTTAACATAATTATATCAAAGCTCTTCTCTTTCTACTTTGTTTCCTCCCTTTCTGAAGCCCAAAAGTCAGAATGATCTTAATTAATTTTCTGTGATTGTCATCAGCCAAGAGTTATAGAGAATGAGGTAAGAGGAGCCAAGGATCATTGACTGATAAAATTATGACTAATAAATTTATTTCCTACAGAGGCCAAAATACTTCTTCAAATTTATGCGAGGTGAGGCTAAGTATTTTCTTCCATATGATAAACAAAATCTGTGCCTACTCTTTTCTTATTGTTATTCCAGTTTTGCCAAATAATGGTAAATATTTACCATTATTTTCATATTTAAGGTCATTTTTTCTGATGTTGTGATATCCTTCTTCAATATAACTCAAAGATTATCTATAGCATTATTTGAGCAAGTTAGAATTAATTCATTTCTATAGTTTGTTTTTAAACCATATTAATTGTAGGGGAATAGAAAAATGCCTTGAATATAATAATGTAATTTGAAGAACATAAGGAAAGACTAAGATAAATACATTTGATTCTTTACCATTAGAACACTTTCAAGTCAATCCTGAGGTTTTTAATTTTCTGTGTTAATGTGTCTTCTCTCAAACTGTAAATATTTTTATGGGCAATATTTTGATTATTCAACTTACCGATATTAATGCAAATGTTTTAAAGACTTTCAAACACATAGCTGAAATAATTGTTTTAACACATAAGTGAGATCATTAACACATAGCTGGAATTTTCAAAATTTGAGAAACAATTTATTCTATAAATAGAGAATCTATGAAGGAATTGACTAACATTTTAAAATATTTTTGAAATTGTCAATGGACCTTGATTTTATTTATTAATCTGTTTACATGTGATACTGAAAATTGAACCCAGTACCTCATACATGCTAGGCAAATGCTCTACCACTGAGTTACCATCCCAGCCCAGAATTGATTAACATTAATTTAACATGTTTCATCCAGGTCTTTCTTGTATTTTAAAATAATGATAATCACTCTGTCACTTTGAGAAGCTATTAATTTTTATTCACAAATTCTTCCATTAAAAAGACCTCAACAAATTCTAACATACGTAAATCAGGCCAAGGATCTTGTTCAAAACTTCACAGACAAAGAAAACTATTGGATGTATGCTTCTCATACTATTAGACTCTCATTTACTCATCACAAAATTGCATTTAGTTGCAATAGTTTGCTTGCTGTAGTGGCAAACTGTCACAAACTAGGTGGCTTAGACAACAGACAATTTTTATCTCAATTCTAGAGTAGAAATCCAAAATCAAAATGTTAGAAGGAAAACTTAATGAAACACTAACAGAGAGTACATCTGGATGCCAAAACAAAAAGTTCTGGTTGTGTATTTTATTTTGAGTGGAGAAAAGTCATTTCCAGCAGAGACCTAAATGAAACAGAACACAAGTCCCTCCTTCACTTCATAGTAAGAATAACGTACAGTGGGGGAAAGAACGATCCCCGAATGCACAAGCGTTTGATTTTTGCACACCAGTTGTTCCTTTTAAGGATCCTGAGGAAGAGTCATTCTGTATCTCTCCCTTACCTTCTGGTCTTTCGCAGTAACAATGAGGAGGTCTTGGGATGTCTATATTTGCTAATTAATTGCATTTACCCAAAAGCAAAATAAAATTTCTGTTGTTTCTGTAGCAAAAGGTAGTTTTCAAACTTGGTGCCAGAAGCTCAATGAAGTCAGGCTCCTACCATTGCTGAGGCGAGAATAAGGGCACTATTTTCTTGGTGATAACATTTAAAAGGGAATGCAGTTCCCTGAGAAAGAGTCCTGGATCGAAAAATGACAAGAAGCTTTTTAAAAAAATTGTATCTCAAAGAGGCCACAATTTTTTCCTACTATAAATGCTCTCAGGAAAGGACGGTCAGTGCCTTAGAAGAGAAGCCCAGGTAAAACAATCCAGATGAGAGGAACTCAGTCTGGTCACTCCTTTAGTATTATTTGTAAGAGCATAAGCTTCCTTGGAGAAAAGAATTTCACCTGTCTTGTTCATTATTTCATCCAGAAGACAGAGTAGCACCTGGCTGAAAGCAAAAGCTCTTAGTAATATGAGAGAAATGTGTTTAGTAACATTTCGCTGAAATAAGATCCCAGCTCATATTCACAAAAGAATCATGCACACTTTTAGGTGTTTAGGTAAGATAGCAGCAACTTTCTGTATGGTTTGGATTGCTCTTATTTCTGCATTGTTATGGTTCTGCTTTATCTCAGTGAGACTCATGAAAGGATGCTTTCTCTTAACTGATGTAACCTCTGCCTCTGTGGTTTGAATTGAACAGTTTAAATGGACTTTATGTTTTTCCTCTCTGTTAGGTTCCATAGAATATCTTACACTAATCCATTGCTAGGGAATGTGTTCTTTTTGTTTGTTTAACGGTCTGCCTGCCAGACACAACTGGTGTGGATAAACTAAGCACTTTGTGCACTTTGTGATAGTTATTTCACCCACTATGCATTATTCTTACTATGAAGTGAAGGAGCGACTTGAGTTTTGTCTTCTGTCCAGCTGGAGATGGATTTTCCCACTCAAAAGAAAATACACAGCCAAAACACTTTGTATTGGCTTCTAGATGAATTCCCTAGTGGTGTTAACAGTTGCTGTATATCCACATCACATGGGTTGCCTGTTTATACTTGCTAAGTAAATATATAATTACTTCATATTAGGCTCTTTTAATACACAATATATAAGGGAAATCATTCTTTCTTTGAAGCAACTGTGTTGATATCTACCTATCTTTCAAAATATCATGCTATTCAAAGAAAATCTTCCAAATCTATTAAAAATCAATTAAATGTGTTGCTTTGGGTTATTGTCCTCAGTGATTGAGCTATATCATTCAACTTGATTCTTTGTCCTCTTCCATCCATCCCTTTCCCCACTAGGGGACAGATAAAACATAAAGTAACGAGTACCAGCTATCTATCTAGGAACAGAAATTTTCAAGACAGGAAATACGAATTTTTTTCTTTTTCAAATTTTCAGGTCTGTTTTTCTTTTTAAAATACATTTTGCATCCCATTGATCGCAATAGTTGGTTTATAAATTTTACCATTACCTTCCTTGTTACATTGTCTAAAATATGGTAGTGATGTCAAAGAATGGAGGAGGCGTATGTGTGAGGACAGTAGTTGTAGGCAGAATACAAAAAGGGAAAAGGAAGATAGCTGCTTAAAATTCCAATCTCTGCTGTTCAACCAAGCAGACCAAAGGTAGTTGCTGCTGTGAAAGCAGCCTGTAGCTATCTCACTTTGAGCCACCAAGAGGGAATCATCGTTTTGAGAAAAAAAAAAAAAAAGGAAATAAGCGAAATTGCTTTAAGGGCTTGAAAAGGAGAAACAATAATACAAGTATCAGCTGCTATATAAAAAAGAATTGTTGAGCAATAAAAGTTACTTTTAAAGATACCATAGAGGGTTGTAATGTGTTTTGAAATTGACTAATTTTGTTAAGTGAAAATATAATAATAAAATGAATATGTCAAAAATTTCAGAAATATCTAATAATATTTCTATATCTTATTTCTTTATGTCATAAAAAAGATAGCAAATAAAATAATAAAAAGCTCTAATAAATACTTCTCTTTCTTGCCTCCCATCCCAAGTTCTAGCAAATCCTTAGCTATCCAGTTTTTATTTCTAATATGACTCATTATCTTTTCTACATTGGCTTTTCTAGCCCTACAAAGCAAATTTCCAATAGACCTTGACACATTTTCACTTTCATTTAGGGGCGATAAATGCTCCGGCATGCACAATGATGGAAATTAATTTCATCTAAATGCTCTTAGGCTAGCTATCTGGAAATGTAAATACTCCTTCTGTAAATTTTGTTGCCAGAGGTTTTTCATTACTAGCAGGAGCTCTGACCAGATTATGAGAAAGCTGCAAAGTACTAATGAAAAAAAAAAAAAAGTAATCTGCTTTCTTTATCATGTTATCCATGAGTATCAGCTGCATCATTGCGTTAATAGGGAAATGTATCCACTTTTCACAAAGGTTTCCTCTGTAGCTTTGCACTAATGTCAAGTGATGGAAAAATGATCACATTTGATGAGTAAGATTAATCCCCAAAATGAGGCTTGTGAATGATGATGAGTCTTGTGCATCCAGCAGGGAATTCATAACTGCAAAGCTTAACTTGACACATCCTTTTAGTCCCTTGTCAAGAAACTACAAATCTAAATAATAGATATAGTTTATAATATGTGAACTTTCATGACTGACTTTATATGTAATTTTCATCAGTTTCTTATCTATATCATAATAGCTAGCCTTATTAAAACTTTTATATCTATTTCATTGACATATAAAATAAAATATACCAGTTTTCCTCTGCAATTTGATGAGCTTTTGCAAATGGGTACTCTCGGGTAGCCACAGTTCCAATCAATCTATAGAATATGTCCATACCTACAAAGAGTTTTATCACACCACCATGAAGTCAATTCTATACTCCAGCAGCCCACACATCCACTGATCTGCTTCCTGCCATTATTGATTCCTTTTAACTTTTTCAGGCTTGGATATAAATGGAGATATACCATTTGAGTTCTTTTGTATCTAGTTTCCTATACCAGCACAAAATCTTTTGTTGAAGATTCAAAAAATATTTCTATGAATGAATAATGAGTTATTCTTTTCATCATGATTCATTTCATCATATAAATATACCATGAAATTCATCTGTTGATGGGCATTTGTGATTTCTCCAGTTTGAATTAATATTAGTAGAGTTGTTTTGATTATTTGTATATAGTTCTGAAACAAAAGATTTTATTTTTCTTGGGTAAATATCTATGGATGAATTGGTGGGTCACATTTTTTTTAAAGTACAAGTTTAACTTTATAAGCCATTATAAAACTGTTTTCCAAATATAAAATCAACAATGTCTTAGAGTTATAGTTACCACATACCCACTCCAATACTTAGAATTGGTAGGCATTTAAAAAATATTAGCCATTAGTGGGTGCATAGTCAGTATTTATTGGCAGCTCATTAAATTTTTATTTTTTGGTAACTAATGTGCTTAACATAATTTTATGTGGTGATTGACTTTAAAAATGCTTTCTTTATAAGTTATCTGTCATTTCTTTAAAACTTAAAAATTCGACTGCCATTCTTATTTTGTATGATTTATAATTTTTATTGTGTATGACTTCTTTATGCATCCAGAATGTAAGTCATCTTGCATTTAGGTGCATTGTTAATATATTTTCTAGTCTGTGGTTTGCATTTTTGTTACATTTAAATATACATGCAGTAAATTTTTTAATTCTTTAAGTAAGCTGTAACTTACAGGAAAAATGTGAGTAGAAATAGAAGTTGCTTTCCAGAATAAATTGAGAGTAATTTGCTGCTGTGATGTACCATCAACCTTGAACATATTAGCTTACATCTCCTAAAAGCAAGAACATTCTCTTAAGTAACCACAACAGGATCCCAAATTTATGTTTATTTTTGATGTGTTTTGAAGGAATTTTTCAGTTTTCAGTATATAAACCCTAAGTGCATTAGCAGGAACAACATTAACAAGAGTGCAATATATTTACAGTTATTTTTCTTTTGATATGAAGCCAACATTTCTAAAAAATGCATGCATCTGTAGATGGATTCACTGAGCTTTGACAAATATAGGCAACTGCGTAACCAGACAGCTATCCTTGCTGTAGGGAACCTAGTTCTTACTTTTTGTAGGAAACCTTATTATGTAAAAAAATAGAGTCATTGGAAATTTGCATGTTAGAAATATTACAACTGCTGAATATAATGTTATCTTATAAAAGAAATACTTCTCTTTCCAGTAGGACAAGCCACTTACTAGTTTGCAAGTCCACAGGGATTCAAGATTACCAAATTGCATGATTCTAGAAAACATTTGACCTATCTTTTCAGTCCCACATGTAGTTTGTGGGTTGTGAAGCCCTTCAGAAAAGGAGAGACAAGAACAAGAACTCATATAGATGCAAAATGGGGCATGGGTCTTCTTGCCCAGATGGTAATAATGGCTACATGGGGGCCCAGACACCTAGGGGAATTTAATTTTTAAAATAGCACCTCAAAGTTTGAATTCTACTGAGACATGAAAACAGCCAAGTCCCTGTTTGTCCAGGTACAATAGTGGTACTCATAACCCAAAACACTATAAAAATATAAAACATTATTATCCTCAAACATTTTCTTTTATCCCTTCACACTTGCTCCCATTACCACCATCACCAGACAAGCAGCAGCTGTTCTGAATGTGTTTCCACTAAGGTATAGTTCTGTTTGCTCTTTACTTAATATAATGCCATCATATGATGTCAGCTATTTTGTATGAATCTTCTTACACACGGCTAAATATTTTAGGTGTTCATCTAAGTTATTACAAATAAAATTATTAATCTTTGATTACTGCTGACTATTATTCCAAGTTATAATTATGTCCCATTTTAATACAGTCTTCTATTGATGGCCACCTGAAATATTACCAGTTTCTAATTGTTATAAATTAAGCTACTATGACAATTCCTGTAGAAGTCATTTCTAAACTTATTTCATAGTTTGTTTTGAATAAATGCCTCTGGGGGGAATTGCTAGGTAACAGAATAGTGTGTACTTGATTTCATAAGAAATATTCTAAATTCTTTTAGATGCTTTTAAACCAAAACATTTTTGTTATAGTCTCAACAAGTGTATGTTAATTCTGATTGTTCCACCATTCTCACCAACATTTATTGATACATTTCTTTGTGAATGTATCACAAATGTGTTCTTTATGAATTTAATTTTCAGATTTTTCTTTTAAAGTTCTGTTTTGTTCATTTTTGTAGAGATTTTAGGGGTTCTTATTTTAATGCTACTTTATAGATATTATTCCTTTTATATTATATTCATGCCTTCTTCAACTCTTTGAGAATAATTTTACTAGCTATTCTTATTCCTTATGTGCCATGTCATCACCTTTCCCATTCTTTCTCTGTTTTTGTAGGCTATTTTTTCTCCCAGTTAGGGAACATGTAATATTTTGTTATATAGATGAGTACTGGACAGTTGTTCACTTTGGTGACCAAAATACCCAAGAAGACAACTTAAAGGAGGAAAATTTCATTCTGGCTCATGGTTTCAGAGAGTCCATGATGGGACAACTCAATTGCTTTGGGCACAAGTTACAGCAAAGCATCACAGTAAAAGGCATTGATAGAAGAGAGTAGCTCTATTCATGGTGGCCAGGAAGCAGAGAGAGAAATTGGGAAAGAGATTTCAAAGAAGAGGAAACCTACCAAGGCACAGCCCAAGTGACCTACCTTGTCCATCCATGAACCACCTGCTTACAGTTACCACCTAGTCAGTCCATTCAAATTAGGATGGATTGATTTGGTTACAGCTTAATCAATAGAATCATTTTACCTCTGAACTTTCCTGCATTAACACAGGAGCTTTTGGGAGATGCTTCATATTCAAACCATAACATTCTCCCCTAGATCCACAAAATTCACCTCACAATGCAAAATGCATTTGGTTCATGTCCACGAGTCCAAGTCTAAAGTCTCATTGGAGACTCAAGAGAAACTCTTGGTTGTGAGTCCCTGTAAAGATCTAAGTTAAGTTACATGTCCAATATATGGTGACATAGAGTAAACATTTTCATTTCAAAAGAGAGAAATAGGGGCATAGAAAGAAGAGATGAGGCCAAAAGAAGACTAAATCTCAGCTGGGCAAACAGGTCCTGTAATTCCATATACTACATCTAGAACATATGATGCCAAAATGTGCTTTCCAAAGGACTTAAGCAGTACTGACCTCTGAATTTGCTGGTTGCAGCACAAATGGCCTATCTTTTAACCTGACTTTATCCTCAGCCAACAACTCTGCTTAGCAGACTGTCCAAATTGCTAGCATTTTGTACCTTCAGGGATCTCCATTTCATCTTTGGCTTCACCTATATGATTTCATGCATCCCACAGGAATTCTGACCCTGCTACACTTTACCTGCGCCTTCCTTTGAGATGGTGGAAGCAACCATGACCTCTTAATGCCAGCATCTGGCATTCCTGCAGAACCAGCACAACACAAATGATGCTAAGGTCTGCTGCCAGCTTGGAACAGTAGCTGGACCCCTGTGATCACAATTGCAGCAGCCTCAAAGTGTCTGGGCAGTTGAGTATGGTGAAACAACTCCTACACTCCCCTGCAATCAGGGTATCCTTGGGATCTCTTTTCAAAGGAGTTTTTCCTTTACAATCCTTGAGCCTGCAATGGGTGTGGTCTTTCAACTTTCTGAGATGCCCTCAAAACATCTTTCCTACTATCTTTGTTCAAAGTACACAGAATCTCTTCAAGTGAGTATAATCTCTTACTAACAACTATAACTTCTTGGCTCCAGTTTTACAACACGTTTCTTTCCAAACTGCAAATTTTTAAGATCCTTCAGCTCTGCTTTCTGCTCCTGATTATCATGGTAAACCTGGCTAAAAATTGGCAGAAAATTCCATGGCACTGCCTTTATATAGTGCTCTTTGAAATTTCTTCCACCAGATTTATTAGTCAATCACTTTTAAATGCAGCTTCTCACAAAGTCTTAGGAAATGAGCAAAATGCAAACAAGTTATTTGCCAGAATGTAACAGGAAGGGCCTCTACTCTCAAGTCCTCCTGAAATCTTATTAGCCACTCTGTCAGCATTCTGGTCTTCTAGTCTCCCTCCAGAGTCATCCATTAAGCTCAACCTAAAAAATTCTAAGGCTTCTCCAGCCTGCATCTCCAAATTTTTCAAATTTCTACATCAAAACAGTTTCAAAGGCTTCTAAACCACAGGGGCACCTTAATCTCAACAATGACCCCACTTTTAATTACCAATTTCTGAGTTAGTCAGTTTTTCATGGCTGTGACCCAAATACCCAATGAAAAAACTTAAGTGAGTAAAAGTCTATTTTAGCTCACAGTTCCAGAGGTTTAGTCCATGGTGGGACAACTTCATTGCCCTGGGCCCAAGGAGAGATAGGCTATCATGTCAGAATGGTGTGGTAGAGGAGCACTGCTTCTTTCATGGCTATCAGGAAGCATAGAAAGGGAAAGGGACCACAGAGAAAATGAACCTCTTCCAGCACACTCCCCCTATAACCCACCTCTGTAGCCATGCCCCACCTGCCTACAATTCCCATCAGTTAAAAGTCCATTCAAACTAGGATGCACAGATTATGTTACAGTTCTCATAATACAATCATTTCACCTCCATACATTTCTGCATTAACACAGGAACTTTGGGGGAAACCTCATATCCAAACTATAGCAGGCACTAATAATTTTTCAATTTTTTAGTTTCTAGATTTTGTTATATTATTTGAAAGAGCAACAGGACTTTTTTTTTTTTTTTGGAGTAGTAAAGTCACATGAAGATCACTTTGATGCTTTCAAAACTTCTTTTCTAAAATTCCCTTAAGGCATTTCTAGAGTAACCAATATTTTAGCATGAATACTAAGTATGACTCTTCTGCAAGGCCTGAAGAGTAGCCAGGGTGATCTAAAAATTTCTCTAGTTTGATTGGTTAAAAGTGTATTCTTTCAGTTCTTTGTGAGCACTAAGAATAATTAAGTTTAAAACTCTGGTCAGTTGTCTTTGTTGACCTCTTAAAATTTTTCCATACCAATGCACAATTTAGCATTGAGTTACCAATTTAAGTGTAACCCAAGTTGATTTCTGGAGATATTTTTCTGTGTAGCTCAATTTATTTCATGCACTATGAATCCCAGATGCCTTGGCTTATTTCAACATCTACTTTTGTTTTGGAAATGCAACAAAACTATCTTCTCTCATTCAGTTCATCTCTCAGCATCACATTCTAGAAAATGCTTCCAGAAGAAATGCAAGAAATTGTAGAACTCATCTTGTTCTCTCTGAGATCAAAGTTAGTTGCTGCATGTTATTCATTGTCTAAAATTGGGTCTTTCATATGTTTTCACTGGTTTGTTTTTGTTTTTAACAGCAGTAGGGCAACTCTACTACTAGAACCTCTACGATGATTGGAAGAGGAAATAGAGCAATATTATTAAAAGTAAAAAAGTTCCAAGTAATTTATTATATTTAAATAATTATGTGTAAGTGATAAACAAAGGAAATATGTAGCCCTGACTTCATTCAGTTCTTTAATTACAAAGTGTAATTTTTGTCTACTTATATCACTATTGGATTTCATTTCTCCGTTTGACTCCAATTATAATTCTGATGATAGCATCTTGTAATTGTTTATTAATTTATTGAGCATGTGAAGGGACATTGTTAACTAAAACACTTTTTGTTACAAGTAATAGATACCAGGGGTTTTTGCCTAAAACCAAATATTATATTTGCTATAAGTAAGACGATATCTCATAGAACCAAATAACAATGACTAGGTCAGATTTCAATTATAAGCTCAGGACAGCCCCAGAAGTGGCCTGTCTCACTTTTAAGTAGGTTTTACATTTGTATCCTTTGGGTCTGATTCTACATTATTGTGTACTAAGTACAGAAATGATAAGTTTCAAATTTGTTGAGGAAAAGTTAATAATGGATTTTTTTGAGGACAAAGGCCTTTATCAAGTTTAAATTCTATGTTTGGATATATTGAGTCACATTTGTAAACACAGCGACTTCCATTATAACTGCACGTAAATTTGGGATTTTTTTTTTTTTTTTGGTACTGGAGATTGAACTCAGGGGCACTGAGTCATGAGCCACATCTCCAGCCCTGTTTTGTGTTTTATGTAGAGACAGGGTCTCACTGAGTTGCTTAGCGCCTCCCCATTGCTGAGGCTGGCTTTGAACTCGTGATTCTCCTGTCTCAGCCTTCCTAAATGCTGGGATTACAGGCTTGTGCCACTGTGCCCGGCTTAAATTTTGAATATTTGAGGGAACAAATTTTTTGGAAATGGTTAGCACAAAATAATAAGCATTTAACTTATTGGATGAAATGGAGTGCTAAGAAAAGTATTGTGACAATTATAAAATCTGTTATCTCTCATCTCTTATTTAAGCAATTAACTTATTTCGTATTTTATTTTTAAAAATGAACAAATGAATTCAAATGTTTGTATGATGAGGACAGTGAGGCTAAAGTAATAGGTAATCCTGAAATAGAACATTTTAATTAATTTCTCAGAGAATATATACTTCAAGTCACAGGAATGGATGATCTGGGATTCCTTGGGTACATGAATATAGATCATAGACTTTAAATCCATTGCCTAGTCTTGAAAGAAAAATCTTGAGTGTTTTTTTCTCCTGTTGGGCAATTTAGGAGTTCATCTCTGTATGTTAAGTACTTCCATATTAAGATGTCCTAACTGTATTTATTTCAGATAAAATAATGACTGAACTCAGTTTCTTACTCTTAGAAATACAGTCTTTCCATATCCATCATAACAATTCAAATTGCTTGTACTTTGCTATCTGTATTAACCCTAAAGAAAAGGAAGACACTAAAACCTCATGTGTTTGAAAGCCTACAATCTCTTCCCCCAAACCTGGCAAAGCTAAGGGAACAAATCTGGGTCAGAAAATGCTGATACACATTATCTTGAAAGACAATGGTTTTCTTTTATGTATGTAAAGATCTAGAACAAGATAGTGTTATCTATAGAAATCTCCTTTCTTGCATGTACACCAGGACAATTGCTCCTTGGGTTGCTGGTCATATAAGCAAAGAAAGCAAGCTAATGCTGATGATGTCCTTGATTCTGCCACTTAACATTAAAACAAACAAACAAAAAAACCTACTCTTCTCTGAATGCGGATAGGTGCAGAACTGAAGGACACTGTGGGAAGTATATGTTGTGTCACTCGTCCACTAGGCAAAACATCAAGGGGGAGGGCAGGCGCTGCTTAGCACAACATCATGAAAAATGAAGGTGCTACGGGTTTAACCTTTGGTCACTGAATTCTTCTTAGATTAGCCACTGATCTTTCCCCCAATAAATCATGTGTCTCCCATGCCGTCTCTGAAACGTTCTTTGATCTCTTTGCAACATGCTGCACTGCTCTAGCACAACTGGACTGTGAATGAGATAACTGGCAAGCCAGGGAGGAGGCCAAAGAAACTCTTGTGAGTGTGGAAACTATGGCACACAGTTGAGAAAGGGAAATTGTGGGTGTGTGTGTGCTGTATATGAACCCTGGGTTGTCCTTCCACTCCCATATGGGGAGGAGTGTCAGCTATTATGGATGAGGGTGGTGCCCTCAAGAGTTAGAGTAAATACTGTTGATAAGGATTAAGCAATATGGTCTAAGGAAAAAGAAGGAGATACATAAGATAGCAGCAGCTGTGGGGTGGCCCCGCCTACTTGCAATACAGTAAGCAATGGACACAGAGCTCTAAGCCCAAGTCCATGTGAAGCAATTGCAGGAGGAGTCAGAGCATAACAGTGAAGCAAGTTCAACTCCAGCAGAGACTACGGAGAAATTACTTTCTTGTGTGAGGAGTGATGATAAAAATTTGGAAACTCTAGTCTGCTGCTTTGCTAAACTAAGATGTACACATTTACCAAGAGCTACAGTAAGGATGGTGATTACTCAAAGCTACTAGGACACTCATAAGTGGAATCCTATGAACCAAAAGGAGAGGCAAGACTGGGATGAGCCAGTTGAGAGGCCAGTGCGAGCGGCCTGACTGGTCATAAATCAGAAGGTAAAGAAGTAGCAGCCATTACCAGTAGGAGTGAATTTTAAGAATCTGGCCCTTCCTGACAAGCACATGCATATATCAATGAGAGATTATATTGCTGCTGAATTGGTAGAACCTTGGATAGAAGTTTAGGCAGGAAGCCAGGTAAAATGTAACAGAATGGCTTTGGGACACTGGTGCTGAAGGCATACTAAATCGAGTAGTGAAATGAGTAAAATTGTCTCAGTCACCACACACCTTACTCTGAGGCAACATTTATGTTCAACTGTTAATGAGAATTGTGTTATCTCCTTAATGTCTTTACTTATAGTTGCCTATAAAAATGCTTGGCCTGATATGAGGGAGTAACCATAGATCCTCTGAGATCGTAGTCAACGGAAGAATTATGGGAGATCTGAAAGATTCTAAGAGATTCAGGGATGAAGCCGGCCATTTATGCAGCAGACTTCACTCGTGGTAATGAAACATTCATAGCAGGAATGAAAGACAACATTCTCAAAATGGCTCTGAAGAAATACTATGGCTCAGTTACCAATCATGTGCCCTTTGGTGGGCCTTCCTCTTTCTCAAACAGCCAGGCTGTAGCTGACATGGGGAAACTAAAAAGATTAGGAAGTGAGGGATGCACAGGATCTATGGGAAGGTAGAAGAAAAATAGGGCAAAGGAAACACAAGAGGACCACAAGGAAAGCCAGGAGAAATTTGCTTTCATGTTGGAAGAGCAACCATGGGCTTTCAGCATTCTTCCTCAGGATACTTTAATAGCCCAATCACATGTCATGGGATGGTGGTGGCAACTCTTTCCTGGTGCATAAATTCTAACACAGTTTAGATGTTTAATTATATTAATTACATGATGTTAACTTCTGAGTCTTTTCCCCACCTAGAAGAGGCAGTTCAAATACTGGTGGCACATCTCAGAGAGAATGAACCATCAACTCTTCTAAATTGCAAGGGCTCAGGCTGTCTGTAGCCACTCTTGGGGGGAAGGCTATGCTACAACACACAGTGTCCAACTTTGCCATCTGAACCTTGGTCACAGCTTTTGAAGGGTATAAGGATGTGGAATGATATTTGGAAATGACTGCCACATTTGAAGTTGACAGTGTAACATGTGGCAGTATATAGCAATTATCTTTTATCAGGCAATCAGGAAGCAGGATTTTTAACTTAGATTGGATGGCTGAAAGATATGCCATCTGAAGATGTGGCTGCTTGACTGTGTATTAATCTAAGTCACAACAAAAAGAAAGCTTTCTTGCACTTAGCAAAAAATGTGAGGACTCTCACACAGACGTTGTTTTTGTGTCTCTCTCTGTGTTCCATGAAGCAGCTTTGGCCCATGCCTCATGTGTGGACATCTCAAAAGAGGCAACCTACACAACACTGGTAGATTGACTTCATCAGAACCTTGTCTCTATCAGAAGGCTGCACATTTTCCATAATATGTGTGGACATACAAGCTAGACTAATGCGGGCACATGCTTGCAGAAGGGTGTCATAGAAACAACCATGCATAGCTTTCAATTGTTTGACATTTTGTGTGGCATTCCTACAGACAGAAAATAACAATAGAACACATTTTACTGGCTACATGATGCAGGGATAGGTCGAGAATTTGGATATGCATGGGCATGCCCATTTATCTTATAACATAGCTGCAACAGTATTAATTTCATGAACAAATGGCCCACTAAAATACCAACTAAACATGGAAGATTGATTTTTGACAATGTAGACCAAGCAATAATGGATGTTCATCAAAGGAACTAAAATAAGACACAGAAATAGAAAAAAAAATTAATAACTCAAGACTTTTAATTTCTAAAGGGAACTATGTCATTTTCTTATGGTCTCTAACAACCTCAATCTCCCCATAGTCCTAATGTTCTTTTCCAAAACCTCAGGGACCACTGGGAAAAGAAATATGCTATTGTGAACCTGGAGACAGGCCACAGGCCAGTACTATCTTCACACAGAATAATCAGGTTGCTTATACACTGTTGAGGATTTAGATTTTACCTGTGTTAACATGTTACCTTTCATTCTTAATCTATTTGCAGAATGGGCAAAGAGGCGATAGCTAAAGTTCCTCTTTTCTCCTGCAGTGATCTCTTGTGACATCTACAACTACTCACTTTGGTGTAATGGAAGTGCATGTTAAACTGGACTCATAGACAAAGCTAACAATTGCCCGATGAACTTGAATGCAAATTTAAACTCTTATAAGGGCACCAAATATTATGTTTTACATTTGGTGTGTGAACAAATGACTACAGATAGACCTTTGCTGGGGTAGACTGTGTTCGATGGCTTAGGGTAAGTAAGTGCAACACAGGTTGGAATAGGAAGGAAAGCTCCTCTCTGAAGAGAAAGAATGATAGTAACACCTCTCTGCCCTCTAAAAATATGGCTTGGACCCTCATAAATCAATGTAAGTTAGCTGTTGTACTCAAAGATACTGGTGGCTTCGGATGTCAAAGTTGAACAGCATGTATGGTAGCATAGCTTTTGCTTTGAGAGTGGTTACAAGCATATGGCATTCCAAGGTTACCATACCTGCCTTACAACTGAATTGACTGGTGCTCTTAGAAAAGACCTTATGTACAAGCCTGCATACTTGACACTTGTCTACAATCGGTGCTAACTGGACTTGGTAAAATGAAGGCATAGAATGACATGAACTGCCTGATGACTTTACCCACTTGTTATGGTTTCTCCATTAGCAGTGAGCATTGTCACTGAGCTCCAAGTTGATACTTTAGCTAAATACACAGCTGTTACCTTAAATAATACTCACAACAGATTGCTTAATGAAAAAGTTACACAAATGTGAAAGGTGGAACTTCAAAGTAGAATTGCGCTAGATCCCCTAACTGCAGCATAGGAAGTTACTTGTTCCTTCGTTAAAACATAATTTAGTGTATGGTGATAATGTGTTTGGCCTCATTGTAAGTGTCAAACTCATGTTATTGCTATAAATAAATTCAATACTGATAATGTTTCTGCTTGGTCACAATCTCCTCCTGCTACTTAGGTAAATATTGTATGTAGTATGTTTGCTCTTACAATAGGCTTATTACATTCTGCTGCTCTCTGTATGTCTGTTGTGGGATTTGGTTGTAATGTATATGATAAGATTGTAAGGGCATTTAGGCATATAATCCTCTAAAGAAAAGAGGAGTCAATATTCTGTCCCCTGCTACTCAAAACTTAGCCAAGTTAACTAAATAATGAGAGCAAGCACAGGCCAGAAATTCCAGATACATACTATTTTTAAGGACAAAGACTTTCTCTTATGAACACTGAGAACTAGGGAAAGTTAGTATTATCTGTGGAAAACTACATTCTTGCAGGTACTCTGAGAAAGTTGGTCCTTGGGATGCTGGTCATCTGAGCAAACTCAGCAAGTTAATGCTGATGATGTCACTGCTTTCACAGTATAACACATAAATCCCCTCTGTGGGTGAGGATAGGAACGGAACTGAAGGCACTGGGGAAAGAATACATGTCATTCATCCAGCTGACCACCACTGTACAAACCATCATGGGGGATGGAGGTGTTGCATGGCGTAGGACTGTGAAGGACGAGAGTGCTCTTTGTTCAGTCTGACACAACTGAACTCTTCCTTGAGCAGCCACTGATCTCTGATAAGCTTTCCCCACAAATTATGCACCTTCCACATTGTCCCTGGGTACTTTCTTTGGCTTTTCTACAATCTCCCTCAGTGCCCTGGGACAGCTGGGCTATGGATGTGACATTATGCAATTATAGTGTGCTCTATGTAAGATCATATTTCCTACTAGTAGATTTTTTTCCTGATTCTATCTTTATAGCTTCCACAATTAAGCAGCCCACAGAGTGTTGAAACAAAGGCTAATTTTAAGGGCTTAAGTTTCTCGCTCATGGAAAACATCTTTGATGTTTAGAGTTCTTAACCATTCATTGAAAGCTGGTATAACTATCACATTTTATATTCACAACATTCCAGACCTGGTAGATCATTTTTTTGTCATAGAAACCTGAGACAAATAAAAGAAAAGCATTTATGAGTAAAGAATTGAGGATAAGGGAGATGGCATACCTTAGAAATGTCTAAATAGGACATTTTTTCATGAAATTAAAGATATAACCACTTCCTTAACAAGTTGCAAATGAAATACCCCAAAGCAGAGCAAGAATTATTTTTTAGTATATTGGCTATAAAGAAATAAGACACATTTATTTCCCCAAACGTCATCTCTTCTAAATATTTAGATATTTGACTTCTTGAATCTCTGAACAAGAAAATAGGAATAAGTAGTGAACATAGCAAAAGAAAAGAAAAAGAAAATCTCTGATAGAAGACAAAGAATACACCTTTTAAATATATAGAGATAATTTATGTTATGACAGAAGTATTCATCCTCCTTGCCATAAAATCTAAGAAACAAGCGTTTGATTTTCAGCTTAGTGAATAATCCTTGTTGTGTCCTCACTGGATACATGTGATGTTACCTCATTTATAAAGGAATCAATCTGGAAATATTCCCCAGTTTACATCATTTTTTTTTCCTGCAAATAACATTTTATATACATACTCCTCACAGAGATATCTGTATCTGTATATATCATTCTCCTGATTATTTTGAATACCACAAAACATAACTAGTGGTCATTTTGTGTGTATATGTACTCACTTTTGAAACTTTCTTTCCCTTTTATGAAAAATACAGACAAAACACTTTGAATATTATTCGGCTTTATAGGTTTCCATTCATATTATAAATGTGATATTTTTGCCTCAGGAAGATTGTGTAATGTATCTTTTTAAATAATAATATTCTCAACATATTTTTATTAAATTTCTAGAAATACACCTCTAAGCATGGATGAAATATATTTCAAATTGAAACACATTTAAATACCACATTATTATTCTAGTCTAAAGCCACATAGCATCTTACTTTGAAAACATTAGGCATTCAATAAATATTTACTGATTTGACATTTGTGGACCTTGCATTGCAAGAATTATTTATTTAGCATTGTATATCTCTTGCACTTTATTTCTTGACAAGTTAATGAAGTCTTTAGGAGAAAACAACCAACCTCCATCCTTCGCTTCAAAGACTTTGAGGATATTTGCTGCAACAGTAAAATGTAGATTGCTTTTTTTTAATATTATTATTATTGTACAAATCTGTCATGATAGCTTTCACAAAAAGTTTTAGCTAGAGTTCACTAATATGGTGATATTTAAATTTTAAATTAAAAAATCATTTACTATGATCCCATTAGCTGCTGGTTATTTTAGTTAATTTGGGAAAACTCATTATGTTTTTGCAATGTTTCCATGGACTCATACTAATACATAGTCCTTAAAATATTTTTTTATGAAATAAATTTGGTACCTGCTTCCCCAGATATCTGTTCTGACAGAATGAACACTATAGTCCTATTTACTGAATGAAAATGTAGTATCACTTGGAATTATTATTCTTTAGGGCAAAAGAAATCTAATTTTATGATGCAGTAACATCAGCATCATTTATAGTGCATTACAAAATTGCCCAAAATGTGGAAATGGTGTTAAATATCTTTAGGATATGACACATAGGAAATTGCTTGCCCATGTAACCAGAAAATAGAAAAGTCAAGTTAAAAATAAAAGTACATTTCCTATTACAATAAGGCCTATTTGAAACATGAAGAGGACAATTAGGACAATTTTTATATTTTATTTCATTTTTGCTGTAGGGTATGTGTGCATATATCTCACATATAAAGCTGATGATATATCTGTGATACAATTTCAGGTTTTGGTAAGATAATCACTGGATCCTAAAGCAGTGTTTACTAGTGGATATATAATCTTTATTTTCTTATTGAGAAATTAATTTTACTCTATTACATTTCCATTGTAAATTTTGTAAAATAAGAGTGAGTTTATAACTATTTGCAAAACATGTTTTTCCTGACTGTAAAAGTCAACCACAAAATCTAATGATACAATTGATAATGTAAAAAACTTGTGCCATATTCTTAGAAAAAAATTCTATGCATAAAAAGGCTTTAGAAAGTTAATATCAAAAAAGTTAAAATTATATTGTCATAAAGCAAGAAATAAAATTTCAGAATTGCCAATTATCCTAAAGCCATTTACCAAGTATTCTTCAAGAGAAAAATCATTCCGGCTATAAAATATGTTCATCTTCTTTTTTTAGTCTTACTTAAATTTATTCAACTACCCACATTTTTTTGCAAAAATAAAATCCTATGGTTTGTTACATTTCAGAAACACATATCTATGCACATTCATAAATTTAGATATGGAAATATAAAAATGTTTTATATAGAATGTATGTGTGTATGTATATGTATGTATTCCTATGTTTAAAAACTCTGCTTCAAGCTATAATAAATTAATGGGTGGGATCACTCAATTTGTTGTAAATGAATAGAACACAGAACAAAATACATGAAAAAATGATTTCAGACAACAGAAAATAGGCAGAACTCATCAATGATTTCTGAGGGAAGATAACTAAATTAGCCTATACAAATACCAGCAACTGAATGGAGAGTATCCAGGCCATCCTTCAAGGTGGAAAGGAGCATCAAACAGTGCCTGGTAGTCTTGCTGAGTTGAAGAAATTAAGATTGGAGTTTTACACAACAATAGCCTACAAGCAGGAGTGCTGAAAATGTGGAAACTTCACAAAAAGAGACCTGCAGGTATATTCCCTCAGGTCTGGCTGAGTACTGATCTGCTCATATATAGGAGGGAATTAACAAAAATAGAGAAAGAATCTACTATAAATGAGTAAACAATCCCCAGATCTCAAACAAGGTTATGAAAAATTTACGTTTTCAAGAGCCAGATTGGAAAGTTGCAGAAACACAAAGATTAATTGAAGTATACAAAAAAACCCTGCCTCTGAGGTAGGGTCAAATAAATCTAGCATTGAGTCTTACTACTGCCTAATAAATGTTTAAAAACATGCTCAGAAAGATCATGCTATTTCCAAGTAATTTAACAGTATTTTTTAAAAAGTCCAATAGTACTGAAATATACAAAATGCACACACACATACAATACTGAGCACTGAGTTTTAAAAAAAATGAATAAATACAATAAAATACAAGTTGTGCTAAACCAAAGGAAAGAAAAAACAGAATTAAAGAAGTTGTGAAAACAAAACACACAAAAACACAACCATAGCTGGGCACGGTATCGGGCACGCCTGTAATCCCAGCACTTTGGGAGGCTGAGACAGAAGAATCAAAAGTTCAAAGCCAGCCTCAGCAAAAGTGAGATGCTGAGCAACTCAGTGAGACTCTGTCTCTAAATAAAAACAAAATAGGGCTGGGGATGTGGCTCAGTGGTCGAGTGCCCCTGAGTTCAATCCTCAGGGGACAAAAACCACAACAACAACAAAAAACAACCATCACCAAAAGAAAAAAAAGAAGCAAGTCATTAGTCACAGACTCAGGGATGGCACAGAGGATAGAATTAATCCATAGACATAATATTGATTGGCCAAAGATACATGAAAGTGGATCATCAGAAAGATAAGAAAAGAAGAAACTGCAAAATATCATGGCTAATAAATTCCAAAATTTAATGAGAATTATAAACAAAATAGCCAAAGGTCATGGTTAATCTCAAACTTGAAGAAAACCACAGTAAGGAATATCAATGAAAAGGTGTATGATGTACAGAGGAAACATTAATCATAAAAGAAAATAATAAAAAATGATTTCTTAGAAATAATCAAGACAATGTGACATTGGCATATAGATGTAGTTGTTGATGGAGTAGAATAAAAATAATGATATTTACTATCATTTGAGTACTTTCATGGACCAGAATGCTAGTTAGTTAATTTCACTAGTTTATTGGTTATGAATATGACTTTCTTCATTTTTATAAAAAATATTAGCTGAATCAGGGTAATTAAGGATTTCACATAAGGTTAAAAATTAAGAGGTAGAACAGAAATTTGAACTCAGTTTCATTTTACTGAAATCTATGTTCTTAGCTATTATGCTTTATTTATTCTTTGGTATATTTACTAAGAAAAAAAATTTAGGTTGTTACAAAAATTATAGAGTGCTATGAAAATCCTCCTTGTGGTATCATTGTTCATTCTGTGTTAGAATTGTTCACTTTCTGGCTTCATATTTATTCAGAAAGGCAGTTTGGGCAGACTATGGATCTCACTTGACTACATAAGAATGGGCCTTGGGCCTGGAACATTTCCTTACTGACAGGTAAAGAGCCTTACCTCCTGTGGCTAGGCTTAACCACTGGAGAGGGATTAGTTTTCCCAGTTCTGGACCTGCTGTTTAATCCTATGTTCCCGCAGGCAGACTCCCAACATTCTGTATTTGAGTCCTCATGGGGAAGGAAAAATGGGGAAAGAGTACTGTTACTGCTACAAGAAGTGAGGTGCACACAGTCACACTACCTTCCTATGCTGTGGGATAGATCAGCAGCCATGGGGGACTGGTATATTGCAAGGAGTTGGATCTGTGTACAATTGCTTTCCTTTTCCTAAGGTCTTACTTGAGCCTGAAGGACACACTATTTCTTCCTGTGGACATCAAATTTCTTACCTAGACGATTGGGCTACATTTGTGCTATATTTTATCCTGCACCTCAGTGACTAGCTAGTGAACAGTATAGCAGCATTCATTATTATAAATTGTAGGTTAAACTTGTGTTTACCAATGGGATTGATTAAATTTTGTCTTAAGTCTATATTGATTTTATGAAGATCTTTTTCTTTCACATGAAAGTTATCTGTAAACATATTGCCATTTATTTAAAAAATTAACCTGGAAATGCTTCTATTTATAATTCAAGTAATTTGAGGTGACTGTGTTCAGTTTTATGCCCATACTGCAAAGCCAAAAAGAATCAATTTCTGCTGCTTTGATGAGTAGGCAGGAATCTTAAGCTTCTTTGAGGTACAGGGTGTCACTTTATGGCAGTCAAAGAGTATATAAATTGTTTCAATGCCAGGAACATTATTGTCTTATTCCATTTAGCCTTGTACTTGGCAAAAGTGAATAATATTATTGTTTAAATCATCTTAAACAGTACACTAAGTCTATGGTGGTGTTAGTGTCATGTTAAGGGCAAATATTTTGGAAGCAGATTGATTGAATTAAAATAGAATTCTGAAACTTTCCAGTGATTTGATCTCTTTTTCTCCATTTATAGAATGGGAAACACATCAGTATCCCACAGAAAGACTATAGTAATTCATTCAAATAATATGGAAAGCAGCTAGAGTAGTTCCTGGCAAAGAGTAACTACAACACATGCGCTTGCTGATTATTTATTACTGAAATAATTAATGGCTATCTCACTATAATTTAAGAGAGAATACATTCTATTAAGATGAAAATTCAAAGATAAATAGAAACTATTTCCAAGTTAGTTCCAACTGTCTAAACAGGAAAGGCACAGTTTATCATTTGATACAAGAGCTGTCTATAGGACCAAAATACAGAAACACATTTTGAAAGGAGAAGAAGTCAAAGAAAAGAAAAGTTAGCCGGGAGCGGTGGCTCAAGCCTGTAATCCCAGCACTTAGGGAGGCTGAGACAGGAGAATCGCGAGTTCAAAGCCAGCCTCAGCAATGGCGAGGCGCTAAGCAACTCAGTGAGACCCTGTCTCTACATAAAACACAAAATAGGGCTGGGGATGTGGCTCAGTGGTCGAGTGCCCCTGAGTTCAATCCCCATTACCAAAAAAAAAAGAAAAGAAAAGTTAATGATCAAATCAGATCATCACACATTATGAGCATGTAGATATCACATTTTACTGTATGTACTCACGATTATATTGAGGTTACGAGATTTTCAGAGCAAGATCCCAGAGGTAAG
>CM053399.1:132353404-132369373 GCA_028644305.1 Xerus rutilus | reverse complement strand
TCTACCGAGTACAAAATTCAGTCAAGCAATCTCAATTCCCTTTAATAAAAAATGGTACCAAAGACAAATATCTGGGTATTAGATGTATTTGTAGCTACTATAGTGTATTAATGTTTTTAACTACTTTTGGTTGACAGAGCAAGAAATTAGACACATGTATCTTAGCTTGTATATATACATGTATTTATAAACATCTCAATAAATAAGCATTTGTATTTATGTCAAGGTGAATTATACAGCTGTCTCCAACTTAGTTCATTGTTATATACATCATTTATATCTCCTCTCCATGCTGCCACTTGAACGGTGAGAATTCCATTGTGACCATATCTCTTCTTGTTGATAGCAACAAACCTATTTGGCTAACAAGAAAATCCAGGGTGGCATTCATATATCTGTCTTTGATTTTGTTACAATTGAAAGTTATAATTCATTACCTGGATGGCTGATTGTTGCCCAAGTGTCCTCTTTACCACATCATATCACCTCTACTCAGATAGTCTTTCATATTGTTTTTCCTTTGGACTCTTTTCAATTCTTTAGCACCAGGTAAGCCCTTGTGATCAGTATGCATAGCCAGACCCTTCTTGTACAAACAATGAAATTTTTGATGGGCCATTAGAGACAATGCAATGTGGTCTCACTATGCAATGTGGAGAATTTTTACCTTAAGAGATACCTGTTCCCTTTTGGGATTTCTTCTTCATGTGTTCAAAATGTCACGTTGAGTTGGAGGATGTGGACTTGTGACTATTTTGGAGTTTTATTGAATACCTTCTGATACCACTAGTTACCTGTGACGAGTTAGCGTCCTCACATGCAGAAGTATAACATTAGGGAAGCTCTCAAAGGCAAACATTTAAGCAGGGTTTATTTAAAAGGGGTAACATAGACTTCTCCCTGGAGGGAGAATGAGGCCATAGCTGGTATCCTGGTATCCCAAGAAGTACACTTGTTTTGCCTTTTTATATATCCTAGGCTCCCTTTGTTTTCCTGCTCTCTTCCCTTTATCGCTCTCCTTCCTGCTTACCTGACTAGGCCCAGGAGAAAAGCAGAGGGACAGGGGGAAGAGCCCAGGTGGAATGATTTGGGCAGGAAGGGGGGTGCAATTAACAACTACCTGTAGGAGGGATAATCCCTGGGACAGGTTACCTTAGCAACAGGTTGGAGCCGGGCCAAGTTATCCGAAGGGTGGAGGAAGGACTCTGAAGGCATTAGCATTTCAATATCTCTCCAGCTTCTCAGACCTAAATTGGCCTCCTTGATCCAATCTGACTGGATTTACTTATCCACACTGACTGCCTGTCTAATTCTGGCTTCACTTCTTTACATCTCTTTACCTTCTTCTACAAGTTTTTCTTTCCTCTTTAACCCCTGTTCACTCTTCTTCATTTCAGTTTACCTAGCTTAGTTTATTGGGTTTGTTTGATATTAAAGAGTAAAATTTAAAAAGATGTCCTTCCATCAACATGTTTTTCTAATTTTTTTGTGAAGGATCATTCCTTAGAAGGAGATGCCTAGAATTTCAGCATTAACAAAACAAACGTTAATATTATATATAAGCAATATTAGATGAAACACTCTTTTTTTTTTTTTTTTTTGGTACTGGGGATTGAACTCAGAGGTACTCGATCACTGAGCCACATCCCCAGCCCTATTTTGTATTTTATTCAGAGACAGGATCTTACACTGAGTTGCTTAGCGCCTTGCATTGCTGAGGCTGGCTTTGAACTCGCGATTCTCCTGTCTCAGCCTCCCTAAGTGCTGGGATTACAGGCTTGATCCACCGCGCCCGGCTGAAACACACTTTTTTGAGGGATGTGGGAATTATATTCCTTTCTGTTAATTTAAAAATGTTAATGTTAATTTAGTAATTAAATGCATATTACATTTGTCCTTTTTTCCCCCTTTTCTATGTAGGTATATGATCCTTTGCAGGGAAACTGCATGATCTAAATAGGGATTTGCATACTATCAATGCCCTGTGAAACAAATCCTCATCTTTGGACTCTTTTGTATAGCTCCAAGCCAAGAATGGTTTTTAATTTTTTAAACATGTATTTGTTTAAAAAAGGTAAGAGACTGTATGTTGTCAAAATCTAAATATCTTCTATTTGACTACAGAACAAATATGTAAATATAAAACTCATCTACAGTATAACATTTTATTTCCATAGTATATTTCCTTGCCTTTTTCATAGAAAGATTGCACAATTATGGATATACAAACTTAACAATATGTGACCAGTTGCAAAATACAAAGTTAATACTCTAAGTTTAGTAAGAAAAGTATTAGGAATATAAATTACTTTCTGCTTTATTTTGAAATATAAAGAAACCAGGTAATTTTTATGCTTTTGTTTACTTCTAAAATGGGGTGTTGGATTAATCTAATTAGAATCTGAAATTTTAATTAAAATTTTATTTTGAAAAAAATTGAAAATACAGAAGTTAAAAAAACTAACAAAGGAACATTCATAAATCAGCCAGTATATTTCTAATAATAGTTTCTCATATTAATTTCAAGCACATTTTAATAGATGTTTACTTTGATCTATCTCTATCATAGCCTCCTTAGCATGTAATGTTACTACTATCATACATTTTACATGTGTGTAGGTTTCTTAAAACAGCACCATACTGTAAGGGTATCTGCCAAAATACAATATGAATATTTTTGAAAATTATCATCTTCTGCAAAATCATCCAGTTAGAATAAAAACTCCACAAGAAAAAGAAGATTGCAGTGAGCCATTTATAATCTGTACAACTGTGTAATCAGCAGAATAAAACAATAAAATAAAAAAAATCTCCAAAATATAGCACAGATTTAAATTGTTTGAAAATCTTGTTGAAAACTTAAAACTTTAACTTTAAAATGATAATGGTAACTTGACAGCAGGAGGTACAGGGAGAGATTTAGCATGCTAGATTATGGAGACAAGAGTAAATAGATAAATATTATGAAGAATGTCAATCATTTACAAGACAAATCAAGTAAATTACAATAAACATATAGCAAAGTGGTTCTCAAAATTATTATTCTCAACATGCCTTTATTGCCTTTAAAATTACTGAGTATTGCAAAGAGCTTTTATTAAAATGAAATAATTAAACTGAGACAATTTAAATTTAGTGACAAAATTTTATTTTAAAAAGAAATAATAGACATATAAACTTATATGTAAACAGCATTTTTATGACAATACATAATAGGATTTTATGTTTTAACAAATGTATTTAATGTTGAGTTTGATAGAAACTAGTTGGATCTTCTTATATATTTCTTTTTTTAATCTGTTGCCTAACAGAGTCTCTCAGAAAATTCTCCGTACTTCATGAGAACAGAAAAATGAAAATGCTAAGTAAAATCTTTACCTTATAAAAATAATCTTCATAAGACCATTTTCTGCAGACTCTCTGAAAGAATTGTGAAGATCTGCAGGGCTTCCTATGCCACATTTAAGAGAACCATTGGTAAACTGTCATGATCACTACTATATATATATATATTTTTTTTTTTTTTTTTTGCTGTAAATTCAAATACTTCTGTGTGGTGGTGGAAAATATTAATAAGCTGACAAAAACTCTGTGGACTAATGTACTCTCACATTATTCTGATATTACTATTATATTTAATAATTGCATAGAAACTAATTTCCATTAGAGAATCACAGATGTTTAGTAAAATAGACAGCATTTTAAAACACTGCCTATATAATATGTTTTTAAAATTAACATAAAGTCTGTTGTTGCACTTCAATTTAGAAACCTGCTTTTTTCTTATTCAATGGATCATGCTTTGAGAACTATTTAGTAATAAGACTAATTTATTGTTTTATCTGTCACAACACATTATCTCACATGATTACAGTATATGTGTGTATGTGTGTATATATATATATTTTTTTTTTTTTGAGAGGGGGTACCGAGGATTAAACTCAGGGGTACCTGACCACTGAGCCACATCCCCAGCCCTATTTTTTGTGTTTTATATAGAAATAAGGTCTCATTGAGTTGCTTAGTGCTTCACTGTTACTAAGGCTGGCTTTGAACTCGCGACTCTCCTGTCTCAGCCTCCCAAAGTGCTGGGATTACAGGCATGCACCACAGTGCCCAGCTTACACTATATTTTTTAACTTATCCTCTTATCTTCAGAAACAATAGGTTTATTACAAGTATTTATTCCTAACAATCCAAAAAATCAAAAACTCTTCCTAAATCTCCTTGTGAAGATTGTGTGCATACCTAATGGTGTTATTGCTAAGTTATTAGTGATAAAGTAGTGATTATTTTTTGGAATATTATCAAAATTTGTTCTATGGTTATATAATTCATATCTTCACAATACATAATAAGACTTTTTCCACACATGGTTTGTAGGATGTTACTTAGACTTTAATCTTTGGTAATTTAATGAGCAAGTAGTATCCTAATATTTAATTCGCCCTTAAGCAATTACATAGATTTATGTGATTCTTTTTGCAAATTATCTGTTATTCACCATTGTGTAATTTTATATTGTTGCCTGTTTTTATTGATTTGCAAATTTCTTTTATATCCAGGATAACAATTCTTTATTAGATTACTATATATATACCTATATTCTGTGTTTGAAATTTTAAAAGGTAAAAAAAATTTTCTCAAATTATATGAAGACATAGATATTATCTGTATTTTATATATATCATTAGGGTAATTTTTTCTCATTAGAAAAATGCTCCTCATATAGTCTTCAAATATGCCCCAGCTCTATTTTATACTCCCTAGCATTTAGTCTATTTGAGACTATGCAGAATCTAGAACTTATATCTGACACACATAATGATGCATGACACATGAGTAATGGTCCATGATTAGACCTCAAGTTGTCTGAGATAATATTGTTTACAAACTTTCTGTATATTCTGCTTTTAGAAAAATTGGCTCATGAAGAAAGGAAATCTTGACTCTATAGACAGGGAACTGATTGATGTCTTTAAGAGGTTGAAGGTGATGGAAAAAAATGGAGAACTAGTTACAATATTACAATTAATCTTCAATCTTTTATCTAAATACATCAGTGTTTAATATGGCCCTAATTATTTGTTCAGTATTGTCAGAAAAAGTTGATTTTTTATTTATAAGGAAGAGATAATTGGACAGGTCAATTATAGAATACATAAATTCAGTATTTCCATCTAAGGAAGTATACATCCATTATAAATTTTGTATAAGAGGAAGTAAAATATTTATTTCTACATGACTTTGATTAATTTATATGTTGTAAGTTAGATGGCTGAATTCACTTTTAGGATAAGACTTCCTTCTTAATATGTTTTAATAGAGAATATTTTATTAGTCTAGTTCGAAGAAATCTGTCCTATACTATTTTTTATGTAGTTCAACTTAGACGCTACTTATCTAGTAATTCTTTGATGAACCATTTGCATGTAATGTTTATTTATTTTCACATCCATAGTTGTGTGAGGGCAATGGTATAGGTAGTGAAGAGACAAAAGAAAGTACCCACAGAAAGACATGCAAGACATTTGATTTGCTGGGGAATGCTATATAAAAGATAATTAATTTCTCCAAAAAGAGTTCAGTGGCAACATACTAAACCAGTAGCACCTTCATTCCTTATAGTGCTTTACTAAGTAATGCATTCTCTCCTTTATGGTGCTTTGCCCAGTGATTCCTGAGTAATAAAGAGATAGGTGTCCTTTCTACAGTGCCTTCAATTCTTCTAACAGTTGCCACTAATAGAGGGGTTTTATATATTATGCTGCAGTAGCTTAGTTTGCTTGTCTGACCAGCATCCCAAAGACCAGCTGTCCTGGCATACTTGCAAGAAAGTAGTTTTCTACAGATAAAGCTAACTTGTCCTTGTTCCCAGTGTCCATAAGAGAAAGCCAGTGTTCTTCAAGATAATTTGTATCCGAACATTCTAGCTCAGACTTGCTTTCATTGTTCCCTTAACTTTGCTAGGATTTTGGGAAAAGAAAGAGGACATTCAGGAACATGGTACTTTACTGTCCCCCTTTTCTTTAAGGACAATAAATATGTACACAATTTGTTCTAATATTGTAGCATCTTTGCAGATATTCCAATACTCATTTTGCCCCAGACTATTGCATTTTTTAAATAAACCATTTTCTCTCACTTCTAACTACTGTACTTAAAATAAATACAATTAAGCTAAATAAGATAAATTACACTAAATAAGATTTTCAATCATATATGTAATGTTTCTCCATAAGATTAGTTCATATGACAAAATTATTTACTGATTGATTTATGATACTTCTGTGAACTACTCAGTCTAAAAAGACATCGTCTCAAACAGAAGCCACTGTTGGCATCACTCTTTTCATGGACTTTGGATACTCTCTTTGTATTTTTGACAAAAATATTTATGTTTTGCATAGTACCCTAGGCTTACTCAATAAAACTTGTCAAATGACATGTGTTTAGGTAACTCAAAACAAAATATAAAACCAAAAGCAGTTGTATGATTAAATTTATAGTTCATATTTAAATGTATTTTTAATTTTGATATCTTTAAAATGGAACATAATCTCAATAAAATTTAGAAATTCCTAATTCTATACTTGATCTCAAATTTTTGTCATTTGTTACCGAGTAAAAATTAGAATGTGCAATATCATATATTGAGACTGCATGTTGAAGAATACCTATCCATGTTTATCTGTGGAAAAATATCAAGCATTGAACATAAAATATGGAGGCTCTGGAAAAAAGAAACAGATGAAAAACAAGGAATTATATTGCCATTAAATGTACATACTATCATTTAAAGCATACATAAATGGTTTCTTAGTACTTGATACTATTTCTTTGACTTCAGTGTATAAATAAAAGTTAAATTAAGAAATTTTTCATTTTGCTTACAGATTATCTGTTCTTTCTGACTATGTTTAATAAAAGAGTTGCACATATTCCAAGTACTGCAGGGTATCATGAAAGTCGATATTCCTATCTTTTTCCCTTGCTCAAATATTTCTGTAAGTAAATTCACTCCATCTGTTCTACAGTTCACAGGTAAGCTATGGTGTTCATAATGGAGTTTGAATATATATCTTTGTAATAAAAGATTGGCCTAAGCAAACTTTAAGAGGAAATAAACATCAATTTAATGATCGTTTTAGTGCTAATTACTGTTGTACTTTCAGAACATGAATTCATCTCAAGGGTAATGTTTTCCTCTTATTACAATATTTTATTTCTCAACTAGCAACCCCTTCATGCTCAGCATAACTGATTTTTGTCATGCCAGGTAAGGAAGAACGTTTCATGTTGCATTTTCTGTCTTAAGGAGAACAGATGTTATTAAGAAAATACGTCTCTTTTCATCCATGTTTATCCACTGCTTTGAAGGTTCACATTCCCACCCACTGTTGACCAGCTTCTTTATGAAACTTTAAGTACCAGACCAACGTGGATGCAACCATTTGCAAAGGGGAGAAATTCATCGTTAGCTGACACACAGATTTTCCACCCTCAGCATTAGCCATGTAATATAGTGGCAGTGGAGGGCAATGGATGTGGAGAGAAGTGAAAGCAATCAGCTGGCTTTCATTCAGTGAGATGGAAGAGCCTGTCAAAGACACCAACAACTAATCAGCTGCTGACACTGATTGATGTTTTTGCCTGCATTCAAATCTATCACAGTGACCAAGTAATGTCTACTGTTTACCCAGTGGATGGATAAACTGGAGCTAATATATGGTTTCTAAGCAAATAGATCATTAATTCTGTTTAATGTGTGAGGACTAATGCTTAAATCTTCTCCAAATAGCAACATTTCCCTTAAGAGAGGGATAGGGAAAAAAGCAAGTTATGGTTGACTAGGCAATAATGATATTTTCTGCAAATAGCAAATTTGCTGTGTTAGATTTTATTTCAGCCTGCACTTTGCAATTGTCGCTTGCTATTAAATCTATCACAGATTTTTATTAACATGTTAATTAAAATAGCTGAAGAAGATAAGAATTGATGAACTGAGGGAGGCAGAGAATTGCTTTTTTTGGTAACAATCTTTTCTAAAGTGAAAATTATTTCTCTATTGGACTGTATGCATTTTTTCTTTTTTATGAGCTGATTTAAAAAAAAACTTGCAGACATTGAATTAATTGCATTTTATTATTACTTGGCTACTAATTAATTGCAGAGCATGCCATGGAATGATTTCTTAATGGTTTATAAATCCAACATTGTTCACCAATCAGTGTCAAGGAAAGATGGTTTGAAAGATGTATTGTCAAGTGATAATTTGAGCCATAATTAAAAGAAGCACCAAAGTCTTTATTAAAGTAAATCAAATCTGAGTAACTAAGACAGGGAAAGAGACATATTTTCAAGTGTGTTGGGGACAACTTGGACTATTTCCTAAAACATCAAAGTTTTGAGATATAAATATTAATAAAATAATTTATTCAAGAAACAATTGAGAAATCTCTAAAGAATGAATGTTTTTTGATGATAAAGCAAAACTCAAGATAATTTAAATTATCTTAATAATAAATGTAATATCTGAAATTACTTTTGGTCATTCATCTGTAATCAAAATTAGTATTATATGATTTATAATATTGAAATTTCATGTTGTATTTTTTATAAATAAATGTATTGTGGTATTCTAAAACACGTATTTTCACTAGACTTAGAACATATAAACTAAACTGATTTTGTCAAAAATTTGTGAAAATACTTAAAAATCCAGTGAAACATATAAAATAGTGAGGTGTTTTATGTCATTAATAAACATACACGAATGAAAGAAATAAGATTTATTCTGGGCATTGTTCTTTTTACACAACAAAATAAGTTCTTCTGTCTTGCTAAAACCTGTATGCTTTATGTAAGTTATAAAAAAATGAACCCACTAAAATTATTTGAGTGTACAGGACACCACATCACCAAGTTATCTAAATGGTTATACAAAGCAAAAAAAAATCTTCAATTGTGCAAAAAGACATGGGTATTAGATAAATAATTTAAGAAAGACAATCATCCACATTACTCAATGACAAATACCTGAGCTTCATTAAAACTCAAGAACAGAGGAAATTCTGTTCATTGATTGTACCTTAATATTTTTTTAATAATCCTTACTAAACAACTTTGAAGTTGCTGACTGCCATAATAATGAATATGGGAATTTAAATATCAGCAAAACATCAGACATTACTTAAAAAGATAAAAGATAAAAACATTTGGTTAACAACTATATGTGGGAGGATGGTAAAATCCTACTTGACCAGAAATCAAAGTAAATCAATGTAAGGAAGCATGTGTGCCTTATAAAAGACAGTTTGAACTACTATAGAGACCAGCTATGCTGAAAGAAAACACTATCCTACCTGAACATGTGAATGTAAATTAGTCCATCATTCAAGAACTTCTTTAGCAATTTGTAAAGGGAGTAAAAACAGTTGGCATTACTTGATTTTATGGTTCCATGTCTGGAATCTATTCTTAGAGGAATGCAAAAGACACAAAGAAAACAAAAATCTGAAATAAATATTTATTGTTACATAATATTTTAGTTTTTGCAGAAATCATAACAATATTTTCAATAGAAAAAAACAAGGACATTATAAAAATTCTGTGCTATGGAATTTTTTACATGATGCAGTTGGGCAAGTAACTACTGTATAAGTTTTTAAAATGGGAAACCAATATATATTTTAAAATATTATTATGTACATAGATTTATAATTACATAGTGGGATTACATTTTTAGACATTTATATTCACATTGTGAAATAATAAAAAATACAAATATGTGATAGCAAACACTGAGACCTTTCCATATCAGAATTTAGGGATCTAAAAAATTCAGGCAATATTCATGTTAATCTCTTGCTATCTCATTCACTGATATCAAAGACTCAATATCTGAATAATATAGTATATCTCAATATTTGAGCTTGCCTCTCAAACATATTGCCTAAACTCAATGCACAAAGAATTGGAATAGTTGTGCATATCTGGATAATTAAACATTAAGAATTGTTTTTGGATAGGGGGAATATGGGCTATTTTCCTTTCTTTATAATTTATATTTTCTATTTCTTTATATTTTCTATTTTCTTTATATTTTTCAAATTATATAGTGAATATTTACTTTGCTTAATAATAGAGAAAACTTGGCGATGAGAGAGAGGGAGAGATAGAGAGAGATTGATTGATTTTCATAATAGACCAGAATTCTTGTTGATTTAAGTTCTGTTTTACAGGATTTTTTTTTTTTTGGTTATGATATGTTAAGAAAAAATGATTGAAACAATGTTTAAAATATTTTAAATGTTCAATAAGTGATATATTTTCATAATAATGATGCAGATTTCTCTATTATTATAAAGTAATCTCCATAAAGTAATATACATAAAACATTGTGAGCAGGAATACTCCATTCTATTATCCCAAATAAATAAAAAAAAGAGCTCATGACATAAATAGCAGTTCATTCAGGGCTTGTGCCCATCATCTGTTAGCTATGGCTTTGATGAGCTATGTGGAACCTTTTTGACACAAAGTGGTGGAGGTAACTAGCAATGATCCAGGCATGTGAGTTTACATATCTTCTGAAAAAGCAATGTGGATGTAATCCATTATATTATGGCTACTGTGGACTAAACTGTTCCATCAACTGCTCATATTGGATGCCACCTCCCCCTCCTCCTCTAATAATTACACCAGTAGTTCTTCACTCTATTTAGTCCTCCCTCTGAACAATCTCTGGGACCTATTACTAAATGTCCCTGTGCCAAGAATTTAGTCCCAGGCAGGAAATATCTTCATAGCAATAGTTGGGAAGTTTCTCACTAAAACAAACATCTTCAAAGTCTAGCTCAGCATACTTCCTAAGCATTCAATATTTTCACTTTCCCAGGGAAAAAGAAAAATCTGTAAAGCAATGCTTCTTCAGGCAGTCTAACCATGTGATCAGATTCAGTGTGATTTTTCTGCCCCTCAATTGTTGCATAGCCTCTGGTATGCAATTCGCTCCTTTCATATTTACCTTTCATTTTTTTGCATAGTGCTCAGAGCATGACATACATTTAATACATTCTGTATGAATATATGCAGTTTCAACCAGAATGATGAACTGCGTAAATAAAACCAACAAGTCTCAATTACTACAGAAAGGAACAAGACTGAAAGAAGAAGGAATGGGGAGATGAATGTGCCACTTGAATCATCTTGGCTCTAAAGAGCCTTAACAAAGGTTGTTATCCTTTATTCCTGCCCAATAAAATTATCTTTGCCAAAGGATTATTTTAGAAGCCTAGAGGCAGGTGTATTGCTTCTAGCTCACTGATCCTACAGGGAAACCCACTATCCCACCGCTGGCTTTGCGACTTGTACTGTAGATTAAATTGCTTCGTTAGAGGGGAAATCAATTGCTATTTTACAAAAACTTCACAAAATGCTTGCAATCTACAATCTAATCAAAATCTAAAAGCCTGTCGTAGATTAGTTTTATTGGCTTGTTTTATCCTGTAGAACTGATGACATTTCTCACAGAATTTGTACTGCCTCATTTCTCACAGCTACATCACTGTTTTTTCTTCTTGTTCTTGTTTTTCTTTTTCTTTTTCTTTTTTTTCCCATAGTTTTCAGGAAGAAATAAGTCCTTGAGAAGCTATTCATCTTCTAAGTGCTATATGTTTTCTTTTGGTTTATTTTTTAATACAATCGTTATTTTTTCGTATGTGCACAATTCCATTTCTCTTTCTTTGGCCATCTAATGCAAATTATAAATATCAGTGGATGGAATAACACATCACTTATCAGCAAAGATAATTACCCTACTATTTGAGAACCACTTACAAGGGTAGTGACCATTTATTCAATAAACACTTATTAAATACACACTGAATATTAAACAAATGCATTATAGGAGTTGAAGAAAATAGAAAAAAAATTACTCTGAGAAGTAAAAGAGTTAATCCAGTTAAGAAGAAAGGGATTTAATCCTGTTTTTTTAAAATTGTGTTTATATGTGTGTATAGTATATATTTTACAGCACTAAATAGCACAGAGCTATTAAATATTATATAAAGATGGAAACATCACATAAAATGCGTACACTTCTAAATGAACTTAGTACTTAATTGGAGGACACAAACAGTGGCTGCCACCTCACTCTTCCATATGCTATGCTACACACATTATGGTGGCTAGATTATTTACATGCTCTTTCTCCCTATCTTTCATTTTCTTCACTGTAAATTAATTGTAAACCTACTACATGATATTTCAGGAGTGACGTTATTTCCTTTTGTTAGTGGAAAGGAGTTTTGTTTTAAGCTTCAAATCACTTTTACAAAACTTTCTTTTCAGTTAGGCAGAATTTTCAGTGTTGGTATATCCATAACTGACCAAGGCCAGATTTTATTTAGATATGTTTGAAGCTGAGAGAATGAGAACTTTCTCCTTCTGCATTTCAGCATTAGCAATTCATATCAAAATGATTGAATTATAAACAACTGAATGTAGTGCAAGCATTATGAGCATCTATTTGAAATGTAAATATTTATATTTGAAATATATTCTTTCCCTGACAGAAACAAACTTTGAACAAAGCTTTATGTGTCTACTATAATGACAAGATATTTTAAATACCAGCCATTCTTAACATGATTAATTTAATGGTGGTTTTTAAAATCACAAAATTCCGATAGTGTCCAAGAAAAAATGACTGACACATGTGAGCTGGAAGTCTGTAGAGACAGGTGGTTCCTGAACAATGGCCAAAAAAAATTGAGGGAATTGTTCTGATCTATTAGTTTCCTACTGAGGAGGAACATTGTGAGACACTAGGCTTACGTCTTCTTCATTGCTTCTTAATCAGTTAACTAACACTTAAATTCTAGAAAAAATCCTAGCCCTCTTACTCTGGACAGACTCATCCAGTTCTTATGATATATGGATAAAACCATGTCAAAATATCAGTTTTGACCAAATGGGACAGTCCTAAATGCCACCTTAGTTTTACACTAACTTAGGAATTCTTATGTGGCAGGCAAATTTTGTTTCGATGGTTTTGCCTGGTGTAGCTTTATCTCATGCATTTTATCTCTGTTACCAAGTTACTTGGCATACTGCTAATGATGTTCCATCAATAATGCAAAATTAATGACAGAATATTGCCATCAATTAATACTTCTGTACCACTTTTCCTTCCATATTTGGAACAAAGGCATGAGGTCTACATTATGATGGCTGTTTTTACAAATTAAACTTTAAGATTTGGGAAAATTAGATAAATTTTCCAGAGTCAAATAAATCTAAAGAAACTATTAACTACCTTTAAATCTTTCCATCCTTTACCAAATGGTACGCACTTGTGCATTTTTCAGCTATTTTTTATTTGATGATTCATACCTGGGTTGGCCCATGCTCTGTTGAGCAATGCAATGGTGAAAAATACAGGCTCTAAGGAATTTTAAAGCTATATTGAATGTATCGTCTTTTCCATCAATATTTTATTTTGATACAATTTTCAAAGTAATATTTTAACCCAATTTATTATACCCAGAAATCAAAATTATAGACTATATGGAATGTAATAGAAATAGTTGGGAATTGTTTTGTTGTTTTTCATTTGTTTGGTTTAAATTCAAATCCATGTGTGATTTTTTTTGCATTCTGCCATTTGATCAAAACCACTTTTGCTAAATTCTTTGAATAATTGGAGATTATTGTAATGTAGTGTAAGAGACATATTTTTCCTACTATTATATCTGTAGGTAAGAAGTTTTTTTAAAAATTTGAAGAGCCATTTAATATACTTTTGCTTATTTTTGAGTCATTTAATATATTTATACTACATCAAGCTTTGGTAAAACATAAAAGCCTGAAAGTCAATTCTGAATTTCAGTAACCTTGTAAGTTCATAAGTATATTATGGTCTATGTAATGCCTAATTATGCAAACATAATCATTTAGCAAGGCCTATTTACTATAAATGGTTCAACTAATTTTCCTGATACTAAAACAATGTAATCAGCAGTGCCATCACCTATGACTTTTCATATTTAGATGCGTGCATGGAAATACCATCTAACAAACATTCTATGGATTCATAGTCATGCTATTCTCTGTTAAACTGTGAGAATTTAAAAAAAAATTTTTTTAGTTGTAGATGGACACATCTTTTTTATTTATTTATTTTTATGTGGTGCTGAGAATCAAACCCAGTGACTCACACTTGCGAGGCAGGCACTCTACTACTGAGCTACAATCCCAGCCCCAAACTGTGAGAATATTTGTGTTAGTACTTCAGAGTTTACAATATGAATAAATGGAATATGGATTCTAGCTAGGGAGGTATGGATGATTTCATAAACAAATAATAATATTGATATTATGTATGGTATAAAATATTACACACATTCAATAAAAATGTTATAGAAGAATAAATAATAAAGAAAGAATGACTACTCCACCAGCACATAAGCAGATAAGAATCTAAGTCTAAACACATGTACAAATCTGTCTGTCTTATAATGCAGGATATTCTGTCAAAAAATAAACTATTATGCATCTTACAAAATATTATAAATATTCAATAAAAAAGTAATAGAAGAATAAATAATAAAGAAAGAATGACTACCCCACCAGCACATAAGCAGATTAATCATACTCTAAGAATCCAAGTCTAAACACATGTACAAATCTGTCTGTCTTATAATGCAGGATATTCTGTCAAAAAAATGAGCTATTATGCATGTTTTATTTTTCAAAATGAATTTCATGATTGCTTTTTCATTCTATGAAGACTGTCATTGGGATTTTAATAGGAATTGAATTAAATCCTCATGACACTTTTGATAGTATGGCCATTTTTACAATAGTGATTCTGCCTATCCAAGAGTATGGAAGATCTTTCTATCTTCTAAGGTTTTCTTCATTTTCTTTTTTTAATTTTTTTAATTTAATTTATTTTTTCTACTTAGGTATATATGATAGCAGAATGCATTTTGATTCATTGTACACAGATGGAGCACAATTTTTCATTTCTCTGGTTGTACATGATGTAGAATGACATTATATATGCAGTCATACATAAAGCTAGTGCTATGATGTCCATCTCATTCTAACATCTTACACTTTCTTTCTTTAGTGTTGTGTAGTTTTTGCTGTAGAGGTCTTTCATCTCTTTTGTTAGATTGATTCCCAAGTGTTTTATATTTTTTTGAGGCTATTATGAATGAAGTAGTGTTCCTAATTTCTCTTGCAATAGTTTCATCACTTATGTATAGAAATGTATTTGACTTATGGGTATTGATTTTATATGCCGCTGCTTTGCTGAATTCATTAGTTAGTTCTAGAAGTTTTCTGGTGGAATTTTTTGAATCTTCTAAATATAGAATCATGTTGTTGGCTATTCATATTCCTTTAATTTCCTTCATTTGTCTGATTGCTCTGGCTAGAGTTTCAAGAAGAGTGAAGCAGGAGGCATCACAATACCAGATGTTAAACTATACTACTGAGCAATAGCAACAAAAACAGCATAGTATTGAAACCAAAATAGACATGTAGACCGATGGTACAAAATAGAAGACACAGATACAAATCCACACAAATACGGTTATCTCATATAAGACAAAGGCACAAAAAACATACATTGTAGAAAAGATAGCCTATTCAACAAACGATGCTGAAAAACTAGAAATCCATACGTAGCAAAATAAAATTAAACCTCTATCTCTCACCATGCACAAAAAATGAACTCATATATCTGTTTATTGATTCTATATATATATACTGTTCATTGAAAGTGCATATAAAGATGTTTAATATGAAGAATGTAATCTGCTTATAATTTTGTGCAAAGTTAGAAAAATTATGATTGTAACAATTTTTTTCTATTTGCCTCAACAAATGTTTTCAGTGAATAGTGTGTACAGCTTCTGATAATTTGTTTTTTTCTGTTATGTTTGCCAACATGTA
>CM053399.1:132313905-132353304 GCA_028644305.1 Xerus rutilus | reverse complement strand
TGAACTCAAAGTGGATCAAAGACTTTGGCACTAGAACAGAGACCCTGTGCCTAATAGAAGAAGTAGGCCCAAATCTTCATCATGTCAACTTAGGATCTGACTTCCTTAACAAGATTCCTGAAGTGCAAGAAGTAAAATCAAGAATCAATAAGTGTGATGGATTCAAACTAAAAAGCTCCTTCTCAGCAAAAGAAACAATCAATGAGGTGAACAGAGAGCCTACATTCTGGGAGCAAATTTTTACTACGCACACCTCAGATAGAACACTAATCTTCAGGATATACAAAGAACTCAAAAAATGTAACTCCAAGAAACAAATAACCCAATCAATAAAAGAGCAAAGGACTGAAGACACTTTACAGAATACAAATGATCAACAAACATATGAAAAATGTTCATCACCTCTAGCAATTAGAGAAATGCAAATCAAAACTACTCTAAGATTTTATCTCACTCCAATCAGAATGGCAATTATTAAGAATACAGGCAATAATAAGCATTGAAGAGGATGTGGGGGAAAAGTACACTCACACATTGCTGGTGGGACTGCAAATTGAGGTAACCAGTATGGAAAGCAGTATAGAAATTCCTCAGAAAACTTGGAATGGAACCACCATTTGACCCAGCTATCCCACTCCTCTGTCTATACCCAAAGAATTTAAAATCAGCATACTACAGTGACAGCTACATCAATGTCTATAGCAGCTCAACTTGCAATAGCTAAACTGTGGAATCAACCTAGATGCCCTTCAACAGATAAATAGATAAATAAAATATGGTACATATACACCATGGAATATTATTCACTCTTACAGAAGAAATTATGGCATTTGCAGGTAAATGGATAGACTAGAGAATATCATGCTGAGTGAAATAAGCCAAACCCAAACAAAAGGCCAGATGTTTTCTCTGATAAGCAGAGGCTGATCCTTAGTTGCAGGAAGGGGAGTGAATGAAGGAACTTTGGATTGTGCAGAGGGTAGTGAGGGGAGGCATAGGGCTGTGGAGGTGGTAAGGATGGTAGAATTATACAGACATTATTACCCTATATACATGTATGATTACACTACTGGTATGACTGCACCATGTACAGCCAGAGGAATGAGAAATTGTGCTCCATTTGTATTCAGTGTGTCAAAATGCATTCTACTGTCATGGATAACCAATTAGAACAAATTGTTAAATTTTTTTTAAAAAAAGAAGACAATGTAAAGATGGCCATCTATGAGCAGCCCTCACCAGACATGGAACTTGCCAGTGCCTTGATTTTTGGGCTTCATAGGCTCTCAAACTATACAAAGTAAATAAAATAAATTTCTGTTGTTTGTAAACTAAAAGAAAAAAAGCTAAATTTGCTAAGCATGGTGGTATATACCTGTAATCCCAGCAGCCTGTGATGCTAATGCAGGAGAATCGAAAGTTCAAAGCCAGACTCAGCAATGTAGCAAGATCCTGTTGCAAAATAAAAACAAAAAGGGCTGGGTATGTGGCTCAGTTGTTAAGCACCTTTGGGTTCAACAGCTTGTACAAGAAAAATGTAAGCTAATATAAATTCATATACATCTGCTTGAAATTTTAATTAAGAATTTTATTGATTTAACATATCCAGATTTAATTTACTACTATTATGGTTTGGATATTAAATGTTCCCCAAAGACCCATATGCTGAATGACTGGTCAAAAGTCTGTGGTACTATTGAGAGGTGGTGAATCTTTTGGAATATGGAGTTTCAAAGAAACTAGTCACTGGAGGCATATCCTGGAATGTTACTGGGATGCCCACCCCCTTCTTCTCTCCTCTCTCTTTGCTTCTCAACAACCATAAGGTGAACAGATTTCGTCTGCTGTGTACACTGCCTCACCACAGGCCCAAAAGTAATGGGGTCGAACAAAGATGAACTTAAACTTCTAAAACTATAAGCCAAAATAAATCTGTCCTTCTTTAAGCTTATTATCTTGGGTATTTTGTCGCATCAATAGAAAGATGACAAACCTAACTGCTATTTTCATTCAGCATATAGATAATTTCCATGTGCACTGCATATTATATGTAAATAGACTTATTTAGTAGAAATGAGAGTAATGATAGACAAAGAAAGAACAAAATTTTAATTTTAGGTAAGCTTCTCTGGTTTTATTATAATACCACTCATTATAAACAGTTATCAATAGGTAGACAGCACAGCAGTCTAACAAGTGGCCAAAAGATATGTCATCTACCCTTATATTTGGTTGATTAAATGCTCTCATAGAAGACAATAAATGAACTCTATTGAAATAGAATCTTGTAATGGTGCTAGCAAATGTTGGTGCAGTTCTCAATTGTGCAGCTACATTGAACCTCCCTAAATGGTCCCTCACAAACAACAATCTATGGAAGGTGGAAGAAGAGATATTATATCCAAAGAGACTACATGGATCCATTAGAATTTGAGTGGACAGGTGAGAAATTTCAACCATCATTCAAAAAATCACTTTTGTACTGGATATAGTGAGAGAGAGCACATTCGTGTATGAGAGATTGATTTCTAAAGAAACAACTTACAAATTAAATGTGAAAAATAATGCTGTATTCATTGAAGCAGTTAAAAATAGTTTAAAATAGAACTGACAGAACTTACCATTTGTGGGGTCTTTAAAATAGGGTGAATAAAAGCATTTGTGAGGAGTGTACTAGAAAATGGCAGAGTAGAGGAAGGAGGCACATCCCCCTTGCTCTGCTGTTTGGAATTGAGAGGACAAGAATAATGCTTTATGATGAGGTGAGTGTCTGATTAAAACCATTACAAATTATTATTTGTCCATCAGAGATTCAGAGATGGTGAGAGATTTTGGTGTAGTGAATGGAGAAACCAAGGAAATACACCTAAATTCAGAAGCAGTGGTGCAGTGTCACTGAAAAGGGAGTGGCAGGACAAAGGGAAAGAGAAACACAGGAGAGAAATTTGGCACACAAACACCTGTGAAAAGGCAGATGTGCCTAGCTGACATTAAGACTGTGCAGCAAACTGTGGTTCAAAATATGCTCAGTGTTTTTCAACCCCTAAGTGAAGAAATGAGGTAGAGATCTAGCTGGAGGAGATTATGCTGAATCTTCTTCCTATGAGAACCTTGGCAAATATTTGCATTCTGTCTCAGCCAGTGCTTAGTGCAAGACCTAAAGTGCACCTGGCAAATCATAATCCTAAAACATTGATAGACAACAGTGGATCCAAGGGAATTCAAGACAGAGATACAAGGGAGCATACTACCCACTCTCCCTTTGAGCTCTGTAACACAAATGTCCAGTGAACAAGGATAGGGTAAATTGACCTGGTGGATACAGTAGAGTACAACCCAAAATCCTTTTGATCTCTGTGGTGTGAACAATCAGCTGAAAAATATCAGAGGAAAATGATCAGATAGGCATCACTACATTTGGGAATGGAGATTTGGAAATTAGTATTTGGTGGTGGGTGTGCTAGAAAAAAACCGACATGCATAGTCCACCCAGAGAGGTCTATCACCTTGTCCTATGAGTATAATTCTGAAGACACACTAGAAACTCAGATGCCCAGCTAAGATCAACATCTATTAAACTCCAGGGGTGCAAGTATTTAATTTTTCCAGAGGATACTTCAAACAAATGTTCGAAGTTCCATTTGAAGAATGATTCCATCTACTGAAACTTCCCAAACAGATCTCTGTAACATTTTTAACCAGGGAAAGCATCAACCTAAGACATTTGGACAACATCCCAATAGAAGATACCTCTACTTCCATCTCCCCTTTATATAAAACAAAGAAGCAGAGAGCCACTTCAACCAGCTCTACTTCCAACCCACCTCAGAAGTCAGAGTACCAAAAGTCACACACAAAAAGGTGGATTTAATATCTCCTGGCCCTTCTCCCTCTAAAAGGCACACATCCCAAGAACTAAGGAAAGTCTAGATTAGGAAATAAATATTCAGTCTCAGCTAACTCACTGGAAAAATTCAAGCATTTTTTTAATTAAAAATGTTTACTTTTACTTTTTCTATTTTATTATTAATATTTCTTAGTTTTTCTGGCTATATTTGCTTATTGGTTCATATATATACAAATATGCATGCTACTGTTTTTTATATTTTAGAATTTTTCCTTTTACATTTCATGCTGTATATCTAAGAGGTAATGCTTTTTTGTTGTTATTTATTTTTCTTTTTGGATATTTGTTTTGTGTTAGGGGCATTGGTGTTTTTCTGACTTGTTTGGTTGTTTTATTACTCTTACTTTCCTCACCTCTCCCTCTAATAGCAAAATATAATGTTCTCTCTCTTCTACTTCTTTACTTCCTCCTTCTTTAGAGCCTTCATGTACTATATTGCTCTGAATTTCTGTCCTTCTCACCTTTCAAATATTGCAACATTCTTTGTCTCTTTATAACCCAACTTCTTTACTTTTAATAAACTATTTTTTAACATTATTTTAATCCCTGCAGTATATCACTTTGGGGAATGGAGTAAGGCAATTCAGAAGAAGCCATATTATCATAACTCTATCACAATAGTAAATCAAAACAGCAATCCAGCCCTAGCAAATTTAGTCTACAATGCTGAGAAGAATGAAGAACACTTTCACTTGAAACATGATCTGAGGTCTGGGATAAGTAGCTTGGCTAATACCAGGATGAGTTGAGGAACTGAGGCCAAAAAACTCAGATCCAATCTGCTGATCTCTGAGTTATCCCTTCCAAGTCTAGAAAAGGTTAGGTGACAGACTGTGTATTCTTCTCCTACCCTCATCACGTGGTCTAAGATTCCCAGAAAGAGGGTTATTGGAGCCATGCAGCCAAGAGGGGAGTGAAAGTCTGTAGTGAAACTCTGTATACAGATTCCCCTAAATATCTGGACACTGAGGGTCAGAGGTGAGAATAAACAAACTACATAATACCTGAAATCTGTGAAGGAAAACACTCCATTTCAAAAACCTAGCGAAGAAAAATAAATAAATAAATAAACTGAATCCCAACAAATGATGAAGGAACAAGAGCAAGCCTCAACTCCTCCACATATAGAATTGAAGCAGTAGGAGAATAGCAGATCAAACAGCTAAATGTAGTTTAAAAACAATTTTTACTTTCCTTATTATCTAATTTCTCAATCCACTCAAGAAAATCACACCAACTTACCTCTCAGATGAGTGGACACCTGGAGGACATTATTAATAATTATTTTTAAAATTTATTTAAGTAATTGTAATTACTAAGGATTAGTGTCTCCTCTCAATATGGTTTTACAGACTGGATATAGTAGAATGTTCAATCTGAATGAAAATGTTCACACCAAGACATTTATCCAACCCAGTATACATAATAAAAGGAAAAGCAGCTCACTAAAATGTCCCTTGTATAAAAGTGGGAGAGATAATCATTCCAGGAGATGGATAGAAACACCAACAATATAAAAGCATGGGAACAAACCATGACAAATAGCTCATAACACAACTAACCACATTGACACCACAGTAAAGGAATTGCCAGAAAAATAATTTAAAATTTTGATGATTGAAATGTTCAGTGAACTAAAAAAAAATCTAAAGAATGGACTAAAGGAATATACAGGATGCAAAAGAATATTTCAATATAATGAAAGAGATTTTGGAAAAAACTAAACAGAAATCCTAGAAATGAAAGATTCAATAAATCAAATAAAATATTCAGCTGAAAGTATCATCAATAGATTTGACCACAATGAAGACAGATTGTCAGGCCACAAGGACATAGTATAAAATTTTGAAAATAAAGTTGATAATGAAGTAAAGATGTTGAGACAATTGCCAGAATATTCAAAAAATTTGGTATATCTTTGAGAGACAAAATAAATAATCATTGGCATAGACAAAGGCATTAAAATAAAAATTAAAGAAATGTACAATCTCTTCAATGAAATAATTTCTGAAAACATTCCAAACCTTAAGAAATGAAATGGAAATTTAAACAAAAGAAGTCTTTAGAATCCCAAATACACTAGATCAACAAACATCCTCTCCAAGTCACATTTTAATTGAAATGCTAATATACAGAAAAAAATATAGAATTCTAAAAGTTGCAAGAGAAAAATGGCAGGTCTCATTAGACATGAATCAATTACAATTTCAATTGATTATTTAACCCAGACCCTAAAAACCTAGAAGCTTTGGAATAATATGTTCCAAATCCTGAAAGAAGATGGATGTCTCCTCAGTCTATACCCAAAGGACTTAAAAACAGCTTACTACAGTGACACAGCTACTTCAATAGCAACTCAATTCACAATAGCTAACCTGTAGAACCAACCTAGATGCCTTTCAATAGATGAATGGGTAAAGAAACTGTGATATATATATATACAATGGAATATTACTCAACAATTAAAGAGAATAAAATTATGGCATTTGCAGGTGAATGGATGGAGTTGGAGAATAACATGCTAAGCGAAGTAAGCTGATCCCAAAAATCCAAAGGCTGAATATTATCTCTTATAAGTGGATGCTGATCCATAATAGGAAAGGGGGCATGGAAAATACAGAGGAACTTGGGTCAAAGGGGAGGGAGGGGAGAAGAGGGCCCATGAGGGTAGGAAAGATATTGGAATTAGATGGACATCATTGCCCTAGGTTCATGTATGACTGCATATGTGGTGTGATTCTACATCATGTACAACCAGAGAAATGAAAAGTTGTGCTCCATTTGTGTATAATGAATCAAAATGCATTCTGCTGTCATGTATTCCTAAGTAAAATAAATAAATTAAAAAAGAAATGGATGTCAAAGTCTCGGAATGTAGCTCAGTGGCAGAGTGCTGGCCTAGCAAATATGAGGCACTGGGCTTGATCCTTAGCACTACATAAAAATAAACAAATAAAATAAAGGCATGCTATCCATCTACAACTACAAAATAAAGGGAAAAAAAAGAAAAAAGAAAATGGGTGTCAAGCAAGATTGCTATATCCAGCAAAACTATCCTTCAGAATTGAAAATGAAATAGAAACTTTCCATGATAAGCAGTTACTAAAAGAATTTATAACCACTAAGTTAGCACTAGGAAACATGTTGAATGAAATATTACATACAAAAGAAATTAAATATATATATATATATGTATATGTATGTGTGTGTGTGTATATATATATATATATACATATATATATGTATAAATAAACAAATGTCTGAATGAATTTCACCATAAGAATAGTCAATTAAATGGGAATCAAGTGTGAATTAAGTATTGAAATAAAATGCAGGAAATACAAATCATCTTTTTTTAGTAACTGAATAGAAATGGTTTAAAATTTCCAATCAAAAGACATAGATTAGTAGAATGGATTAAAAAACAAGACCCAATCATATATTCCTTACAAGAGACTAAACTTACAGGCAAAGACATCACTAGGTTGAAGGTGAAAAGACAGAAATATATGCAAATAAAAACTGAAAGGAAGCAGGAGTAACTAATATCTGACAAAAAGAGGACTTGAAACCAAATTTAATCAGAGGAGACAAAGAAAGTCACTTTTTACTGGTTAGGGAACTCATCAAACAAGGTATAATGATTGTAAATATTCATGCTTTTAATGTCAGTTCACTTACATCAAACAGACCCCATCCAATATAGAGAATCAAATAGACCCCCAATACAATAATAATGGAAATTTCAACATACCTCTCTCACTAATAGACATGTTCTCCAACATAAATACCCATCAAAACTAAAAAATACTATTAGTCAAATTAACTTAGACATCTATACAATAGCCCATCAATCAACTGTTGAATTGACTTCTTTCTCAGCAGCACATGGAACCTTATTTACTTTTGTGTCTTAAAATATACCATATTTTAGGACTATATACCATATTTTAGGACACAAAGCAAGTATTAGCAAACACAAAAAATAAAGAAAGAAAGAAAAAAAGGAAACCTTAATAGTCTATCAGATCATAAAGGAATGAATTTGGAAATCAGTTGCAAGATTAAAAAAAAAGAAATGACGTTAACTTGTGGAGATTAAATTATACATTTTTGACTAAGAAATGGATCAAAGAAGAAACCAGGGAAGAAATGAAGGCTTCTCAGAAACTAATGAGAAACAAGGTACAACATATCAACATCTCCAGGACAGTATGAAGGCAAGTCTAAGGGAGAGTTTATAGCATTGAGTGCCTACATTTTTAAAAAAAAGAAGAAAGAAAAAAGAAACATATCAAATAAATAATCTAAGTTTATCTCAAGATTCTAGAAAAAGAAATAATATATTAATTCCAATATCAGTAGAAGACAGAAAATAATTAAGATCAGAGATGAAATTGAGAATAAAAAAATAATACCAAGAACTAGTGCTTCAAAGAGTTGGCTGTTTGAAAAGATGAAAAAAATTAAAACCTCTTAGTCAAACTAACCAAAAGAATAGAAGTCTCAAATCAACAAATTAGAGATGAAATAGAAAATATCATCAGATACTTCTGAAATCCAGAGGACCCTTAGGAACTATTTAAAAAATTTTTACTCCAATAAACAGAAAAATCTAGATTACTAACAAATTTCTCAACACATATGATCTACGAGAATTAAATCACAAGGATATAGAAAACCTAAATAGACCAACATCAGATGAAATAAAAACAGTAATTAAAAGCCTCCCAACAAAGAAAATCCCGAGATCAGTTGGAGACTCAACTGAGTTCTACCACAATTTTAAACAACTAAAGCTAATCTTTCTCAAATTGTTCCATGAAATAGAGAGGAAAGAAAGACTCCCAAATTCATTCTATGAAGCTGGTATCATTCTGTTACCAAAACCAGACAAAGACACATCAAGGAAAGAAAACTGTAGAACAGTAGCCCTCATGAACATAGACACAAAAATTCTTAATAAAATATTAGAAAACTACATATTTAATGTCTAAATTTAGAGGGTATTATTAGAAAAAGAGGAGGAACCAGAATTAAGTAAGAGGAATTATGGATTTTTTGAGAAGGCATTAGGTTTTCTTCAAGTTAGATTACTTTTCTACTATTTAAATAGGGGACTATATACAGTAAATTAAATGTTTAAATCTAGAAATGATACAACTTCTTGTTCATTTCTACAGTTGTCCAACTATGAAACAAAACTATTCTCAATCTCAGATTAGTTGAACTTTGCTCTGAAAAAGGGGGATTATTATCAATAATTGCTACAAACTTTTTTTTTTTTGTACTGGGGGTTAGACCTGGGGCGCTTAACCACTGAGCAACATCTCCAGCTCTTTTTTATGTTTTATTAGAAACAGGGTCTCGCTGAATTGCCTAGTGCCTCACCAAGTTGCTGAGGCTGACTTTGAACTTGTGATGCCCCTGCCTCAGGCTTCCTAGCCACTGGGATTACAGGCATGGGCCACTGTGCCCAGCTGCTAGAATCATTTAATACATTAAGTGATTCTGAGGTGATTATTTATCACTTACAATTCTGTAATCACTATTCTAGGGAACGCAAATATAAAGATAAAAACATGGAAGCCAGTAGATAAACTATGTGCAAGCTCCTTATTAGATATCAGAGCTCACTATGGAACACTGTCCAGAAGAACCACCTGGTCAATATACCTATAGGGTTAGCCCTCTGATCAACAGCCCCTTTGCTAGGTTGGACCTTCTGCTTGGGTTCCTACAAGTGCAAGGCCAGGAGCCAGGCTTATGATTTGATTGAAACAAATGAGGCTCTTGCCTCAGGCCCCAAATTATATAAGTCCCCTCAAAACTCAGTAATCAAGAAATATAGTAGTTTTATGTACTGTTTAAAGCAATTAAAAATTAATGCCCCTCCCCAAATCCACAATGAATGAAATCAAATTTATTTTATGTCAACTAGGTGGAACAGTGGAATATAGACTCATAATATAGGCCAATGCAAAAAGGAAGAAAAAATGTATACTCCTTCCTATAAGCACATTTAAAGTTATTGCCCTTTTTTTAATTATATGAAAATAAAAGATGTCAATTTTGAAAATGAATTTGCCTTCATTAAGGTAAGATCAAATTATAATTAAAAGGGCAATTAAATTATATTTTGTTGTAAATGCAATTTTTAAAAACATTAAATTGAAGTTAAATACAAATTTTCAATTTTTAAATATCTCTCAATTAATTTCATGTAACAAAATTACTGTTTTTTGTCTTGTTTAGAAATGAACAGCACTCAAGTCAAATTGATTTGTTCACAATTTTCCTGAGAGAACAAACTCTTGTCTTCATTGGAGTAAGATAGAATAGACTCCAATCTCCAATGTGCTTTATTCTGTCAGTTTTCATGAAGTTCTGAAAATTTACCTTTCTCTTTTTCAACTTCTCAATCAAAAAAACTCAGTCTTCCTTTCCATGTTTAGTCTACTCTATCATCTTGTATTAAAACAACATAAATTAGACATTATTCAGGGTTCATTAACATTGGCACTATTAGAATACAAACAGTGATACCATGAGAGATATGGAACACAATTTACACAGTAAGTGAAAGATTATCCACAAGTAATGAGCATCATAATGGAAAAGAAAGACTTCCTTGCAGTTAAATGTTAGAAAAAGAATAATCATTTTATTTCAAATAATTATGGAAGTTTCTATAAATGCTACACAATTCATAAAGTTAAGCAATCACTGGAGGATGGTAATTCATAAATACAACGAGTGAATAAAGAATATAATGGAATATTGTTTAGGATGAAAGGAGCTAGCAAAAGGAAAGTATGTGAGGGGTATTATTTTGTTCAAGATAAACTAAAAAAAAATTTATGCCATAGGGAAAACATACCGGTTAGCAAAATATAAGCTGTAAATTCAGATAAACAAGTAATTCACAGATAACGCATTTTCGAGATCATCATTGTCCATGTTATAGCCATTATCATTACTGTTGGTTAAATTTTCAAGTATCTACAGTTATCCAGGGAGAGTACTAAGGTTTGAGGAGCATATTATGAGGTTAGTGTTATACTCTCCATTTTTACACTTGAGAAAACTGCAACTCAGAAATACTAAGAGCTTTGCTCCAAATCACATAACCATTTAGGACAAAGTTGAGGTTGGAAACTCAGGCTTTTATCTATTTCAGTTAACTCTCTCTAACATATGACCGGGAGGCATCACAAGGAATCCATTGTCACATTAGGATTGAACATTTTTTGACCCTTACTAACCTTATGAACTGATAACAGAAACTAGATCATTATCCTACATCACCTAAGAGAGCATCTGAAAACATCATCTCCCTCATTTTCAAAGTGAGAAGTCTGAATTACTTTAAAGGTCTGCAGCTAAAGGTCATACAACTACATCTCAGGTCACACAACTCACATTATAGAGCTTTATCCTCTATATGTATGTTTTAGCTCTACAGAAATGTGTGCACTTTGTCTTCATATTTCTTTGATAAAATGATTATTCTAACTCTGATTTAAAAGAATAGAAATGTGTTAATTTGTTTACAAGTTTTGCAAGACTCAAAACCTATTCCAACTTTGGTGTATCTTCTTTTTTTTTTTTGGTACTGAGGTACTTGAGCACTGAGTCACATCCCCAGCCCTATTTTGTGTTTTTTTATGTAAAGACAGGGTCTCACTGCGTTGCTTAGTGCCTCACTGTTCTCGATTCTCCTGTCTCAGCCTCCCAAAGTGCTGGGATTACAGGCGTGTGCTACCACGCCGGCTTCTGTCTCTTATGTTTTATTGCTGCTGACTTGCTTGTGTTTTTCCCTCTTACAGTGGTACTAAACTTTCTAAGATAGAAATTGTTTTGCCTGTTGTATCAGAAAGTATTCTTTCTTTCAAGATTCTTATTACATAAAGAAAGGTGTATGTTAAAGGAGTACATATGTTAAAGAGCATGGACATAGTACTTAAATATCTTTGAATCCTCCCTCTGCAATTTTCTAGTTCTGAGATCTTAGATAATTGTTTTTAAAAAGTCTAAATTTTCTCTTCTAAAAAAAATGGGTGTGTTGAGTTTTATTGGTAATGATTGTAGAGCCTTGTAGAGCCTTTAATGTAGTTCTAGTCATATAGGTAGATAGAAAATACAGTAATGATAATATTACCTATGTTAAATGTGTACTGAATTAAAATTTATAAAATAAGATTTAACCAATGTTCACATAAAAACAAATTTGGTCTCATACTAAATAATAAATCTCATAGTTAATCTAAAAACAATTTATAAAAGATTTATTTGTGGTCATATTGGTCTTTGTTTTGATACTTAAGTTGGTGTAGCCCTGGATTCCATGGCATTCCAGTGCTATTGGGTTCATTTTGAAAACCAGACTAGAAAAGTTAAACGTAAGTTTCCTCAAGGATCACTCGATAACAAAAGGGTATAACTGTTATTATGGACAGTGTGATTAGTTTAGATAACCACGAGTGTTTAACAGCTGCATGGATATGAACAGCTCTAGTCAACAAATTCATGTGTAAATTTGATTGTTTTATTTATTTTATTTCAGACTCCTTTCTGCTTTGGAAATATATGAAAATGCTGGCATTGAGTCACAGGCTTGCTGAGGGACACAGCAAACAGTACAAACATTAGCTGCCATCATCTTCATCATCACGGATGCCATTTCAGTATCTCTCATCATCACCATCAATACTGCAAGCACAGATTTATGAATTTCTGATTAATATATGAACCAATAATAAGTGGATAGATATTATTTTTAAATTACGTTTTTTTGAACAATGTATGAAAGTTTCAGGAATATGGAAATCCTTTCTATAAAATATATTCATTTTTATAATTTATCTAGTCATTGCAACTGAAAAAAACGTAGTTCAGTTAAATCACAAAATTGCTTGAAAATTGTAATTTTGTCACACCCAACACGATGCATTTGCAAACAATGGGCACCTTAAAGATCACTTTCTTTTTTAAGCAGAGTGCATTAGATCAGGTTTCTACTTCCTTGATTAATTTTCTTTCTAGACTACCAAAGCTATTCCATATACTTGATCTCCCAAGTCCACAAACTAATATTACGTACATACAATATTACATACAATAGTACGTTCAAGTCAAATTTCTTATTTCTTTACATTTTTCCTAGCCATAAAATATTGCAAAATAAATTGAGTGAATTTTTGGAGCCATGAATTTTTTTAAAAATTCATATTATTATTTCCTCATCAATGTGCTAACAGATTATATTTTGACTTCAGAACCTGCTCGCTCTGCGTATATCCAGATGTTTCCATATGATCATCATAAAATAGGAGAAATCACCTCCAAGAGCCCATATACTTCTTGTATACAAACAAATTCAACCATATTTAACTGAGTACGTGCTATATGTTGTTGTAATGTACTAGATGTTGGATCATTGTATTTTTTATGCTACATATTTGTTTTTAACATTTTTAATTGATTTCAACTTAGAGTTGAATTCAACAATAAAAAAGCAAGTAAATATTTTCTTTAGTGTACAATATTTTTATTGCTTAGTTCAACATTTGTCAAGGAATTGAACCATTAGTTTCTTTCTGTTTTTGACTACTAGTTAAATCCATAAATATTTATTTATTTAAGTAATGTGTAGCAGACTTGTTTTACAAATACAAAGCATAATACATGGTCTATAATATAAAGAGAAACATCCCCTTTCAACAGTAAAAGAGTCATATTTGTCAAGTGCACTGTTTTAGATGCAAATAAATTAATAAGTAAAGGAAGGAAATGAAATGCCTGGACAATGTGATTCTGTGTGTATTTTTAGCTTTACATATTTAATGTAAAACTTAACCAAAAAATGGTTTCCTCAGTTGTTCTCTCTGAGGACCCCAGATGGACCTCCTATGATTAAGTGGCTGGGTTGGATTCTTTGACCCTGGCTGAATTCTGTTGTTCCTTGTCTTATTCCAATCTCCTGGGATTCACTTTTCTCATTTCCTCTTTACTTCTGTCCTTTCTTCTTTATTACTGTTACATTCAACTCTGTATACTGGTGAGCATCCTCTCCAGGACCGGCTATGTTAAAAGGAGCTTTCTCTCCATCTCCCCCCTTAGCTTTTTTTCTGCTTGTGAAGCAAAGTTAACTAGACTCTTATTTTGTAATTTTTATATACTCTTTCCAATGTTGGCATTGTCACATCTCTCTTTTTCTAAATCAAGTTAAAAATCACATGGGATGCTTAAGTCCCTGTTTTAGTCAGCTTTTCTTACTGCTGGGACTAAAGTACTGGACCATCACAAATGTAAAGGAGGACAGGTTCATTTAGGGGCTCACAGTTTTATAGGTCTCAGTCCCTAAGTGGCTGGCTCCATTCCTCCGGGTTTAAGGTGAGGCAAAACATCAGGCCAGAAAAGTATGGCAGAGGGAAGCACCTCACATGGTTATCAGTAAGCAGAGAGATAGACTCCAATCTCCAAATACTAAATATATACCCATAGTTATGCCCGCAATGAACCACTTACTCCAGCCACATCCCTCCTGCCTCCAGTCACTACCCAGTTAATCCCATCAGGGATCAATTCACTGATTAGGTTAAGGCTATAACACAATCATTTCTACTCCAAACCTTCTTGCATTGTCTTACACATGAGCTTTTGGGGAACACCACATCTAAACTATAGCAGTCCCATATAGACAGGGGATTCAGTATTATATTCTCCAAGATCTGGTCTACCCTAAATGTTTTTAACACACACACACACAAAGCCAAATAAATGCAAAATAACATTTTAAAAACTCTGCCAAAATATAGAGGTTATATAGTTCACAAATGTTTTATAAATTCTAGTCCCAAGTGGCAATAGTCCTGGTGATGTCAGGTACCAGAGGGTGCCAGTGTCCCTTTTGTTCTCTCTCATTGTGCTGGTGTGAAAAGCTCCTCAGGCATTTCTTGCCCTGAGACTACACTACACCATCCAGTCATAATAGAATTAAGATCTTTCTCCTTAATATTAAATAAAGAATCCAGAGGGCTTAATTTTAACTTTTAAAATGTAAATATTTTATTCCACTGTTTTTCCTAAATAATGGGTCTTGGACTTCACTTCTAAGGATTACTTTTAAAATCTGAAACCTCTTTACTTTCTATAGTTGTTACTCAAAAAGTTTCCCTTAGCATCTTTAAGGTAAAGGAGGTAAAGGACTATGCACATTCTTATTCCTTAGTGAAACATTCTGTTGCATAAAATGCAAAACCTTTACTTTTAACATCCAAATTTTAAGTATAAGGAAAAAATGAACATTTTTAAAAAATTGGAATAATTACAACAGAAGAAATTTCACAAATATCTAGAAATCATAGTTTCAGGATTGTCATTACAGACTTAATAGCTGAACATTTAAATGAATAGGTTTTCATGTTGAAAAGATATATTTTCAACTGTAAGTATGTCACTAACCTTGTCAACAAAGCAATTTGCTAAATCCCTCAGCTCCCTAACCTATAAATCTATATTATTTAACACATGGGATTTGGTTTCAATTATCATCTTTTATTAATTCTAAGTCATATGATTTATTTTCTTCAGACTTTCATATCTCTGGAATGAAGATGCCTTTTACAATTAATATGGGATGAAAGCATTGAATAATAGTTTATTTCACAAAAAGTAAAACATTCTATAATTTGATAAATATGACAATATAACAGGAAGCTCTATGCACAGTGATTAAGAGTTTGCTTTACAATGAAACTCTAGACAAATTTTACCTCTGCCTTTAAGTAGATACATGACTTTGGAAAATTGTTTTACCATTATTACCATTTTTCTATCCTGCAACATTATTTTGATATAAATAATAAAAGCCTCATTTTGTTGCCATTGGCAGATATGGTGTGATGTTTGGAACTCTCTGATATGCAGCCAATGCTCAAGGAAATTTAATTAGCTTTCATAAAGTGATTTAAAAGTCTTCTGAATTTCAGGAGCCTCGTGTTTCTTTCCTTTATTAAACATAATTATTGTATATTATAGAGTCCCCTGAGGTTATACTGAAAACTTTTTCCATGAAGTTTCTTCTTCTGGACATACAGGCCAGTGAGGTAGTCACAGCAAAGCATTTGTTTTATACTACTCTCCTTTCTGACACTTTCATTGAAAGATTTCAGAATGCTCATTGTGTTGTGAATGGTTACAGTTAGGTCAGAAATGTGTATACTTCTGATATACAAATTAGAACAGATGGTAGAACAAAAAAATGCGGTAGGAAGATTCAGGGGAAAATATCAGTTTCTAAGTGGATTTCTATCCATCTGGCAGAAAATATCTTTAAAAGCATTACAAAGGAAAACCCCAGGCTTTGTCCTACAGAAAATGCTGCTTTTCTGTACCCATACCTGAGGCTTCTTGGCCAGGTACAAACCGTCCCACAATTTGGAGATTTGTATTCAGGCTCCCACACTGGGACTGGGTTAGACCAAAGGGAACTATGAAAAGTCTAAATGACTAATGAGGAGGGCATGACTTCCCAAACATCCCTAAATCTGTATATCTATCCATATGAATCTCCTCAGCCTTTCATAATAAAGTACCACACACTAGGTGGCTTAAAACAATACATTCATTGTCTCACAAATCTGGAAGCCAGAAGCCTGAATCATGGCATCAGCAGGACCTGCTTCTCCCTGAGGACTCTAGAGGAGAGGTCTTCCTTGCCTGGTACAGCTTTGGGTAGCCCTGGTTGTCTCCTGGGTTGTAGATGCACCACTTGAATCTTCCATCTTCTTCTGTCTTCATTTGGCATTGCCTTGTTATTTTTGTGGGGTTACATGTCAGTCTTCTTTCCTATAAGAACATCTGTCATATAGGGTTAAAGTGTCATCATTCTGTTCCAGTATGACATCATTTCACCTTAACTAATTGCATTTTCAAAGACCATTTTCAAGTAAGATTATATTCTATGCTACTAAAGATGAACATTTTAATATACATATTTTAGGGGCCCAATATAATCCATAATACCTTCATAGAGACATATGTACTATAGTTAGTTAAAAACTATTTTGTTTTTTAATTTGGTTGAAGCATCAGTTAGGCCTTTCGGATATATAGAAACTTTATACTTCCTTAAGTCTAGCATATAGATAAAATCCAAATCTACTTATTAATAGCCCAGCCCTGTGAGCAGTCCCCAAATGAAAGCATGAGGAGCAAGTGTTTGTATACAACTCTCCCATCCTCATAAACATGACTTAATTAAGATTACTTATGGTTAATGAAACCAACTGATGAACACAATTTAATTCAATTTTATGTTTACCATTTATTTTGCTATATTTTCTTCATTTCTTATTAGTGCTTTTGATTATTTGATTACTTTGGTATGCATTTCTTTTTTTTCCACTTTTTAATATTTTTTTGACTTTATCATTCCATCAATAGTTAACATTAATGATGCACTTTCCCAGGGCACATAAGCAAATTAAATATTTCTCTCCTATTATATGAGAACACAGTTGTTCTCTTGTCATTACCCTCACCAAGTAAATTAGGACTTTTGGACACTTCTACACCTCCAATAGCCTTCCACTCTAGCCTTAGGTAATAACAATAACTGACATTATGGAACACTTGTAGACCAAGCACTGTTCTCTGTACTTTATATATATTAACACATTTAATCATTGCCAAATCCTATAAGATGAACTCTATTATTATATACTCTAAAATAAAAATTTCAAGAAACCAATTTATTTTCTGCTCTTCATAAATATATTCCAAGTTATAAAATAGTCACTGGAACACAGTAAGGATTCAAGAACATGTGTAATAAATGTATCAACAATTAGAGGAGGGGAGAGATACAGAACAGTGTTTATGCAATTTACTCTTATTCCACTGACAACAACTGGCAGAGCCTAGATTGAAATCCACAGGCTTTCTTCTATTGTACTAAGGATTGAACCCAGGGGTGCTTACCCACTGAGCCATATCTCCAGACCTTTTTAAAAAAAATTTTGATACAAGGTCTTTCTAAGTTGTTCAGGCCCTCGCTAAATTGCTGAGGCTGGTTTCAACTCGCGATCCCCCTAAACTGCTGGGATTACAGGTATACAATACCATGCCCAGCCACAGGCTTTGATGGTAGAATTTGTGCTGCTAATTATTACACTTCTTGAGTAAGTTCCTTATTTTTTGCTTTCATCTCATTTCTACAAAGAAAATCCTTGGTTTTCTAATGATAGTTGAAAATTTTACTTTTGGAATTTTTAATCTCTTTGAAGACATCATTTTTAAAACATGATGTTATAAATTTCCAGAAAATGGGTCATTGTCATGATGCTTCTTAGAATGCTCTGTTTTCTTGTCATCTCCCCAAATCTGAATGATTACCCCTCGTCTACATGCAGTTAAAGTTTTGTAGAAATGGCTGGCTGAGGTGATGGAGCTGGAGCTTCTGTGATGGAGGGAAGTGGACACCAGTGCTTCCCTGACTTACCCAATTCCCTTTTAAATCATGTTCAGTCTGACTTTTATGCCCCCTCTGTTTTGACACCACTTCCACAGCCACTAACAACTTCTGTGTTGTCAAATATAGTAGCCCCTTCTTGCTCCCATCTTTCTAAGCCTTGAAGAACCACTAGCAGTTGTCAAATCCCTGTTTCTTAAAACCGTCTGCCCGTTTGTGTTTCTCAGCACCAAAGTTTTCCTTCTACATCCTTAGCTCTATATTCTTAGCATGCATTGGTAAAGTCTCCATTTTATCTAATTTTAGAGTTTTTCAGACTTGCTTGTGGGTGGATCTGCTTTCCTGGTTTTATTCATATCCTCACAATAGTTGATAATGCCAATCTTGTAATGTTAACTGCCTCTTATATTGTGCCTTTAATTTCATGTAACCACTTAAAATCTTGTCCCTGAATTAAAATATATATATATATATATATATATATATATATATATATATATATATATAACTGTCTATTTGATATCACTCCCAAATTTTTCATAACAATTGCAATCTCAATGTATAAAAAAATGTAACTTTTGATTCCCATTCTCCACACCCCACAAATTGGTTCCTCTGTTATCTTTCCAAATCAGTAGATGGCCTCAGTTTTCAACAAGCTGTGAATTGTCTGACACATAAACCATAGCTTGTTTTATCAAGAAATTCTCCAAAATATTTAGCACATCCCATTTCAGACTCTCATGTACCAGCATCCAAGTCTATGTTTGCATCTCTTCTTGCGTCAGCTACAAGAATAATGTATCATTCTTTCCTCCCATCTTTTCTCTCTCCACTCAGCAACAAAAGCAGTAGTTTTAAATCATAACTGAGGTTATGTCAGGTCCTCATTTACAAAGTTACCATAAACAAAAATTCATATATCCAACATCATCTCACATAACTTCATTTCTTCTCATCAATTCACATGTGGATTCTCTTCTTAATTTGAACAGGATGCTGTCTTTCCCCAAAGGGTCTTCTCTTGTTTCCTAGGCCATTTATACTGTTGACTCCTTTTTATTCTTCAGACATCAGCTTACTTTGAACCATCTCAAGAATTACTTTGCAGCTCACTTCACCTTGATCACATTACCATGTTTAATTTCTTCTTTTCATCCATCATCATTTCTAATTTTTTGTTAAATATATGTACATTTTTCCTTTTTCTGAATTTCTCACTAAAATAAGAGTTTAGAGACTTTGTCTTTACTGCAACATGTCCGCTGCCAAACATAACAGCTAATATGTAAATGACAGTAGAAACCATGAAGTTGTTTCTCAACATTCATTAAAATTTCTTGAACTAAAATTTAAATTAAGCTTAGTAGGATAAAAACTGCTCTTCTATACAAATGGAGGAAGAAGAACAGAAAAGAAAATACAAACCCAGGTTGAAATTTCAGGAGCCACAGTAGGCATGGGGCTGGTTTAGGAGGTTTTCAGCAGGCAGTGCAGGGGAGCAGGAGTAGAAGTAATTCTCCTGGTAATGGGGAAACACAGAGTCCAAAGAGATGGCTCAGAGTACATGTCCAGTCAAGCAGGAATCAGAAAATAGGAGAAACTGGTTGCTAGCAAAGGAGCTAACTAGTTAATACAAGAAAGGCTGGAAAATTTGAGAAAGGTGAGAAGAGTGTAAAACAGTCAAGACTCTCTAAGGAACAAATGTATAGCATAAATTCTCTTTTCAGGCAGATATTGAAGCTCTTCCTTTGATACTGGATCAGCACCTAAGGCCATAGGGTCCACAGTTCAGGCACTCTACAAGGCAGGTAGAGGAAATGAGTTCTATCACATTTCCCAATGCTATAACTAAATATTGTTAAGGGAATTTGAAGTCCATGTGGTATCTTTTCTGTCTGCTTATTTAACTCATTTTCTTCCTGCTATACCACACACCATTCCTGTCCACACTCTTGTCAACACAATGTTATCTGTGTGATATATTTCAATGTCATAAATGAATATATGCAAGTAAAATACATATGTGAGGACAAAAGAAATGACTGGGAAAGTTGACCAGAGAAAAGTCTAGTGAGACATTAAGGCCAAATTATATGATAAAGACAATAATTTTTGAAAAAGATTTTTAATTTTAAAACACAATAACAAGGCTATGGTAAGATCTGAGGTGGTTAGTATGTCCTGCAGAGAGGTGTCTGTATAAATTAACAGGAACTAAAAGATATATATGAAGACAAAGAGCAATGCAAAATATTTCCTGTTGACACAGTTTTAAAAGGACCTACATCACCATTTTCTGATACTGAGGTTTTAGAGATAAATTGATAATGTCTTAAAAAAATACAAGTGGTATAAATTAGGCAAATTCAGCAGATTTCAAAAGCTCAAATGTCACTTTTGGTAATACAGTGCTGAATCATTCTTATGCCTCCCTCAGATTACTTGTTTATCACCAAGCAGAAAGACAGATTATCATGTTGAGGAGCCCAATAAATTGTGGTTCCTAAATTTTCATATTAATAAACATTGAAGAGTTAATAACATAATAACAATAATACAGACCATGACCACTGTCATTATTTAGCACTATCTGTTGGAGCATTTACTTAATACAGTATAGGATCTCTTCACAACTTCTATGGAGGCCTGGGATTACCTAAATTAAAGATCAGATATGCAATGATTTATAAGAAGCAAAGCTGATTCAGGTGAAAACTAAGACCAACTTTCTGTAACTGATTTTGAGAAATAATAATAAAAGTCAAAGAGAGATTTAAAGATCAGGTGCTGGCAGGATGACAGACACACAAATTGCTAGTTCAGGGATGTGATTGCAAAATAGTCTACTTTACATGTCTGTGAATGGACCTTATGGCTTTCACTGCTCTCAAATGAGTGAGAGTAAGAGCATCTGTGTCATTATAGTATCGAGTTTTTAATATAGGCTTTAATATTTAAGAATGCTTTCCCAATTTGTTTAAAAATATTATAATCCTCATTTTATACTTTATCATGATTCTCTGTAAGATTATTTTGCATCTGTTAGTGTTTATTATAGATTAGGCAATATAATAGTGTTTTTTCTTTAATGCTGTCTTAAGGTAGTATGGAGGGATGATTAAAAGCTGGCAAATTCTCTTCCTTGACCAACTGACTAAATCTAGACTTCATCCACTATACTTATTAGATGCTCACACACCCCAGGTCTGTATCACCCACCCTGATCAATCAAGGGCCAAGCATCAGACGACTAGAGGCAAGAAACTTCAAATTAGCAAGTCCACAGGACTACAAAACGTACCCAACCTCACCCAGTTTATCATACTCACCAACTCCCGCCATTCTAACTTGTACAGCTTCCCATGTAGCCCTGCCAGGTAGCCCTCTCTCTTTTAGAGCTATAAGTAACAAAAAGTCTTGTCTTTCATCTATTTAAATGTCATTGTTGTGTCCAACCACCCAAGGTTTTTAAACCTTATAAAATAGGCATACAATATATGTTTCTGAAATGAATGTGATTGAGCATACATCTATCCGTAAATGTATTGGTGAGCATACATTTATCTATAAACCAAATAGAACTCCAATTCCTGTAATAATGGCCAGTTCTGAAATATGTAGTACATTTACAGAGTAGGCAGTGCCTGGTGAGGAGGTATGGAAATTTCAGTACTTCCTTTTCCAAGGACCCGAAGTTGGAAAATCTGTATCGCTGTTATTTTACCAACTCTGCATTCATTGAAAGTTGCAAATTGAAGGTTGCAAATACTGGCCAGTTTCTCAGGGCATCTACAATTTAGCAACACTTCCTTTGTGCAATCCGGCTTTTCTTAATTGTGGTCCCTGCTGACTTCACTTGCTTGCTTGCAAATTACAGATACATCTTTACAATGCTTTTTAACATATTTTATTCAATATTTTTAGGTAACGAATTTTCTTTCTTTGTAGTTACTTTTCTTTTTTTAATTATAAAGGCTTTTTAGAATATTTAATGCATCCTATTGAGAGAATGGATATCTGCTGATACAATCTTAACCACGATGTTCTATAGATTAAGGAGGAAAAGGAAAAACCCAGTGTTCTACAACACTCAGGTTAAGCTCTGTTCCAGGGAGAAAGACAGAATTGTGTGCCATTCCAACTGCGTAATAAAAGTGGTCCCTTTTCTTTCATTTTAAGGAAATTAGGTAGAGTTAGGATGTAGAAAACCAACCGCAAAGAGTAGCTAATTTTCAAACTTTTGGAAACTTGATTTATAAAAAGATAACTTGTCCTACATCTGGTTTTACATGTCTTTCCTAGTATGACATTTAGACTATCAATAGGACCATGATTTTTGAAACACAAAACTATTTAACAATATGTAAGTATTCTAAAGTATATAAAAAATAAATTGCACTTAACCATTATTAAACATGAACTTCATCTTGATTTTGATGTTGGTCATCTCTAAGAGCGTACCATCCAAATCTTTTCCTGTGTAGTCAGTGATGGATTTTCTTTTCTTTTTCCCTTCAATACAAGCAAATCTATTTTTGGGTTCTATTAATCATTGCTATTTTGTCATAGGCACCCTGAAACAGACTCTTTAAACAAATAAATTTTAAATACCAAAAAAAAAACCATGTCTACATCAGCTGGTTTGAATTGTTTCCATTGCTATAGTGGCAATAAATTGTCCTGCATGTTACACCATATTTGTAGAAATGTCTTGGTTACAAAACTCAATAAAGTGTTTCTTCCCTGACAGCTGGGTCTGATTTTAAGAAAACCTGTTTTAATGTGTTGTTGTCTACACACAATTTTTTTTTTTTTTTGATACTGGGGATTGAACTCAGGGGCACTCGATCACTGAGCCACATCCCAGCCCTGTTTTGTTTTATGTAGACACAGGATCTCACTGAGTTGCTCAGCACCTCGCCATTGCTGAGACTGGCTTTGAACTCACGATTCTCCTGTCTCAGCCTCCCTAAGTGCTGGGATTACAGGTACTTTGTGCCACCTGGCTTACACACAATAATTTTTTTAATGCACCCTGAAGTCTGCCTCTATAATAAGCTTCATTCCTGAGCTTGTTTTCTTGGAATAGTAGGTACTATAAGTAATAAAAGATTATTAGTAATGTAGACAGAGAATGAAAAAACAAAATCCATTTTGTTTGTAAATTGTGCCCTGTTGAGCTAAGGTAGATATTTATGAACATTTTGTTTGATTAGGCATGATATCTGGAAAGAGAGCTGTGTAGGAACATGTTAAATGAAAACATGTTTTCATCATTTAATGTCCAGTCTTTCTAAATTTAACCTTTGAAATACTTTCTTTAACCTTAGTTGTGACACCATTAGTTTTAATACTTTAAAAATATAAGCACACTTATCTGTGTGTTGTATGACTGATATTTAAAAACAAGTGCAGATGTGCATGATTTCATGAGTTAACTGTTGTCATACTGTAAGGAGGTGAGTAGATCCTAAAGTATCTTCCTATCTAACTCACTAGCTTTGTGTGAATGAACTATTGGTCCAGTCATGATATATGCCCTCTGATCAGGCTCATCCCTTTCAGTGATTTGCTAATTTATTTTAAGAATAAATGAAGTTGAAAATTTTCAGCATTTCTTGGGGAGAGAATTTCAATATCTGAATCATCTTCATACTATAGATAATTTTCTCATTCTAGGATTTCAAGAAAAGTCCCTATACTCTATCTCTTATATACAGATACCACATATGTGAACAAGCATGATTTGTAGGATATGGTCAAAATGAAACTATATTTTGATTCCAGCTGCCGCTTAGCATTTAGTCAATGACTCTTCTTCCCCTCACCTTAGCTGAAACTTCTCATAGATCACATGGTCTTATTGCTCATTGTCATGTAATTTGAAAACCTGATAATCTTTTAAGTCACAAAAACTGCCTAACGTGAAAACTAGAAATGTTGACTCTTCTAATAAATACTTCATTGAAAAAAAAATTCAGTTACAACTTCACTTCCCTTTCTTTTTATAGACCTTACATAGTCAGTACTCAAGGCATCCACAGCATGAAACTATTCTCTTAATAACTACTTTTGAGATTGCTCCTGTTCTTGAATTTTTTGTGTTTTAAGTATAGTTTAATTCTGCTGCCAGGGATTTTTACCAGAAATATCCTTAATCATATTGTATGCCTTGCTGTCCTTCCTCTTTTATAATTTCCTTTGCTGAATACAGGAGTCCAGAGATACTAGTGCTTCACTCTTTAGCCTAATTTGATCATTGGTGACCCAAGTCTAAGATCAAAGGCCCCTACAAGTGAATGATCCTTATTCTTGGCCACACAGCTTAGGAGAAGTGCCAGTATATCCTTTATCCCCAAAATAGTTTGTGGTGGATTTTCCTGCCTCTGACTAACTTATATTATAATTTTTGAATTTTTTACATTGGAGAAACAAATCCACTCTTCACCCCAACACCCCCAATGGATCTAAGGGCTGACCTGGAGACTGAGATAACCATAGGCCACTTTCCCTGCTCCTTGAATAGTTATGAGCAATTTCCCCTCTAAAGTCTTCACTTTCTTGATCATTTTATACATTCCACATGTTTGATGCAAGAGTCATTTAGCTTCTTCTCAGTTATCTGTTTTGAAACATCTTCATGATGAATTTAATGTAACACTTATTATGTTCATCCTTTAGCTACACCTAAGATAAGATATGCTCACTCTTTATCGTGAGTTAGACCAGGTAAGGGTAATAATAGCTCTTATGTTATGATATATTAAATATAAGCATCAATTTTAGAGGCCCTATTTTACTTAGATTTGCAAACATATAACAAGCTCAGTTGACTGTTTAAAGAGTTTAGCAACATCGAAAGTTTATGCTCCAATTACAAGAATGTAGTCCAGAATTCACTAATGATTGATAACTTCCAAATGTTTGTGAGGATTCACATTTACAGACTCTGACCTGGAGGAGAGACAATCTGTCACTTCCTCTGTAGCAGTGTTTCTTGGACACTACAGTGCTAATTCATTCTTTAATTTGCACCAGACAAGAAGATGTGTCAATCTTTACTTAGTAGATTTTTTTACAATAATATAATTATTGAATATGTATTTTCAAAAAACAGTGCATCCTCTGGAGAGTATGATAAATGTATGGTAGATTTTAATTTTTAATGAAATTTGTCTTTGGTACATACTTGCAACTTACTTAAAGAGATATTGTAAGAATTGCCTGTAAAAAACTCATACATTACCCAATTTTTTGTTTTTACTATTGTTTATTTCATACTAATTCTTTTATGAGGAAATAATGAACTATTTCTCTGGGATTTAAAAAGTAACTGATACCTTTAATGTGCAATATTATTATTATTAGTAGTAGTAGTAGTAGCAGTTAATGAAAATTACAGGAAATGTATCTTGCCAGTTTTTCTTCTTTGCACTATCTTCTCAAAAGCTCATAATTTGGGGCTGGGGACATAACTCAGTTGGTAGAATGTTTGCACAAGGCCCTGGGTTCAATCCCCAACACCACACACACACACACACAAAGTTCATAATTTGCTTTTGATAATTTTTGAGTTATGCATAGCATACATAGAACATATCAATATAACTGTTTTCTACCTTAATCTCACTTTTGGGTTTATCTTATTTTCACAAATTATTATTTTATTGCATGAATCTTGTATAACTAGGTATAAATCCTTTTGGAATATAATAGGGTACATTTTTTAAAAACATTCTGCTTATTGTGTCACATCACACTGTCATGTTAGAAATCATTAAGCTCATTTTATTTTACATAAATACAAATGCTCTACCACCAAGAGCAATGTTCTTTCTTCCTGAGAAATAGTCATAGATAAATGTATGTATAGGTTTATTTGGCTCCTTTGAATCTGTTACCTTTACCTTTAATAATTTTTCCAAACAAGAGTACCTAACTAACAACAAAATACATAGATTTTTTGGAATCCAGGGACCTTTAAAATTGCCAGACGCCTAAAGTGTCCCCAGTAGGAGTCTACAATATGTAAAATTATAGTGGATGCTGCAGTAGATTTTCATCTTCTGATTCTATTTGAAAATTCTTTCTATGCTTAGAGAATTCCATTATGAAGAATGTGTGGCAGACACTCCATTCTATTGAGATTTGCTTATGAAGGTGGCTGTGTAAGAGCATCTTCAATCGTCCAGATGGTGCAGTGATCCATAAGGTACTGGTATCTTATGCTAAGTAGTTCTTTTTCAGAAGAATTGAGCATTTTTTGTCCATTTCTCTATATCCAATTTTCTGCTTTCTCCTGTATAACCTGTGAGTTACCTAATAATTTTTAAAATTGAACTTATTGGACTAGATAATGCTGCTCATTAAAAAGAATCTTGATTGATAGAGATAATATATAACTAACTCAAACTCATCTTTTATAGACTTGAGAATATGACAGAGACAAAACTCAGTGGAATCAGAATTAAAGTTGGAGAATTAGTGAGAATAGAAGAAGAGATATGTAGAGGTAGTGGCAGTATAAGATTAGTAGAGACAAGAGGACACAGACTTCTGGGACACAACCAAGGATACACAACTTCTGTAGCTGCCACAGCTGTTCTGATTTTATCCTCTTGCTAAGGATCCATCTTTGTGTTCCCACCTAAATAGATACTCTTACTTCCTCGCATCCATGTACACTCCCTTTAGAAGTTCTCATAACAAGAGTATAAGCTGTTACTATATTTCATCGGGACAGAGACAAAAGCTCTATATGTTTTGTTCTGGCTGTATCCCAAGTTTATAGCATAGAACTTAACTCACAGTAGGTTGAAATACGGGATGATGAATAAATGAATAACTATAAATACATAATTTACACAGAAAATTACATTAATTCAAAGGAAGTTTTGATGCATTATCAATTAATCCAGTCTCCTTTTGTACTACACATTCACACACATACACGCACACACCCTCCATCGTTTTTCATCCACTCATTTAAAAAATTTGAAATGATGAAATGATAGAGGTATTTTTGATGGTTAACTGAGGAACAAAAGACACATTTACTTATTCTATTCTCAAATTTCTCTAGTAAAGGAAGTATGTATTTTCTCATATTTCTTTCCAAAAATGAAAGTCTTTCTAAAGAAATATGAACATTAATACTACCTAGTATCATTTGTTATTCCATCTCCTGCTGCCTTAGCTTTGGGTTCTGCTACGATATTTTTGAATATGTGTCTGTAGAGCTTAGGCTGCTTCAATAAATTTCTTCTTTCCCTGTGAGGTTTTCTTTAGTTAATATACCTTGCAAATACTTACTGTGGCATTATGATTTGTTTTGAAAGTAACCTGAGCAGTGCTTGACCTCACAGACTTCTGTAGATCACTACTGATTTAAAGTGGCGGACTAAATTCTCCACATTAGCCTGCATCAGATGTTTAATATACCAATAAACCAGAATTATTCCAAAGGAAACAATTTTGTCAGTAGCTCTATAGCAGTAAACAGAATACAAATACCAGGGTACTTTTCTATATTACAAAGCAAATATATCAAAGAACCAAATTGTGGATCACAGAGAATTACAATTTTACACAATATTTTGTGGGGAAAACAAAAAGCATCAGCTCTCAAATCAGGAAACTATCTATTCAAGGTTGTCAAATATATCACTAATATTAGGAATAACTTTTTTTTTAGTAAAATTTGACCGTATTTTCAATCCCCTTTGACCAAACTGCCTGTCCTTTGCAGTATAATGCAATCTATTCAAACCAAACACATATATCTCTGCATTGCTTGGAATGAGAAAACTACCAAGAAAGGTATATGACAAACATGTGGATATCTTAATTCATAGCTCATATTGAAATTAAATTCTCAGGGGCTGGAGATTAGATCAGTAGTAGAATGTGTACCTAGCATGTCTGGGGCCTTGGGTTCTATCCTCAGCAGTGGGGGAAAACAAAAGCTTTAAGTAAAGATGGTAAGTGAGGACATTTCTCTTTCCAAATTTATAATATTACTCATTCTCCTGCTTTCCTTCAACCTTAATTCATGTAATTTAACACAAAAAATGAATTCAGATTAACAACATATTTTAAGTAGATCATAAAAATTATAAAATGTAATTATTTTATAGCTTATTTAAATCCCCAGTCACATTAAGAGTATTTTACATTTGAAAATATTGAAATATTATTTAGCTCTTGATTATCATTCCCTTTGGTTATGCTCCTTTTTCTGATCCCTATGACTATCTTCTGTATCTTTTGTCAAGTAATCCTGATTCATTTCTTGATTTTGTTGCTATTTTAAGTTTGATAGTCTGTTCATTCTAACAAATTTTCTTAAATTTTCTTAATTCCACTTCATTTCAGGTCAATATTTACCTTTATAATTTTTCCTCCGTAATCATTTTGTTTTATGATTTCCTGGAGACACAAGAAGCACTCTTGTTAGAGGCATAGCTCCTATTGAAGTATTTAGTAAGAATAGATTCCAGATCACAGGGAGGACCCTCTACATGTACTCTGAGCTCACCCTCATTTTTCTACTCTCATGGTAGTGGCTATGCAGTGTCTAATATGTTTTCTCTTACTGATCCTCCTCTATCTACACTACATCAATTAATTCTACAAACATGACCTGCATTCCTCAATTGAGATGAATAAACATGCCTGGCTTTACTACGATTACTTGCTTTCTTAACTGTTTTTCCTATGACTCTCAGCTTCTTGATTCCATGGGGCATTTTTTGTTCTTTCTATTACTAAGGATATATTCCACAACAGCATTTGAAAGAAAGGCTTAATGCTCTATAAATTTTTATAGGATAAGTATTTCACATCAGGAAATTACCTGATTTATATGACATTTATCATAATATCATAGATACACTTAGAGTTTTCTATTCAAAACTTATTCCCATAAAAATATGTGAAGTAATGAGTCAACATGTGTGGGTCTGAGTAACAAGTACAGTGAACTAATGGAGATCAAATGACCACATTTAATGTTTTTCCTTTCCAATGTCTATTTTCAATCAGTATACATTTTATTCTTTTCTATTCTTAGATCCTAATTACCTTGCCATTATTTGTAATATGCCTTTCAGTCTGTGTTCAGATATGTGTCTTAAATTCAAATCTCATAACAGATAATTTATGAAGCATAATTTAGTTAAATAACTTGAGCAAGTTTAAGTAGTGTACTACAGAACAAAATGACACAATCCTCTCATCATCAAATGTACAATTCTTTTTTTTTTAAATGTTTATTTTTTAGTTGTAGGTGACAGAATATCTTTATTTTACTTTTATGTGGTGCTGAGGATCGAACCCAGTGCTAGCACGCTACCACTGCGCCATAATCCCAGCCCCAAATGTACAATTCTTTAATATCACTTCATCACTCATCACTTTAACAAGAAAAGCCTACTTCTCCACTCCTTGAATCTGGACTTTTGCATTCGTGGTACTTTATCCAATGAGATTTTAGTAATTGCGACATAAACAGAGGCTTGCAAAGCACTCATGCATTGGGACTTGCTTTCTTTTGGCTATTTGGAATTCTAACATTGTTCCTGTAAGGAAAAAAAAAAAAATTTAGTCAATTGGAACTTAGAAGACCACATAGATAATCATAAAAATCACATCCTAATACTATAGATATACTGACCTGAGTATATAGCTATAAAGAGATACAGATACACAGACCTGAGTGTTCCCACCTAGAGCCCTGCAGACCATGTAGCCTGTTTACAGCTGGATGTGTGACTGAGGCCATCCTCAATCCTCAAAACACATCCAAGATTAGGAAATATTGCCTAATAAAGTCACAAATTTGTAAGAAATAAAATATTTCTTGCCTTACACAGGTAAGAGTTGCTGTTTTAAGCCATTTTCCTCATAAAAGCAAACAAATTCAGGTAGTAAAGTACAAATACAAGAATTTAGCAAAACAATCACCATTTGCATTAATCAGTCTTAAGCTACTGGCTCATTTACTCTATTAGAAGGTTTTTGTAAGCATTTTCCAATGTATTTAGCTCTGAATTGAATTGATTTATTATAAAGTTTATTCCAAAAAAGAAATATACATTTATGGAAATGTTGTTAGTAATGTATAACCTTTGAAGGCATTCTCTGTCTTTTAGAGGAGTTTTTAAATATCTGAAAAAATTTATTGCAGATAAAGGAAGGTAGATGACTTTTTTTCTCAGTCACCAAGAATATTGATTGGTGATATATTTCAATATTATTTTAATTATGTAGAAATTTAAAATAAAAACAGTAATGGCAAAAGCATTTATTAGTCCTTGCCACACAGTAATCAAGCTCTGTGCTAACATATATTCTAGCTATTTAATTGTTACAGGAGTTATCACATAAAATGCACCCATTAAAATGCAGATTAAGTAATTTATTGAAAGCCATGCTGTCATTAGATAGGGTTTCAATTGTTTCTATTTATTTCAAAACCTGTGCTTTTAACTGTGATATATTGTGGCTCCTTATAAGCCCAGGTTCAAAACGTCATTATTTTTAGTAAAATTACTATTAAGTCCATTCTAAGAAAAACATGCATGCCTTTCCTTCTTTTCAGACTATATGGGGAAATTATGTTTTTTATTTAGGACAAGGTATTTTAATGATTAAGGCTCAACATAGCATTACATGTAGTATCAAATAAATTAGGCATCAAAAACAATGGAATGAAAAGGCAAATGCATTACTATTGGAAAGTCCCCAACCAGGGGCTGGCTTTACAATGTCTGTCTTTTCTCCCCTGCTATTTAGACATCCCTTATCTAGCTTATTTGGATTTCATCCAATACTCTTTACATTAACAAATTAACATGTCTATAGCAATAAACACCTATGAACTGTGTTAGTGTTACATTGTTTTCCAACTACAGGGAAATGAGTTGGGGAACAAGAAAAACAATACACAACGTAAAATTTTGTCTGAGATTACTTATAAGTAAATATTAGTGCTTAAACAAAAGTAACTGCCCACCACTGCCCCGCTGCTCTAGGTTCATCCACTGGTCAGTCAGCTGGGGTCAATGGGCTCCTGCCTCTTGTGGGCCTGGGGAGGAACTTGGCAAGAAGCAAGCAGACGAGGTCTTCACGCTTGTGGGGTCTCCTAAAGTAACTAAATGTTCCCCTTATTCTTTCCAAAAAAAACATTTATGAAGAATTCTCAGGGTGTGTTGACTTTGGAATACCTTATATAGTTGTCAAAACATGTTGTGCAGCTATTCTGTTTCCTTTATTATTGGTACATTATTGGTGACACTCTGAATCTCTAAATTATACTCTGCTATGAAGTAAGAATATTAGACAATGATCTCATAGTCTTAAAAATTATATGAGGAAAGATGTTGATAAGATAGAGCCTCTTTTTAAAGGTAGTCATAATAATCAAGAAGCCACTTTTGGAAAAAAAAAAGCTATACTTGAACATTTTTTAATGAATGTGGATCAACCAGCACTCCTTAGCATAGAGACAGAGCAAGACTTTGCTTAGACACATGTGTACTTCTAGGATCTTCAGGATATATCCATTTTTGTTTGCTTTAGAAAACTCATAAATTATATCTTTTTAAGGGAAGGTTATTATTCTGCATGTTCAAAATCACTGTTTTACTTGAGATGTGAGAGTGGTGATGCTCCTATAACCATAGATTAAAATTCATTTTCCAATTAGTATAAATATAGCTAGCATGATCAAATCTAATTTTTAACTCAGCTTTTAAAACAAATTAGGTAATAAAAATCATATTTGAAATAAATTATCCAATTTTATTAATCTAACAGGATATCTAAATCTAATCATTTGTCTATTGGTCAAAAATCATCACTAAACTTTTAAATGTTTAATTTTGCGGAAAGTTTCACTGTTTTTATTAGTGTCATTTTACCCAATTTACTGACTGACTCATGGAGCCCCATGCTGATGAATTATCAAAGAATTATTTTAATTAAATGCCATCCCACGTATTGATTCTTAATTTTTGACTCTTTTGCTTTAAGAGTCTTATTAAGAAAGTCCATGCCTGGCACCAATATGTTTGAGTGTTGATACTATTTTCTTCCAGCAATTGCACTGTTTCTGGTCTAATTCCTAGGTCTTTTATGCACTTTGAGTTGAAAGGTGAAGGGTACAAGTCAAAGATGGGGATCAAGTTTCATTCTTCTGCATATGAATATCCAGATTACCAAGCTCCACTGTTTTAAAGGGCATCTTTTCTCTTATGTATGTTTTTGGCACCTTTGTTGAGTATGTGATAGCTGCATCTATGTGGATTTGTCTCTGTGTCTTCTGTTGAATTCCATTAGTCTTCATGTCTGTTTCACTGCAATTACTGTGATATTTTTGTTACTGTAACTTTGTAGTATAATTTGAAGTCTGGTGGTGTGAGCCTTCTGCATTGCTCTTCTTGCTCAGGATTGCTTTGGTTATTCTGGGTCTCTTCTTCTGAATGAATTTTAAGGCTGTTTTTCCAGTTGTTTGAAGAATGTCATTGATATTTTCATGGGTGTTGCAATGAACCTGCATAGTACTTTTGGTAGTTTGACTATTTTGACAGTATTAATTCTTCTATTCAAGAACATGAAATGTGCTTCCGTCTTCTCAGGATTTCCTCAATTTCTTTCTTCTAGTGTTCTATAATTTTCATTATACAAGTCTTTCACCTCCTTAGTTAGATTAATCCTTGTGTCTTGTTTTGTTTTATTTTATTTTATTTTATGTTATTTTATTGAAGCTATTGTGAATAGGATAGTTTTTCTGATTTCTTTCTCAGTGATTCATTATTGCAGTATAGGGAATCAACTGGTTTATGTATATTGATCTTATATTTAGCTACTTCATTGAATTTCTTTTTAGCTCTAAAAATCTTTCATTGTCATCAAATTAAAAAGCTTCTGCATAGCAAAGTAAACAAAAATACGAAGAGAGAGACTATAGAATGGGAGAAGATCTTTGCCAGCATCTCCTCATATATAAAACACTACACAGACACACACAGACACACCCTGAGAAACCAACTAATGCACTTCATAAATGGCCAAAAGAAATAGACACTTCTCAAAAGAAGAAATATAAATGGTCAACAAATAATATGAAAAAGTTTAAAACATGCCTAGTAATCAGGAAATGCAAATCCAAGCTACATTGGGATTTCATTTCACTCTACTCAGAATGGCAAAAATCAAGAATACAAAGAATAAATAAATGCTGAAAAGGATCTGGGCAAAAAGGTAGACTCATACATTGCTGGTGGGACTGAAAATTAATACAACCATTCTAGAAAGCGATATGAAGATACCTCAAAACTTAGAAATGGAATCATCATATGACTTAAAGATCCCCCTCCTCAGTATTTATACAAAATTACTAAATCTGCATACTATAGTGAAACAGCCACATCAATGTTTATAGCAGCACAACTCACAGTAGCTAAGTAATAGAATTGGCCCAGATGTCCATATATTAATGATTGGATAAAGAAAATTTGGTGTATATACACAATGGAATTTTATGCAGCCATAAAGAAGAATGAAATCATGGCATTTGTTGGTAAATGGATGGAACTGTAGAACCTCCTGCTAAGTGAAATAAACCAAACTGAGAAAGTCAACAATAGAATGTTTTTCTCCCATATGTAGAAGGTAGAAAAAAATAAAGGGAAAAAAGGGAGAATAGTGAACCTATAAAAATAGAAGTAAAATCAGTGAAACAGAAAATTAAGGGGAAGTGAGGAGGGAGAGGGAAAGAGAGGAACAGAGGAATGAAATTGAACAAATTATGCTATGTACTTTTTTGAATATACAATAGTGAATTTTACCTTTATGTTTATCTATAAACCATTGATTATAATAGAAAGTTATAAACAAATAAAATGAAGACCAATAAAGTAGAAGAAGACAATAGGCTTTGGAAAGAAGAGAGGGAAAGGGGAAGTACAGGGGAGTAAAGTGGAGAAAAATATATTCCGTGCTTGTATGATTATATCATAACGAACTTTGATATCATGCATAACTATGATGCTCTAATAAAACTTAAAAATAATTATTTCAATGATTGGGAATTATATCTTGTAGGATATCATCTATCACTGAAGTAAATCCCACTAATTTCAAAACCAAGGAAATTTAATCCTGTATATATGAAATGATTTATTCAAGTTAGGGTATAGTTAAGATAAGAAAATGTAAGCCTTTTAATATTTAAGAATTGTCAAATTTTTAAAAATTTCTACAAAATGTGGGTATTTATTTCTATTAGACTTCCATAGAGTCCTAAACTGAGAATTATACTTGTAAAACACTAAAAAAATAACAAATTGTTATAGATGATCCTTTTATGTAAAATAACTCTTAATTGGATCTAATTCTTAGTAAAAAACTTTCAATTGTTCACAGATTATTATATTCTTCATATTATATCATATTTTAATCAATTTTGTTTTTAATGAATTTTGAAGATCAATTTATTTTGCCAAAAGTTTTGTCATTTATGCTTCCATCTGTTAATCCAAGACCCACGGGCTTTGCAATTCTCTTTTTTTTTTCACTAAGTATATTTTTCTCACAAAAATATCTTTTACTATGTGTTGGGGACTGTGGTTGGTTCTCCTCCTTCCAGCTCTGGCAGTTGCTTTCCAGGACAGCTGCAAGCATCTGGCCCTCTTTTCCACTAGTAAGTGTGTGGACATTCCAGGCAGGCTCGGTTGCTGCTGTGACTGGGTGCACGCTCATCCTAAGGGCATATGCCATCACTGATGCTCTGTAGTTCTTTTCTTTCCTGCTTAAAAACAAAAAAAAAAAAAAGGAAGAAAAATAGAAAAATAGAAGAGAGTATCTCTCAGGGTCTTGAAAGGAGGAACAAAATCATGTCTCCTCCCTTCTGGGTTAATTTTCCTAACAGCCTTGGTTATGTCTCAATAGTTAACAGAGATTTTATTTTAATGTAATGCCTCCTTCATATTTTGTCTGTAATCCAAAAAATCTCCTGGGAGGAAGGTCAACTAGAAGAAGATTGCTCAAACAAGCTTAGACCAGTCATCTTAGACTCAGAGGAGAGGGACAATCCCAGAAAAATCATTGTGCACTTTATTCTATATCCCACCTGTTCAGTTCTTCCTGGAGCTATGTCTGAGTTTAAACAATACAGTGACAGCTCAAGAATGGAAGTTAGTCATATCAAATGTAGCATGTGAATCTTTATGCTTTTTAAAAATTTGATTTTAAAAGAACATAATTTAGAGGAAGGAGATTAAATACTGTTTTTTTTTCAGCACAACACTATATGAATACACATATATGCACACTGTACAAGGAATTCTTTTTAGCCATGAATTTTAAAAAAGATTTTCCTCAGAGAAATGAGAACAGATTTATAACCAGCTGGTGCCAGGCTATATTTGGCATATGGAACCTAGATTTAGTTATCATCTTCAAAGTCTATGAATATAGTTCTAACAACATTACTGTACATGTAAGACAAATGGTTGGGGAATTCCTTTAAGCAATCTCCAGGTGAGGAGAACAAGGTCGAATGCCACTAAAAATGTGCTCCAGTTTCTGAGTTTCGAGTCCTTAACTTGGTTCTCTGAGGCAGCCAGAGCTGTCAGTGATGCAGGAGAAGCTGGGGGTATTTTGAAAAAAGTAAGGATGGCAGATTGTTTTTCTGTATATTTGTATGCTAGTATAGAGACATGGTTTAGTTAAATGAAAATATGTGAAAGAAGCTGAATTCTGAGAAGTAGACAGCTGGGGTAGAATGAGGAGCCTGTCTTCCTGTCTGAAACAGGTACGAGCACATTCCTGTGCCTTTGTTCTAAGGAGACCTCTGTGCTCCTTGCTGAACAGCTATTGAGTTTTCTACCGTGTTAGTATTTTTTTTTATCAAATTATCTCAGTTCCCCTCAATATCTTCTACCTCAGTAGCACTTATGATCAAGGCAACATTTTCTTCTACATTTTGGGATGGAATTCCTGATGTTTCATACTGTGTTCTCTTAGAAATCCTTACTCACCCAGCTCTACTACCTGCCTGCCTTTCAGAAAATTTCCTGTTGCCCACCTCTGAAACACAGCCTAGTCTGTAGCTAGCTGGACCAGTGATAGACCACTGGTCGCTCAGGAAATAGTTTTGAAATCCACATAGTACAATTTTTTTCCCCAACTAATAAAATCTGAGAATTACTTTAAATCTGAAGCTAACATGAGTATAACTCCTTTGTTCAAGTTCAATAGAGGCTGGACTGCAGTTGGCTACAGTTCATCTTCAGAACTTGAAGTATATATTGGTTTCTCTGCGTCAGTTCTCCTGTAGTTTTCAAACACATTTCCATAGTATACTTACCTTTATTTGGATGGACTATTGTTTTTACAATAAAATATTTGCTGAAAAACACCTCGGAAGATAAGAGCCTACTTAGCCACAGTTAAATTTTGGAATCCATGTATTCACTATGACCAGTGGGAACAACCTTTTCTGAAATGTTGACCCGGATTCTGCTCTTCATCATTTCTCACATACTTGTGGTACTGCAAGTGTGAGACAGAAATGAAGGGTGGATGCTAATGTCCTCAGGAATTGCAGTCTGAAGGGTAGATTGCTTTGAACGTTTTTCCTACTTTCACCTTTTATTACAAAGTGAGTTTCTTTCATGCTACATATTTTTTCTGGAAGATTTATCTTTTAGAGAATGCATTTGAATCCAAATAATATTTTCTCATTGTTATTGACTTTTAAAATATCGATGATTTTACTCATCTAGGATTCAGTGTTGGCTTAGGTATTTTGTATAAAAGCATAGTACTTTTTCCCTGCTTTTTTAGTACATGTACACTCTTGAAACCATGGGTCTATTATTTGAATACTCTCTCATTCTTTGCCCTGTTAGCAGGAATTTTTACATATTTCCCCCAAAATTGTACAGTTCAATCCAACAAATATTCAGATTTATATCCTACCTATTTTAGAAGGTTTGATATAGAAAAATTTCATTAGATAACTATGTAAAATCAGATTAACAACTATGCCAGCCAGACAAAGCCAAAATATCTCTGAAAAGAGTCTTGCATGAATGAAGTTGGGTCTCTCTTTTTACAAAGGGAAGTTCAATTATTAACTATTTCTCATTAAGAATTAGAAATCATACTGTAAAAAAAAATTGCAAAATCTAGAAGTCCACTAAAGGAAGAGAAAGTAGTTCCCGTACATAATCTAAAGCCAAGTGTGATTTTTTTTTCCAAATACTCTGGTATTTTTTTATTATTTCACTGTTTTTCTTTTAGTAGGAAAAGTGTACAATGGCAACTGGGTTTTAATGGTCATGAAGCAATCCTTAACTATTTTTATTAACTTCTTTTTGGTTTAAGATTAAATATATCCATTTAACCTACCTTTGAATAACCTCTGATGTCCTGTAACTAATCATTTGGAATATTTTTATAGTCAGAGGAAAAAAAATACTATATGTCCTTAAGGTATTTACCGTAGTAAACCTCCTGCAGGTAGAATGTGTGTGCATGTGGGTGTATGTACACCTGCACCTGTTCATGGGTCTTAACCCATCTGGGCCCCATTTGTTCAGTGATCCTCTCTATCCCTCTACTATCTATAGTACTAATTTGGTATAGTAAAAATATTCAATATAAGACAACATTAGACAAAATAAATATCTCCAAAAAGTCACTACTAGAGATTTAAAGTTGAAACAATATTTGTTTGGATAAATACTTGATACTTGAGTTAAATGTAGAGCACTAAAAACCTGAATCATAAGTAATGTCAAATAATCACAAGAAAGGAAAACATTTATTTTCATAGTAGTTATAGACAAGTTGAATTTCTCTATATAATCCAGGTGAACAGAGGTGAGGTGTAAGGAATACAGAAAAAACATAAGGGTGAACAAGGGAGAATTTTTCCATAAATCTTGACAAGAAGGGGATATTGCTTGAATGATGTACATACAGAGAATTTTTGAGAAACAAAAATGTTATAAAATACTATTTTAAAAATCATTTGACAATATTCTTTACTGGGTTAAATGACAACAACTCACATTAATTTTTCTGTAAAAACATATGCTAGCGAAATATTCATATAACTACTTCTTTTTTAAAATTTTTTCCTTTTAATTAATTTTTAAAACAAAAGAACACATTTTAAGTCATAGTACACAAATGGAGCACAATTTTCCATTTCTCTGGTTGTAAACAAGATAGAGTCACACCATCCATGTCTTCATACATGTATCTAGGGTAGTGATGGCCGTCTTATTTCACCATTTTGGCTACCCTCATGCCCCTTCCCCTCCCCTACCTCCCCTTTCCCCTATCCAAAGTTCCTCCATTTCTCTCATGCTCCTCATGCCCTTCCCCATTATGGATCAGATTTCACTGATCAGAGAGAACATTCGGCATTTGGATTTTTGGGATTGGCTTACTTCACTTAGCATGCTGTTCTCCAACTTTATCCATTTACCTGAAAATGCCATAATTTTATTCTCTTTTATTGCTGAGTAATATTCCATTGTGTATATATACCACAGTTTCTTTAGCCATTCATCTATCAAAGTGCATCTAGGTTGGTTCCACAGTTTAGCTATTGTGAATTGAGCTGCTATAAACATTGAAGTGGCTGCATCACTGTAGTATGCAGTTTTTAAGTCTTTTGGCTATAGGGAGTGGGATAGCTGGGTCAAACGAAGGATCTATTCCAAGTTTTCTAAGGAATCTCCATATTGCTTTCCAGATTGGTTGTACCAATTTGCAGTTCCACCAGCAATGTATGAGCATTCCTTTTTCCACATAACCTCTCCAACACTTACTGTTGTTTATATTCTCGATAATTGCCAATCTGACCAGCATGAGATGAAATCTTCGGGTAGTTTTGATTTGCATTTCTCTAATTGCTATAGATGTTGAACATTTTTTCATATGTCTGTTGATCAGTTGTATATCTTCTGAGAAGTGTCTGTTCAGCTCCTTA
>CM053399.1:132298002-132313405 GCA_028644305.1 Xerus rutilus | reverse complement strand
GGTTTTGGAATCAGGGTGATACTTGCCTCATTAGAATGAGTTTGGAAGGGTTCCCTCCTTTTCTATTTTATGAAATAGTTTGAGGAGAATTGTTATTAATTATTCTTTGAAGGTCTTGTAGAACTCAGCTGAGAATTCATCTGGACCTGGGCTTTTCTTGGTTGGCAGGCTCTTGATGGCATCTTCTATTTCCTTGCTTGCAATTGATCTGTTTAAGTTATGTATGTCCTCTTGGTTCAGTTTGGGTAAGTCAGATGCCTCTAGAAATTTGTCGGTGTCTTCAGGGTTTTCTATTTTACTGGAATATAAATTTTCAAAATAATTTCTTTATCCTCTCTATGTCAGTAGTGTCTGTTGTGATATTTCCTTTTTCATCATGAATTTTAGTAATTTGGGGTTTTTTTCTCCCTCTTTTCATTAGGGTGGCTAAGGATTTGTCAATTTTGTTTATTTTTTCAAAGAACCAGCAGTAGTGATTTGTGATACTTGTCACCAAGTATCATTGTGCTGTGGTCTATTTGATTCTTTTAGTTGAGAAGGATTTGTTTGATATACATAAATGTCCCATTGTTTGGAGCATAGATATTTATGATTGTTATGTCTTGTTGATGTATGATTCCCTTAAGAAGTATAAAATGTCCTTCTTTATCCCTTTTCACTAGCTTTGGTTTTAAATCCACTTTATCTGATATGAGGATGGAAACTCCTGCTTGTTTATGCGGTCCATGTGATTGATACAGTTTTTCCCATCCATTCACTTTCAGTCTGTGGATATCTTTTCCTGAGAGATAAGTCTCTTGAAGGCAGCATATGGTTGGGTCTTTTTTTTTTTTCCAATCCAGTGTGTCAGTCTATGTCTTTTAATTGATACATTTAGGCCATTCACATCCAGGGTTATTATTGAAATATGATTTGTAATCCCTGTCATTTGGTTTATTTTTGGTTTTCATCTTGACTTGGTTTCTCCTTTGATTTGCCTCTCCTCCTTTTTTTAATATAGTTTCTCTCTTTGTATATTTTCATTGTTGATTGTCATTTCCTCCTCATGGAATATTTTGCCAAGAATACTGTGTAGTGCAGGCTTTCTTGCTTTAAATTCTTTTAACTTTTGTTTATCATGGAAGGTTTTTATTTCATCAGCATATCTGAAACTTAATTTTGCTGGATATAAGATTCTTGGTTGACATCCACTTTCTTTCAGTGCTTGGTGTATGTTGTTCCATGATCTCCTGGCTTTTAGGGTCTGGGTTGAAAAATCTGCTTAGATCCAAATTGGTCTCCCCTTATATGTAATCTGATTCCTCTCTCTGGAAGCCTTAAAAATTCTATCCTTATTCTGTATGCTAGGCATTTTCATTATAATGTGCCTTGGTGTAGATCTGTTGTAGTTTTGTACATTTGGTGTCCTGTAAGCCTCTTGTATTTGATTTTCCACTTTATTTTTCATGTTTGGGAAATTTTCTGATATTATTTCATTGAAGAGATTGTGCATTCCTTTGGTTTGAAATTCTGTGCCTTCTTCTATCTCAATAAATCTTAGATTTGATCTTTTGGTGCTATCCCATACTTCTTGTATGTTCTGTTCATGATTTCTTACCATTTTCACTGTATGGTCAAGTTCATTTTCAAGATTGTATATTTTGCCTTCATTATCCAAGGTTCTGTCTTCCAGGTGATCTAGTCTGCTGGTGATGCTTTCTATTGAGTTTTTTACTTGGTTTATTGTTTCCTTCATTTCAAGAATTTCTGCTTTTTTTTCACAATCTCTAGGTCTTTCTTAAAGTCATCTTCTACTACCTGTATTTGCTGTTTTATCTCTTTATTAAAGTGAACAATGGTTGCCTTTATTTGCTCTCCTATTTCTTTCTTGGATTGATCAATTTTTTCCTGTAATTGCTTGCTTAAGTCATTCTTTAATGTGCAGATCATTTTAATTATGTGCATTCTGACTTCTTTCTCTGACATTTAATCAACTATGTTGTCAGTGGTTTCTATTATTGTTATATCTAGGTTTTGGGGGGCACTTTCTTCCCTTGTTTTTTCATGTTGATTATGTATCTTCTTTTCTTGCAATGTTGATCTGAGTTATTGCAGTTTCTATTCTATAATCCTGTAGTGACACTACAGATTACCTGTATCTCACCTTGGAGTTCACTTCCAATCTCCAATAGGTGTCCCCAGATGGCAGTGGGAGTGTCTTTGGTTGGGCTCCCTAGGTAGTCCCTGAAGATGGTCTTGGGCCCTCTCCTGTGCTCCCACTGGTTGGCAGCAACTCTAGCACTGGAACTGTGGATGGTTGTGGGCCTCACTTAGGCTATGTCTCCCACAGGGGTCTCTGTAGGTGATCCTTACCATGCATCTGGGTTCCCCGGTGGCTGTCTGCTAGCAGTCTCCTGTCTGCCTTGGCTGGGCTCCCACAGTGGTCCCTAAAGGTGGTCTTGGGCCCTCTCTTGTGCTCCCAGCCAGTCAGCAGGAACTGTGGTGGGGAATTGGGGGTGGTCCTGGACCTCACTTTGGCTGAATCTCCTGCAGGAGTCCCCTTAGGCAGTCCTTATCCTGGGCATGGGATTTCCTGTGGCTGGAGGCTAGCAGTATCTAGTCTGCCCTTGGTTGGGCTCCCACAGCAGTCTCTGAAGTTGGTCTTGGGCCCTCTTTTATGCTTCCTGCCTGTGGGCAGGAAGTCTGGTGTGGAACTGGGCTATTTCTTTTGTGTCAAGGGCTCCTATAGTTATGAGAAATGAGGAAAAGTCAAAGTTTGTTAATGAGTCACATTTAAAAGTTATATATAAAAAAATAGGAAACAAAATTAGTAGGTGAGATTCCCGGGGCACCACAGGCATGTTGGACTTAAAGGACTTTGACTTAGAATTAGAGGTTTCTCCCAGTCCTACTATCCCTTGAGAATAAGGGAATTCTGCTATTACCCACCTCTTCATTTTATATGAATTGCAGATCAAAGTTCATAAAACTATGGTTGAGTAGAGCTCTTGGTTTGACTATTTAATGTATTTACACCCTAGGAATAAAGCACACACAGCCATGTATAGAGGGCTCATGGGATGCACTATCAAGTATCACTTCATATTAGGACAGATTGTGGAAAATATTAATATCAAAGCAAGCTTTAAGATAGACAAATATTAGCTTAAGACAATGCTTCAATGTGTGAAAGGTATGATTACTCCAAATATAGTTTACAACCTATTTCAGATTGTCTCACTGTCATCAGAAAGGCAACAATCAAGAATCCAAGTAATAATAAATGCCAGTAAGGGGTACACTCATATGTTGCTGGTGGGACTGTAAATTAGTGCAACCACTCTGGAAGTATGAAGATTCCTCAGAAAATTAGGAATGGAACCACCATTTGACTCAGTTATCCTGCTCCACTGTTTATCCCCAAAGGATTTAAAACCAGCATACTATAGTGAGGCAGCCACATCAATATTTATAACGGATCAATTCATAATAGCTTACCTAGGAACCAACCTAGATGCCCTTCAACAAATGAATGGATAAAGAAAACATGGTATATGTACTCATTGGAATATTCCTCAGCCATAAAAAAGAATGTCTTGGGCTGCAGTTGTAGCTCAGTGGTAGAATGCTTGCCTAGCACATATGAGGTGCTGGGTTTGATCCTCAGCACCACATAAAAATAAATAAATAAAATAAAGCTATTGTAGTTTTCTTTCCAATAAAAGTTATTTCTTGGAAAAAAATAAAGGTATTGTGTTCACCTACAATTTAAAAAAATTAAAATTTAAGAAGAATGACTCTAACATTTCCTGGAAAATGAATGGATCTGGAAACTATTAGGCAAAGCAAAATAAGCCAGTCCCAAAACACCGAAAGTTTAATGTTCTCTCTGATATGTGGATGAGAACACACAACAAGCAAGGGGTAGGAAGAATAGAAGTTCAATAGATTAGACAAAGGGGAATGTAATTTCTAATTACAGAAATAAGAAAGACAATGGAATGAATCTAACTAACATAACTTTCCTATGTACATATATGAATACACCACAGTGAATCTTCACATCATGTACAACCACAAGACTGGGATCCTAATTAGAATAAAGTGTACTACTCTATGTTTGAATAAATATGTCAAAATATACTCTACTGTCATATATAACTCAAAAGAATAAATAAAAATAATTCTTAAAGTTACAAATATTTAAAAAAAAAGAAATACATAATAGTAGCCCATATCCCAATAGAGAAACAGAAGACTATTCAGAGACGTACCCAATACAGTACTTTATAACCAAAGGCCAGACTAATCTTCCCATTGAATTAAGTTTTGTTGGGGGGAGGGGACAACAACTTTTACCTTAGAATCAATATTTACTATACCAAAGGATGCGGTTTCAGCTATTGTACTTTATTTTCAACAACAAAGTACTTTTTAGAAAAGAAATATTATCCTGAAATATGCCCAGAAAAGGGTGGAAAAAAAAACCAAGAGACTAAAAACAAAATCTAACACATATTAAGTCATTATTCTTGAGAGTATGACCTCATAATATTTTAAGTGCTATATATCATTGTAAACAAGCCATATAAACAATATTCATAGCAAAATATAGTAAATGGTTAGGATGTAGAGAACATAGAAAAAATTTTTAAAAAGCAAACTTTTATTCTCACTTAATAAATGAGGTGTACCTCATTTATTTTCTTACATTTTTAGGAATATTAAAACTATTTGATAAATACTCTGAATAATATTTAAATATACAAAGTTTAAAATAAAATTTACTAATTTGTAAACATTCTTTGGTTCTAATTGATTGAATTTGTAATATACAGTTTTTATTTCAGGCTTCACATAATATTTTGGTTTTATTATAGAAGTGCACTTAATATCAGAGTTGATGTTCAATATTAAGATAACTTAGGGCACATACAAAATTTCTCAATATATGAGAATAATTTTATTACCTCAAAAACTTTTGAGGCTCTTGTACAGGAATATGTCCTTGTTTCTTTGATATTCACAACAAATGAATAGGAATGGGATTGAGGGAAGAAAAGTATTTTGCTTTTTTCTTCTCTCTCTTCTGAATGAATCAATAATCAGAAATTGAAAAACTCTGGTATGTTTGTTTTCAGATATTCTGTTAATAAAGATTTTTATAGTACTCTGAATTCACACCCATCCTATGAATCTTCAATTCACTGTTTTAAGTTTTTCTGTGAGAATAGTATATAGTGTCTGGTGTATTTTGCTGAAACATTCACATTTCTTGCCTAATTTTATGGAGAAAGATAAAATGTACTCTAATATCAGGAGAAATGTGTATATTTGAGCATCTCTCTGACAGTTTTAAAAATTAAATTGTCATCTTGTAGTGTTTGCTTGGCAGTAATACAAGCTAAATAAATTCCAAAATAATGTCCTGTGACAAATATGAAGTTAATGAACAAAACAGATTCTACTCATACAGATTCAGTGACTAGTACCTACTGGAACAAAATCAATAATAGTTTGAAGGGAAATAAACATTACTTTGTAGTTATAATGTTGGCATACTTAACAAATCTGTGGCTGTCATTGCTGTTTATCTACTAATATAACCAGATAAGACCAAAAGAGTAACAAGTTGAAGATAATATTTTTGAATTTAGTTTTTAAGGGGGAAAAAAAGAATGTAATTACTTATTTTAAACAAATCATTCATTTTCATGACTCTTGCAGCAATTTTATAAACATGTATCTTCTATGAAATAAACATGCTGTGACATCTACATATAGTACAAGTTATTACAAGATCTCTACTTAAAATAAAATTCACTGTACAAGTAAATGAACAAACACCCAATTGAAATAATGTGCTTTCAAAACAAACATTTGAGTATTTCCTAATCCTAGAATTGAGATTGTAAAAAGAGTAGAGAAAGAAAAGTGTGCAGTGATGATAAATGCATAAAAAATATGCCAAAATTTGATATGCGAACATGTGCCAAATCTACTACAATATGTCTGGTTTGTGGAAGTACTTGTGACTTCATTTTCTTCTGATGATTTTTAAGATTCAGATCTGAATCTTAATCTTGCCTGATTTTATGGAGAAAGATAAAAAGTGCTCTAATATCAGGAGAAATGTGTATATTTGAGCATCTCTCTGACAGTTTTAAAAATTAAATTGTCATCTTGTAGTGTTTGCTTCGTAGTAATAGAGAGAAGCTAAATAAATTCCAAAATAATGTCCTGTGACAAATATGAAGTTAATGAACAAAACAGATTCTACTCATATAGATTCAATGACTAGTGTCTACTGGAACAAAATCAATAATAGTTTGAAGGGAAAATAAACATTACTTTGTAGTTATAATGTTTAAGATTCAGATCTGAATCTTAAAAATCTTTGGATTTGAGTATCTTCCCCTAAAGTTGTATTGAATTTTACTCCGCACTGAAGTATTAGGAGGATGAAAATGATGAAAACTTTATCAGATGAAAGTATTTAGAAGTGGGATGTATATGAAGTAATTAAATTAGATAAAGTTATGAGGGTGAATCCCCCATGACTGAATTCTGGTGACTTTACAAGAAGAGGGAGATGGATCAGAAGGGATCCACATACACATAGGTGTTTCCTGTCTCTTGCCAGGTGATGCTCTGCACAGCCCAGGATTCTGCCAGCAGAAAGGAAATTACCAGATGCATCTCGTCAGCCTTGGACTTCCAAAATGGTAAGCAAAGGGAACCACTTTTTATGATGTGCCTAGTCAGTGGTATTGGGTAACTAACAAGAAGAAATGGAATAACACCATGAGCATTTGTATAGCTGTATTTAACACAGACAGGAAAAAAAATGATATTTGGGTTTATCTTTCTCTCTGGATGTACACAAAATCTCATACAATTAACATTGAAAACTTCATACAATAAAAATTACCTAAAATACTGAAAATCACTTAAACTTGATAAATGCATTTATATACCATTTTGTCAATAGCAATGCATGACTATTGGAGTGCCTCAGATGAATTACTAAAACACTATAAGAAAAGCAAAAATAAAGTTTTAAAAATATACTCATGATAATTCCTGATTTTTTATATTTCCTACTATTTTTTGTTGTTATTGTTGCTTTCAAATTATATTTGAAAACACTTTTCATAGCCACCTTAAATGGATTTTTTAATATTATATAATAAAAAACAGAGAAAAAAATAGGGCTGGGATATAGCTCAGTGTAGAGTGCTTAGTATGCATTCATGAGATCCTGGATTTGGTACACAGCAATTTAAAAAAAGATGAAGAATTAATTTTTTATAATGAAAAATGAAATATAATTACCACCTATTGTTTACTTAAGAAATCAGTAAATAAATTACATCAATTTGGGAAAGTTATATTAATGATTAAATATAAAGGAAGAAACTAATGTTTTTTAAAAAATAAAAATACTGATAACATAATAAATCTATCTCAACCAAAAAAATGTGTTAAGTCATAGGGAATAAAAAATGATATGTGGATCAAATGTAATCTGAGCGACTTTCCACTCTGACACAATCTATGAAAAATTTTCTGAATTCTTTTAGCCTTTTCAACAACATATCCCAAATTATAAGATAGTTATAAATAATTATATTAGTTTCCTAGTTTCCTTTAACACATTACCACAGACGAGGTGGCTTCAGGTCATAGGACTTTACTCACTCATATTTCTGGAGGGTAGAAGCCCCAAATCCCCATGTCGGCAGAACCACGCTGTTTGTGAACACCCAAGAAATACCACATTCCTTGTCTTTCTCATAGCTTCTAGTATTGCTGCAATTCTCAGAGTTCTTCGACCTGAACACACATCATTCCTATCTCTGCCTCAGTGCTCCTCTGTGTGTGTCTCTGTTTTCTTTCTGCAAGAGTGCCTGTCATCGTGGAGTATGGGCCCATCCTATTCAAGTATGACATCATCTTAGAAACAGAAAGAAGGAAATTATCAACAAGCAATACCTAACAATCATTTTTTTCCTTAAAGAAGTAAGACAATACAAAAAATGTTAATACACATGACTGATTTTTTTGAATTGTCACCATTATTCACTTCATACACAGACAAAAGAGCAAATGAAGCCAACATTGAGTAGCCACAATGTATAGACTCTTTGATAAATGTTTAAATATTCTATTTTACTGTTTAATTTTAAATCTTAATTACAACTGTAAATACCCTTTCCCCAAATAAGATTGCATTTAGAAGTACCAGGAATTACAGCTTCAATATATCTTGTTTTCAAGGAAGGAATCCCGGTTCCAACTACAAAAACATACCTAACTAAAATGCTATGAGGTAAACAGTAAAATAGAATATTCAAGCAGATTAGCAAATCATTTGCACATATTAAGTACTCAATGTATTTCATCTCCCCTCTTTTGCATCTCTGTATCAAGTGAATAATGATGACAATTTAAAAATCAATGTAATGTCCTTTAACTTTTTCGTATAACCTTGTTTCTAAATTCTTTCAGGAAAAATTATAAATGACTTTGAAATCAAATGCTGTGTCCTTTGGTGCATGTTTCCTTCTTATCTGACTCTATAGGGATCTGAAAGTTTCATTGTTTTTGAGCTACTCTGAAACACTTCAAATCATAGAAAATGGCTGGTTATATAAATGATTATCCATGGTGATACTAATAAAATTTGTTAGGTAGAGATGTAAAATATTATCACCAAGAAAAAGCTGTTTTCTCTTAAATTCTTTCCAATATTTAAAAATTATTCTATATTATGCATCTGCTTTTTGGACTCTCATTTGAAGTAGTTCTTTAACATCTAACTGGTTGCCCCATTAAATAAAGTCTTTGTCTGTGCTCATTTTATATTTTTTTTTTGACAGACATAGTTTCACCTTTAAAAAAACTTCAATATTCCATGTAGTTCTGAAAATACTTTGATGAATAAAGATGAAAGAGAAGAACTCTTTTAATTTCTCAATATCTTTCACATGATATGTGGCACCTCATATGTGGAAATTAACTGAACCCAATGCCTTCATAATTTTTGAGTTAAAGGGCAATTCATAGGGAAAATTTTTCGGCAAAAAATAATGTTAGGTAATTAAGCACTTCTTTAAGTAACAAGGTTAGAGATTGCCTTACAGAGAAATTTAATGTGTTAGAATTTATCAATCAAATTTATGATCATATCCATTTGTTAGCAAGTACAGCTTTAGTACCAAGAAAGTTTCTGCTTTAGTTAAAGTCCACTTAAGGGGCTTTAGTAAACCTGCAAATGGATGGAGGCAATCTACTACAGAAAAAATATTGCACAAGGATATCTGGGATATCTGGAAGCATTGAAGGGACAATTTTTTTTCAAATACCATTTTAAGATATAATAGGTAGCAGATAGTAAATGGTTAATTAGTCATAGTTCAGTAACACTGAGAATAAATATGATAAAGAAAAATCTTGGACATCAATTTGTGACATCAGCAAGTTGGTGGATTCGAAGGTTGCTGAATCTCTCTTCACCTATGGATGTATTGAATTAACATCTAAACACAACTCTGTTCCTCCCTAAGAAAAGGTTGTATACCAATTGAGAGACTTCTGCATATTTGGTAACTGAAAAAATATCCATATCAACTAGGTAGAAAAAGCTGAAACATATTAGGAAACCTCATCCTGGGGACTATGTCATAAAATCAAGAAAGAGTTTCCAACACTCACTTTGTTCCTGAGGACATAAAAATTTGGACCACATATATTACATCCTAACAGGTTCCCCAAAGTTCATCTCTTAATTTGTTCATCTCTGTGAACAAAGGGGTTAGACACACACAATCTCCCTAGAGGACAGATGTGTGGATGCAGAGGCCCCTTCAGAGGCTCCATTACCTTAATAAAGGCAGAGAAGGGGCTAATACCTAAAGCTCCAACTATTTTCCTGGGAGGGTTTTGGCAGTGTACTTTTTCAAATTCCACTAACAGTTAACTTCTACCTAGCATATATCAGAGAGTTAACTGGGCCAACGCACAATAGATCTCTGGAAGCCTGAATGAGAGTTCAACACTTTTTAAAGAGCCTTCTTCTTCATTTGGTTTTACTTTATTTAATTTTCGCCATCTTCTCTTCTTTCATTTTTTTTTTTTAAACTCAGTCCTTTGGTAACGAGTTTCCCAACTATTACAGCTCCACCTGAGGGACTATATCCTAAACTTAACTATCTCTGAGAGTAAACAGGATTAGGCATGTTTTAAACTTTCCATATATCAGAAGAAAGACAAGTTTTAAAAGGTGGGCAAGCACTTTTAGGGGCTATCCTCCCAGAAAGCAGGTACTATGTTTAGATGTGAGGTGCTTCCCAAAATCTCATGTGTGAGACAATGCGAGAAGGTTCAGAGGAGAAATGACTGGGTTGTGAGAGCGTAACCCAGTCAGTGAGTAATCCCTGATAGGGATTAATCAAGGGGTAACTGAAGTGGTGGGGTGTGGCTGGAAGGGGCGGGAACTCAGGGCAGGGCTTTAGAGTATCTAGCAAGTAGAGATCTCTCTTTCTGCTGTCTGATCATCATGTGAGCTGCTTCCCTTTGCCACACTCTTCCGCCATGATACTCAGCTTCACCTCGAGCCCCAAGGACTGGAGCCTGCTATGTATAGATTGAGACCTCCGCAATAGTGAGCTCCCAAATAAACATTTCTTCCTCCAAAATTGTTCTTTTCAGGTCTTTTAGTCACAACAGCAACAAAGCTCACTAGAACAGTGGGAGATAAATGCCTATCTTCGCTTTACGCTGGTGGTGAAGAAACTAGAACATTCACGTAACACTTCAACATATCCAGCTGCATCTAGAGAGTTTAGCTTCTGTTTTATCTGTGTGAGGTTACTGAAAGAATTCAATTCATCCTAATCTTCTAGCAGATAACAAAAATGGAGATAATACAAAGATTTAAGAGGATCTTTAGAATCCTTGGATAGATGGATTATTTAGAGATCTGCCTCTTTTAAATGAGGAAAGTCTGACAAGACTGAGAGGAGCTATTGTCTTCTATAATGCACATAAATTAAAATAGAAAGTCAAGAAAAATGAGGAAACAAAACAGGGAGAATTTTTCCAAATAAGAGAAAAGTATAAATTTCTACAAATTGGAACTACTGAAATGAGCATGTAACAAAATAATTGTCATGAAGATTCTCACCAAGATTAAAAGAGTAATACAAGAACAAACTCAAACATTTGACAAAGATTAAAAAAGCATTTAAAGTAACAAATATAAATCATAAAGCTGAAAAACACAATAATTGAATTGAAAAAGTTCAATGAAAGGATTCAACAGCACGATCTTTCAACAAAAACACTTGCAGGTAAGAAGAGAGTGGGATAATGACATATTCAAAATCTTAAAAGAAGAAAAGAATCTTCAAACACATAATAATATAATCAGGAATCCTAGGGTAATGAAGGAGTAAAAAGATAGGGGAGGTAAAGACTTTCTCAGAAAAACAAAACGTGAGGGAATTTATCCCTACCAGACCTCCTGCAAAAGCAATGTTAAAAGGGAGCATCTGCTAAGGAAAAGTGTCACAGAAGAGCTCAAGCTCCAAACCTCGGGTTTTGTGTTCCAACAAACGAAAATTTAGACACAAAAAGACGAGCAAGAAAATTTTATTATGAGTGGAACTAAAGTGAAAGAAAAGTAAAACTCAACCAGGGAGCACTTTAAAGAGAGAGAGTGGGTCCTCTCCAAGCAGAGAATGACAAAGCAAAAAATACTGCTTCCAAATTTATTGTTGTTTGATGTTTACCAGAACTTGGTTCCACCTTCTGCAGACTTTATAATCATATGTTTAGTTCCTTCTTCAACACAGGTGGGGGACTTTTTGACCCTAGTTATTCCTCTCCCACATTGTCATGGTGGCCATCCTTCTCAGGGAGGATTCCTGTACAAGTCAATCCTATCTTAATGTGTTTATTGAGGTTAGTGGCCAGACAAATTTATCTTAGTATACCTGTATATTAAAAAAGAAATTTCTCTCCTTTTTTTTTTTTTTTTCTTTTGGTACTAGGAATTAAACTCAGGAGCACTCAACCACTGAGTCACATCCTCAACCCCTATTTTGAATTTTATTTATTTATTTATTATTATTTTGATTTGTTTTGTGTTTTTGGTACCAGGGATTGAACTCAGGGGTATTCGACCACTGAGCCACTTCCCCAGCCTTATTTTGTGTTTTGTTTAGTGACAAGGTCTCACTGAGCTGCTTAGCTCCTCACCATTGCTGAGGCTGGCTTTGAACTCACAATTCTCCTGTCTCAGCCACCCAAAGTGCTAGGATTACAGGCGTGCACTACCACGCCTGGCTCCTTTTTTGTACTTTATTTAGAGACAGGATCTCACTGAGTTGCTTTGCTGAGGCTGGCTTTGAACTCGTGATCCGATCCTCCTGCCTTAGCCTCCCAGGGTGCTGGAATTACACGCATGTGCCAAAATGTATGACCATAAAGCCTAACTTTAAAAATTAATCCCAATAGACTCTATAATGAGTTAGCCTCATTGTTCTTTCTTCTTGAAGTATTTCTTAATTGACTCATTTGTTTCTACTTGTTTATTCTTCAGTTTTATACACCTGTTATTTTTCTACAAGTTACTCGATTATCCATCGCCTTAAAAGTAATTTAAAAAAATGTGATTCTACCATGTTAGAGTTTTGCATTCCACTGCTCATTGCTAACTACCACTTAATAAAAGCACCCTAATCAGTACCATGAAAATAAACAAAAATATAAGACCCATTAGTGAGAGTAAGTACCTTTTCAAATTCAAAATAAGATTATAACAATGTTTAAATCAATTATAGTACTAGAAAACAGGTGAAAGTATAAAATGAAAAACAAAACTAAAAATATGAAAATTTATTCAGGAATGCAACTAATAAAAATATATAATCTGTAATAGCAAAGACAAAAAAAAGATGGGGGTTAAAGAGGCAACAACATTGTAGAATATATATAGTGATCAAAATTAGGTAATTAAGTTGTTACTAGCTTTTTAGTCAGCTTTTTGCTGCTGTGACTAAAGGAATTGATAAGACCAATTTTAGAGGAGGAAAAGTTTATTTCTGAGCTCACAGTTTCAGAGTCCTCAGGGCCTAAGGCAAGGCAGAACATCATGGTGGGAGAGATGCAAGAGGAAAGCAGTTAGGGACATGGCTCCAGGAAGCAGAGAGAGAACTCTACTCAACAAGGACAAAATATATACTCTAAAGGCACACCCCAGGGTCCACCTCCTCCTACTTATCTACACCCTACCTATCTACAGAGGCTATCCAGTTAATCCCTATCTGAGGATTAATGCACTGGCTAAGTTAAAACTCTCATAACTCACTCATTTTACTTCTAAATTTTCTTGCATTGTTTTATACATAAACTTTTGGGGGAAACTCAATATGTAAATCGTAACACCAACTTTAAATAGTTGGAAGCTAAGAGTCTAGCTTAGAGATAGAGACTTGTCTAACATGAGGCCCTAGGTTCAACCCTAGCTCCATGAAACAAACAAAAACAATCAAAAAAACACTTTAGTCTGCTATAAGCATAAGATGTTTTATTGTATCCACAAACAAAAATCTATACTAGATACATAAAAAATAACAAAATATTCAAGGCATACCAGTGAAAAAATTCATTCAACAAGCAAGAGAGGAAGAAATTAACAACAACAAAATATGACAAAATGACATGAGAAAGGGCTTATCTATGAACATTTACTCTGAATACTCTGCAAATGAACTAACTTCTTCAATTAAAAGACACAGAGTGACAATGAATTTTAAAAAATATATCCAACTGTATGCTTTGTATGAAAACTTCACCCTAAACAACACTTACAGCCTGGAATTGAAAGAATTAGCAAGGATTTTCTTCTATGCAATGGAAGTCAAGAGAGCAACATTTATATAAAAATAAGGGAGAGGTTAAGTGTTGAGTTAAAAAATAGAACTTCACAATGAGACAAAGAAGGTACTTACACAATGACAAACAAAATTCATCAAAAGAGAACAGTTATAAATACATATGCACTTAATGTGGATGTACCTAAATATGTAAAACAAGCATAATGAGACTTAAAGCAGGACAGAAATTGCAAGGTAATGATAGCAGAGAGTTTCAATATTCCACTTTCAAAACATATATACTTTCCTGACACACTAGATAAGGAAACACTGAATTAAAACTGTACAACAAATGGACCTAACAAATATACAAAAAATTTCACCCTAATGCAAAAAAAAAAGTGCAATTTTTCTCATATGCATATGCACACAGAACATTGTCCAAGAAGGATCATATATTAGACCACAAAATAAAACTTGAAAAAAATTTAGGACACTAAAATCATACCAAGTATTTTTACTGACTAAAACAGAATGGAAAGACAAATCAATTACTGAAAGACTCATGGGAAATTTTAAAACTCAAGGAAATAATACTTTCCCCAAAAATTGGTACATCAAAGAAAGTATTAAAGGGATATTTAAAAACATCTCAAGACAATCAAAATGGAAACACAACCTGCAGAAACTTCTCAGATACAACAACAGCTGTTCTTAGGCAGAAGTTTATAGCATTAGATTATTAAATCAAAAAATAAGAAAGGAGTCTGGAAATGTAGATACTTCCTGGAGCATATGCTTAGCATGTGCAAGGCCCTGTGTTCAATCCTTAGCCTCAAAGAAGGAGATGAAGAGAAAAGTTCTCAAAAGACAAACAACAACAACAACAAAACACTAACTCCTCAGGGAACTAGAACTCTGCATTAGCAAGTTTAAGAAAAATTAAAGAGAAGATGTACAAATAAAATAGTAAAGGGGAAAGGGTACAAATGAAAACACAGAAGTACACAGGATTACAAAATAATACTGTGAATAATTGTACACCAAAAAATGCTTAACTCGAGGAAATGAATAAGTGTCTAGACACTTACCAAGACTGAGACATGAATTGAAAATCTGAACATACAAGTAATGTGTAAGGAGATTGAATCAATAATAACACATTTGCCATCAAAGAAAAGCCCAAGACCAGAAGGCTACTTGACTGAATAATTCAAAAATTTTAAAAACTAATATCAATCCTTCTCAAACTCTTCCAGAATCTTAAAGAGGTGGGAATACTCCAAGACTCATCTTACAAGACCATCATTACCATGATACTAAAGCCAGACAAAGATACTATAAGAAAATTATAGGCTTATCCCTGATGAATGCACAAAGAAAAATCTTCAATAAAATAGATGTGGAAAAAACATTTGACAAAATTTAACATCTTTTTTGTGATAAACTCTCTCAGCAACTTGGGTGTAAAATGAATGGTCTCAACACAATAAAGTTCATACTTGAGAAGCCTTCAGGTAATATATGTAACATACCAAACA
>CM053399.1:132260996-132297502 GCA_028644305.1 Xerus rutilus | reverse complement strand
GGCCAGGTGTTATGGACCATCTTTATGCAATTGCTTGATAATACACGATAGCTCTGAATATAAAATTGTTCCTGTAATATCTTTGTTCATGTGTTGTTTTATTTTTAGATTTGTTTGTTTTCTTTTTTAGCACCATTTAAAATTGTCAGCTTTATTTTTTACAATTGACTGTGCTAGGTATTTTATATTTACATCATTTCCAATACTGTAGTTTAAATTTTTGTAAAGGTTTTAGAGAGTTCTAATTTGTCTTAAGCAATTTATGGAAATATGACTGCATAAAAGTGCATTATCACAATGCTGACTTATTGTGTAAGCATTCGTCATGTACAGAGAAATATTGAAACTTCCTTTATTAACAAATAGATGCCATTTTTGTACATCTGTATTTGTGAATTATAAAATTTCTTGAGATGTTAACTTCTTGGGTGATTGCATGTGCAGTATGACCCACTGCAGGTTTTTTAAATGATATCCTCAAAAGACTTGGGTTACCCATTACAGTATTTCAGATGACTGCAGTTATAAAGCTGCGTTAACAAGTTATGGACTATAATATAATACATTTTGCGTTTGGACTATTTCTGTTTCATCTGCTCATACTCGTCATGTTCATGTGACTATCATTAGTGTAACGGAGCACACATATGTGCTTCAAAAGATGTGTTATTCCATAAAGTGGGAGTAATGGTTTAGATCTGGGAGGCACCTAAAAGCTCTTGTGTTGAAAGTTTGGTCTCCAGATAGTGGCAACATTGAGAGGGATAGAAACTTAAGGCTGTTGGGCCTAACTGACGGAAGGAAGTCAAGAAAGGATGTGTTCTTGAAGGATACATCATGTCCTCAGTCTTGTTCCCTCTCTTTCTCTGTGCTTCTTGGCTGTCAAGAGGTGATCAACTTCCTTAGACACATGGTCCTGGTACCATGCTGTTCGGTTTTGCCTCAGGCTCATAGCCATTGATAGAATGAGTTATTCCAAGTTGCTTTTTTTGGGTATTTTGTCATAGTAATGAAAAACTGACTAACATAGTGGACTAAGAAGTGTTCTGTCATGTTCTATGTTTCTCAAATAAATCCTCTTTCAAAAATGTAAATAAATGTCTTTTAAAGAATCTCTTTAGTATTTTTTTCCAGTATTGTATTTGGGGATTTTGTCTTCTTGAAATTTTAGAATTTGGGAATTTTAATTTTTTTTTAAATTTCTATATTTTGGTTTACAACATTTAGGATTATCCCATTTAGGATTATGGGTCAAATTTGATGTGATGTTTGATCTCTGAATTCATTGTACATTCAACCAAGTTAATTAACATATCCATCAGCTCATAAACGTATCTCATGAGTATATAGTAATTGGTCCTTGTCAGAAATTAGCTATTTTTGTATGAGTTTATTTCAGGTCTCTCAATTCTACTACAATAATATATTTTCCATTCTTTGTCCAATACCACACTTTCTTGATTATTGCAGACTCATAGTAAGTCTTGAAGTCAAGTAATATCAGTCCTGTAACTTTGTTTTTTTCCTTCAATATTCAGGTTATCTATTCTAGTGTTAGTTTTGGTAGAAGTTTCTTTAAAGAAATTGGTCCATTTCACCTAGTTTCCAGATTAATGATAGAGTTGCTCATAGTATCCCCTTACTTTGTTCCTAATATTCATGAGATCTATTGGGCATATGCCCTGTTTCATGTGGTTCTTTGTTTCAAGTTAGCCTAGCTAAAGGCTTCTCAAATTTATTGATCTTTACTTATTATCTCTATTAATTTTCTGTTTTCAATTTCATCTCTAAATGTTATTTCTTTTTTCTCCTTAGATAAAATTTCTGCTTTTTTCTTTGTTACTTAAAACTTGTATTATTGTATTAAATCTTTTTTTGTAACATATTTTTAATGCTAAAAATTTTTCTCTAAGCTCTCTGTTCACTTTAACACATTTTATAAGATGAATTTTAATTTTTATTTACTTCAAAATAATTTTTAATTTCTCTTGAGATTTCTTCTTTGAAGAAATTGGAAATTTCATTATTGGAAATGTATTGTTTAGTCTCCATGTGTTTGGGTATGTTATATATATTTTATGTTATTTATTACTAGCTTAATTCCATTAAGATATGGAGCATATATTGTCAGATGTATTTTCTTTTAAATCTATTATGGTGGTTTTTTCCCCCCCAGAATGCAGTACATAGTAGTGAACATTCTGTATAAACTGAATAATAATTTGTATTCTGATGTCTTAGTATAAAATGTCTATAAAAAATGTCAGATTAAGTTGATTAATATTGCTCTTTAGTTCAGTTTGATATTTAGTAATCTTCTCTTTGCTACATCTGTTTTTATTAATATTTATAGCTATAACAGTATATTTTTCTATTTCTCTTTGCAATTCTATTAGGTTTGGCCTCACCTACTTTGATGTTCTGTTATCAGGAACACACACACTAGGAATTGTTATGTTTTGAGGAATTGTTATGTTATTTACCATTATTTAACATCACTCTTCATCCCCAATAATTTTCTTTACTTTGGACCTTGCTATGTCTGAAATTAATATAACTACTCCACTTTTCTTTTTGATTACATAAAACATGCTGTATATTTCTTTATTTTTTCTATCCTTTATTTATATATGTGACTTTATAGCTAAAAGATATTTCTGGTGTGCAACATATAATTGATTTTTCCCCCTTGGGTTTGAACCCAAGTGTTCATATACTACAGAAGCAGCAGTCTAACATTGAGTTATATCCCAGCCAAAGTCTTCTTTATTGATCCACTCTGATATCCTTGGTCTTTTAATTGGTATATGTAGACCATTTACCCTTACAGTGATTATTGATAATACTTTCTTATTAAAAGCAATGTATAAATGGCTTTATAAAATTATGGTCATTTAATATATGAAGATATTTAAGCGATAAACTTAAATCACTTTCATTTTTAGTTTAAAAACAGTAAGATATTACCTATAAAATACTGAACACTAAGTTACTTACTGGAATTCAAGTGTCTGAAGTAATTTGTTTTGAAGTATTAAATGTCTAGAAAATTTGGCAAGCAAGTTAGGACATAAAGGTGGCCATTAGTAAGCTAGCTGATGAAAAGACTTCTCTCATGCCTCATACAAAGTAGCATTTGCAAAGGAAAATAACCAACATATATTTATGGTGTTAAAATTAATACAATGACTTTTTATAAAGATGGAGATGATAATGAAGAATAAGCCTGAACATTTTCCAAAATCAAAGCTATGACAAAAATTTGAAAAGACGTCTATGGTAAGTGTGGACATAGGAACAAAAAACCATTCCTGGTATATCATTATGGCAGTGCCCCTGAAACTCTGCCAGGTAAACATCCCTGGAATCTTGTTGAAGCACTTAATGTAGCTCTGGGTCTTCCATGATTATTTTCAAAACACCTCTGGTTATGTACTTGGCTATGAACATTCAGGAAAATCAACTGTGGATTTTAATGAACATCAATTCTAAAATATAGCAGATGTCACACATCTTGAGGAAGCTTGATGACTATGGCTAAGCAATATGCTGCTAAAGTTCAATGGAAAGAAGCTATGATCTGTCATCCAACTAGCCTATGATCCTCAAAGCTACCTTCCCCACCCTCACACCATAACCAAAATGAACAACAGAAGACAACCAAAAATTTGGCTTTGGACTGGGGGTATAGCTCAGTTGGTAGAGTGCTTGCCTTGCATGCACAAGGCCCTGGGTTCAATCCCCAGCACCACAATAAAAAAAAAAAATCTGGCTTCACCTATCTCTGATGATTGTGTCCTTAAAATTCTGGATTCATATGGAAAAGAAGTGAAAGAAATTTTTCAGTGACAAGAAGCATCATGTTAGCATTTATTTCTACATATATTAATCTTTATGGCCAAGTACTTAACTAGGGGTATCTTGATAATACTCACTGGCAAGTCACTTCAGCTGGGTGCTCCTCTGAGGTTTCAGGGATGTCCCTCTGGCATAATCTCAGAGGGACTATCACTGTGATGTACCTGGAGTGTTCTTTTTGTTTTATAAACATATATGAACATATATATTTACATACATATGTTTATGTTGATAAATGCATTATATTTCATTTGTACATAAGATGTATGTTTTATTATAAATGTGATGTACACTGAAATTTGGATTCTTGATGGCCCTTTCAATTTCTGTAAATATGAATAAAGGATGCTAGATGTTTTCAAAATTGTCTACGCACATAAGAATTCATAAAATTTTATTCATTCTAGTGCTCTACCCTTTATTACTGGTTTTGTTTTGTGAATATCTGCTACTAAGAAATTTGAAAATACAAATTTTATTACATAAAAATATTCTGCATATTTTAATGACATAACCACAACATTTAGAAAATTAAAGGAAGTAAACATTCATTTTCTTATCCATTCTATTTCATCATATACACATTTGACAGCTATTTATATGTAATTCAGTTAACATCACTTTACTGCAACATAATAAACCAACCAAGTGAAAGACTAACATATCACAAACAAATGTAGCTTATGCAAAGAATTTGAGGAAAGTTCCATGTGAATTATTCTACTAATATTACTCTTTGTATACATTTACATTGTGAGATTTTATGCAAAGAACTCTGTCTCTCAACTCTCTCTGGAGAAGCATTCTTCTCACATAGTTTCTGCAACTCTACTTTCTCCTGGTTAATTTTCTACATCAAGCAAGTTCTTTTTGGTCTTCTTGAAGACTATCCTCTCTCTTCACCTTTGGAAGGCTAGAATTCTTCCCTGCTAAATCCTAGGCTTTTTTGCTCAATTCATTTTATATACCATATCTAAGTTGTCCAATTTTTGTTATTTGCTTCTTGAAATGTTGAAATTAATCATCTGCCTCACCCTCTACTTTATGCTGTTGTCCTATGTGCTGTTCTTAGTTGTTCCACAAATCTGTGTTGACATCTTAAAGGAAATTTCAGTTCACCAAGGCTAACAGTTAAATTACTATCTTTTCTCCAGGGTTCTCTGTTTCTTGACACAGAGAATGTTACCATCAACCTTCTCATTCATTAATTCAGAACATAAAAATCATCCTTGTCTTTTTCTTCTGTAAGTCCTTCAGTGAGTTTTATATATTTTATCCCTTGAATCTGTTGAGATTTGTTTCTCCACTGATCTCATTCTAATTCATATAATCTTAATCTTTTTCCTCCAAATGTAATGCAAAATTGATGCACTCAACAGCAATTTCATTTTGCCCTCAGCCCCCACATCTCCCTCTTTATGGTCTCATCCTACCAATCTTTGTAGCCTCATCTTACATCATATTCACAGCCCTCCATTCACATGGGCTTTATTTCACATTATACTTGTGTTAATCTTCTCCAGTCAGAAGGCTATGTAACTATTGGACAGTCTGCTTGGACTATTGGGATTAATTCTCAAGACTAAGTATTACTTTTTTAGATATCATTTATTTGGAGATCAATGGCCACATCTTGATCAATTAGAATGAATTTCCTGAATAACTATCTCTATTCTAACTCAAACCATAATTTCAGGTCCTCCTGCACAGTCATAAAATCATCTTTATATTTGGTTATAATTATACATTTGTTTCTGAGCTTAATTTTTACATACTTCCTTTAATTTGAGTTTAAGCTCCATAAAAGTAGAAGCCTCATCTGTTACAACTCCTCATTATATTCTTACTACCAACATAGTTTTTTGCATGTACTAAAAATAGTTAATGAATTAATAGATGCAAAAAGCATTTTGTATTAATATATGTTACACATTTGGAAATAAAACTTGAGAAATATATTCATATCCTCACAAAAATTTTGTGTCATGTTGATACAGGGTTTATATGAAGATTATTTCCACCATTTACATTAAAATTGGGAATATGATAGAAAAGTTCATATCATCACAATGATTTATCATGTTCCACTAGAGCTAGACTATCAATTTAGAAAGGAAAATAAAATAATAGCCTGATTACTAAGAATATTAGATGAAAAATGTTAAAATCAGTTCCACTAGTAAGCCTACATATTTACGGGGAAATGAAGTAACTGAGCTAAATATTTAAAATATAGCAAATATATTGATTATATTGCTGCAAAATTTGACTTGATATACTAATATATAATATAATAAATTGAAAATTGTTTGGAATAAAATATTTTTTATGATACATGGATAAATATTTATTTATAAAGATCAACAACTATTATGCAATTAGGGCAATTTATTATAATTGAAAAATAAATATATTTAAAAACTAACTCTAATCTTAAAAGGAAGGAATTTTTTTTTCCCGATGTAATCACAAAAGGGGTCTTTATTACAAGCTCGAGGAGGGACCACACACCTTCCCGACGCAGCAGGTAGGGAGGTGCGGCCCCGAGTCTAGGGGAATGGGGATTTTTATGGGTTTCAACAGCAAGCAGGGAAGTACATGCCTTGGCGTTACAGGATTGAGTAAGGGAAAGCATGCGCAGGGGGACAGCAGTCTTGTCATTCTAGGATTGGGTAAAGGTGAGTGTGATCAGCGTGAAAGGTCAGTTGACCTTTAGGCTGATAGGTTTGTCTGAAGTGGGCCCAATATCTAGTTTCCTGATTGGTTGGCACAAATTGCTAAATGACTTACTGGCGCCTGAGCAGTATGCCATTAAGGGTGTTGCAACTTTTCAGGAACTGGGTGGGGTTGCTGATTTGAAGACAAAGGTCAACAATATCAAGATGGCGTTGGTCCTGTCCTCTCATTCCCCCCTCTAGTAGTAACTAAAGCCAATCTTGGTTTTCAGACTCGGATGACAGAGTCTGATATGATGTTCTTGTAACCATTAACTGAATTACTCCTAGTCTCTCTTTTATGTCTTTGGGCTTTCCATTTCACAGCCATGTCTGGGTTCAAGTAGTCACTCTTGGTGCCAAAAGGGTCTGTAGGTTTGGCGTGGGTGTAATGGATCCAAGCGGATATTCTGTTGACCTGAGTGCGGTTGGAGTTGTCAACAGGATGACGAATGGTCCTTTCCAGTGAGACTTGAGAGTCCCTTGGTGATGACACTTGACAGAAACCCAGTCTCCCGGGCAGAAGCAGTGGGGGCTCAGGAGGAGGTCCAGTCTCATACAAGGCACATAAAATACGTACCGGTGAGCCCACTGGGTCCCCTGAAGTTTAAATAGTAGGTCAGCATCTGAGAATTCACCTAGGACCTGTTCTTGTAGTTTAGGGACAATGGAGGCAGTAGTGCCAAACATAATTTCAAAGGGGTTAGACCCATCTGATAAGGTTAGTTTCTTACCCGGTATAGGGCAAAGGGAAGGAGGGACACCCAATCTCCACTGGTCTCTAAGGTCAATTTAGTTAAGGTCTCTTTTAGGGTCCGATTCATTCTTTCTACCTGTCCCGAACTCTGGGGTCTATAAGCACAATGTAATTTCTAATTTGCCCCCAGAAATGTTACCACATCCTGACTTACCTTAGAGACAAAGGCCAGTCCATTGTCAGACCAAACCATCTGAGGAAACCCATACCTGGGAAGAATATCTTTAACAGCTTCTTTGCTACTATCTTTGAAGTCTCTGTTTTGGTCGGGAATGCCTCAGTCCATCCTGAGAAAGTGTCAACAAAGACCAGCAAGAAGCTGTATCCAAATTTTCCAGGCTTGACCGCTGTAAAATCCACCTTCCAATAGGCCCCAGGCCGCTTATCTCTTAGCCGAGTCCCCGGGCGTCTGGCATTGGGGGCTGCATTAGTGAGCTGGCGAGCCTTGCAATTAGTCACAATCTGGTCTATCTTAGCATGGACATCCTTGATTTTTACATCAGCCTGCCACACCATGTCTATCATTCGTCTAGTCCCCATGTGGGTGGTCCAGTGGATTTTCTGGAGTATGTCCTCTGTCAATTTACCTGGAAGTATTATCTTACCATCTGGCAAGTACCACCATCCTTTAATTTGTTGTGACATGGGAAGATTCCTCGACCATTGTTTCTCCTCAGGTGTGTATTCAGGCTGTTCTGGCAACGTTGGATTTCCTGGGTCCAGGAGGGTGATGGCCATGGTTGGCTCTCCCAAGGCCACTTCCTTTGCTGTTTGGTCTGCTAGGTTGTTACCTCTACTTATTGCTGAATCTCCTTTTTGATGTCCTGGAAAATGTATGATAGCCAATCTTTTGGGGGAGCTATAAGGCTTTCAGTAAGTTTAGGATTTCTAGTTTGTTCTTAATTGGCTTTCCTTCTGCAGTTAATAGGCCTCTTTCTTGGTAAATAGCTCCATGTACATATGCAATGGCAAAGGCATAACGGCTGACAGTACATATATTAACAGCTAGTCCCTTTCCCAGTTCCAGAGCTTTAGTGAGGGCTATGAGCTCAGCCTTTTGTGCTGAGGTACCAGGGGGCAGCAATTGAGCCCAAACTACCTCAGTTTCCATGGTCATCGCCACCCCCGCCCTAAAAGGAAGGAATTTTAATAGAAGAATTTCAAAAGTTCATTGAACTACAGAAAAAATTTAATTTAATAAAAAAGTAATTCATTGTTAAAGAAGAAATCCTATTGTAAAAAGAGTTTTTCTTAAAAAATATAAATCAAAGACACTTAAGCTGAGCATTGGGCAATCAGTCTAAGCAGATATAAAAATATAATGCAAAATTTTAGTAATTAAAAATTAATTAATAAAACAATGGTAAAATATAACCTGGGAACAACTGGGGAGTGAATGAAAAAAAAATCCAAATACTATTTGATTCTGAATAAGACAGAAAGGTTTATTGAACAAAATTGAACAAAATTAATTAAACAAAGTACAAATGACTTGGAAGGAAAAAGAAGAAAATTAATTGAGAGATCCATAAGAGAAATGAGATTATATGACAAGTGAAAAACCTACAAAGTGACATTAAACTTCATTAATATTCATGCAAATGCAAACAAAAATTAGTTGAGTACAGTTACTTTAATTATATCATAGTTAGAAAATGCTAAAGAATGAATGATTTCTATGTGGACTAATATGTAGAAAAAAGGTATTCTTATGATTGCGTGAGTACAAACTGCCTTTTGGTCATGTAGCTTCAAAGCGTGTGTCAAAATGTAAACTGTGCACATTCCTTGACAGATCTTCCATTTCTAGAAATATTATTGAGAAGATAATTGGACAATTGTATGAAAATACATCTATGAGGACAAAACATTGCAGGATTATTTAAAACAGAAGAAAAACATTAACATCATGAAAGGCTAATTGCTAATAATAAAATCAGGAATAAAAAGAAATACTTGAATCCACTATTAAGGTATATACGTGTTTGGATCATTGTGCATTCCTTAAAGATAAACTCTAAAATGACATTACATTAATTGTCATGAGGTAATATATTTTTTAAAATAATCTACTTAATATCATTTCTAATTAATATATGGGATTAACATGAATAAGATAACATCAGACATTTTATTCATTTAGTACATTATGCAACATTTAACCAACTTTAAAACTTATAAGTGTATGTCTTTGGTGCTTCAAATTTCTTAAACCCTTTTGCCTATGAATAAAGTTTTAATCCAAAGGATCCTGGTTTATGTTGGTCATGTTGCCATAAGGAAGTATGCAGTAATTCTCCAAACAACTGAAAGCAAGCACAAGGCTCCACAGCTGCTTATATGGAAATAATGGCATATAAATTGAGATGGTGTCTATTAAAAAGTACCATACATTTCAAAAAGCTTAGAAAAAAGTATTTTGAATGTTTTCACCAAGAACAAATGAAAAATGTTTGAAAACATAGGTATGATTTTTTCTTTTTATTTTTTTCTTTTCTTTTTTTTATATTTATTTATTTTTTAAGTGCATTTCAAGTCAAAGTACATATATAGAGCGTAATTTTCCATCTCTCTGGTTGTAAACAAGATTGAGTCACACCATTTGTGTCTTCATACATGTACCTAGGATTGTGATGTCCATCTCATTCAGCCATTTTGCTACTCTCATTCCCCCTTCCCACTCCCACATTCTCCCTGTCCCATCCAAATTTTCTCCATTTCTCCCATGCTCCCCATCCCCCCCCTTATGTATCAGCATCCACTAATCAGGGAGAACATTCGTCCTTTGGTTTTGGGGGATTGACTTACTTCACTTAGCATGATGTTTTCCAATTCCATCCATTTACCTGCAAATGCCATGATTTTATTCTCTTTTATTGCTGAGTAATATTCCATTATGTATATATACCACAGTTTCTTTATCCATTCATCTATTGAAGAGTATCTAGGTTGCTTACACAGTTTAGAAATCATGAATTGTGCTGCTATAAACATTGAAGTGGCTATATTACTGTAGTATGCTGTTTTTAAGTCTTTAGGGTATAGGCCGAGGAGTGGGAGAGCTGGGTCAAATGATGGTTTCATTCCAAGTTTTTAAAGGAATCTCCACACTGTTTTCCAGATTGGTTGCACCAATTTGCAGTCTGACCAGCAATGTTTGAGTGTGCCTTTTTCACCACATACTCGCCAGCACTTATTGTTGCTTGTATTTTGGATAACTGCCATTCTGACTGGGGTGAGATAAAATCTTAGAATAGTTTTGATTTGCATTTCTCTAATTGCTAGAGATGTAGAACATTTCCTAATATATTTGCTTATTAATTGAATATCTTCTTCTGAGAAGTTTTCATTCAGCTCCTTAGCCCATTTGTTGATTGGGTTGTTTGTTTTTGGTGTTAAGTTTTTTGAGTTCTTTATATATCCTGGAGATCGGTGCTCTATCTGATATGCATGTGGCAAAAATTTGCTCCCAGAATGTAAGCTGTCTATTCACCTCATTGATTGTTTCTTTTGCTGAGAAGAAGCTTTCTAGTTTAAATCCATCCCATTTATTTATTCTTGCTTTTATTTCTTCCACTTTAGGAGTCTCATTAAGGAAGTTGAGGCCCAATCAGACATGATGAAGGGACTACTTTCTCCTCCATTAGGTGCAAGGTCTCTGATCTAATTCCTAGGTCTTTGATCCACTTTGAGTTGAGTTTTGTGCATGGTGAGAGATAGGGGTTTAGTTTCATTTTGCTGCATATGGATTTCCAGTTTTCCCAGCACCATTTGTTGAAAAGGCTATCTTTTCTCCAGTGTATGTGTTTGGCACCTTTGTCTAGTATAAGATAACTGTATTTATGTGGGTTAGTGTCTATATCTTCTACTCTGTACCATTGGTCTACATGTCTATTATGGTGTCAGTACCATGCTGTTTTTGTTACTATAGCTTTGTAGCGTACTTTAAGGTCTGGTATCGTGATGCCTTCACCTTCACTCTTCTTACTGAGGATTGCTTTGGCTATTCCCAGTATCCTATTTTTCCAAATAAATTTCATGATTGCTTTTTCTATTTCTATAAGAAATGACTTTGGGATTTTAACTGGGATGGCATTGAATTTGTATAGATCTTTTGGTAGTATGGCCATTTTGACAATATTGATTCTGCCTATCCAAGAGCATGGGAGATCTTTCCATCTTCTAAGATCTTTTTTAATTTCTCTCTTTCGTGTCTTATAGTTTTCATTGTAGAGGTCTTTAACTGCTCTTTTTAGATTGTTTCCCAAGTATTTTATCTTTTTTTTTGACACTATTGCTAATGGAGTAGTTTTCCTGATTTCTCTTTCAGAGCACTCCTTGCTGATATATAGAAATGCATTTGATTTATGGGTGTTGATTTTATATCCTGCTACTTTGCTGAATTCATTTATTAATTCTAGAAGTCTTCTGGTGGAATTTTTTGGATCCTCAAAGTATAGAATCATGTTGTCAGCAAATAATGATAGTTTGATTTCTTCTTTTCCTATTTATATCTCTTTAATTTCTTTCATCTGTCTAATTGCTCTGGCTAGAGTTTCAAGGACTATATTGAATAAGAGTGGTAAAAGAGAGCATCCTTGTCTTGTTCCAGTTTTTAGAGGAAATTCTTCTAATTTTTCTCCATTTAGGATAATGTTGGCTTTAGGTTTAGCATAGATTCCTTTAACAATGTTGAGGTATTCCTAGTTTTTCTAGTGTTTTAAATAAGAAATGGTGCTGTATTTTGTCAAACATTTTCTCTGCATCAATTGATAAAATCATGTGATACTTATCTTTAAGTCTTGATATGATGGATTACATTAATTGATTTCTGTATGTTGAACCAACCTTGCATTCCTGGAATGAACCTCACTTGATCATGGTGCATTATATTTTTAATATGCTTTTGTATGCAATTTGCTAAAATTTTATTGAGAATTTTTGCATCTATATTCATCAGGGATATTGGTCTGAAATTTTATTTTTAATATGCCTCTGTCTGGTTTTAGTATCAGGGTGATACTAGCCTCATAAAATCAGTTGGAAGGGTTGCCTCCTTTTCTATTTCATGGAATAATTTGAGATGTATTGGAGTTAGTTCTTCTTTGTAGGTCTTGCAGAACTCTAAAAACTCGCTGAGAAACATGTTTCCACTAATTTAAACCCCAGTCCTGGAGAGTCTAGGAACACAGCATCTGTCTAGGCCACCATCTTGGAACAAATCTCTATTTTTTTCTTTTTAGTTACACATGACAGTAGAATATATTTCATATGTGAATGGAGTATAACTTCCTATTCTTGTGATTTTATATGATATGGAGTTACACTGGTCCTGTATTCATATGTAAACATAGGGAAGTTATGTCTAATTCTTTCTACTGTCTTCTCCATTCCTATATCTCCTCCCTTCTCCTTATTCCTCCCTTTCCAATTTAGTGAACCTCCTCTTCTCTCTCCCCACTACCTATTTTGAGTTAGCATCTGCATATCAGAGAGAACATTCAGCCTTTAGTGTTTTGGGATTGGCTTATTTCACTTAGCATGATAGCCTCCAGTTTCATCCATTTACCAGTAAATGCCATAATTTCATTCTTGTTTATGGCTAAGATTCCATTATGTATATGTATAACATTTTCTTTATCCATTCATATATTGAAAGGCACCTAGATTGATCCCATAACTTAGCTGTTGTAAATTGAGCTGTAATGATCATTGATGTTGCTGTGTCACTGCAGTATACTGATTCTAAGTCCTTTGGGTGTAAGTCAAGGAGTAAGATAACTGGGTCAAATGGTGGTTCCATTCCAAGTTTTCTGAGGAATCTCCACACTGCTTTTCAGAGTGGTTGCACCAAATGCAGTCCCACTAGCAATGTATGAGTGAATCTTTTTCCCCACAGGTATGGGTTTGTTCAACCTGAATTAAACATTGCACAATGTTTACATGTATCAACATTATATGATACTCCATTATATGATACTCCATTAATATGTATGATTTTTATGCTTTCTGTGTCAGTCAGAAATAAATTTTACTTCAAATAAACATTTCTAAAAATTAAGTCAGTATTTTATCATCACAGCCCCAAAGTCACTAAGGTAGTCTAAAATTCAATCAGTGACTTGCAAGTTAACCACTGTATACTCAGTCATCTTGTGAGAAGGTCACCATGGAGGATGGCTGCAATTTTCTGTATTTAAACATAGTAATGGTTTTTCAGGAACAAATTCAATGAGCTAGAAAATTTGTTGAAGATGTTATATTTACATAATGTTATTTTTGATGTGATAAATATTCTTGGTATTTCAGTTTATACTTTTGAATCTCATAAAAGAACACATAACATTTTTATATTAGCACATTAAAACAATTTTTATTTTGATATATTTTTAATGAGATGATGTTCAATATAAAGCCTAAAAATAGAGGAAAAAAGTTATATTTAATGGGGTTTGAAGGCCATAATATTCTTGTTTGATAATTTTATTTAGATGAAAATATAGATAATATATGACAGAACATTTTGACTAATATACTATTCACTTTCCTAAAATAGCCTGTGAGACATTATAAAAGAAACATGCAGTACAGCACATTAACTTTAGAGCATGTTCCTAAGGAGATCAAAGAACTATGAAAGTTAACTGACAGATATATGCCTTTTATCTAAAAATGTTGTGTTTAACTCAATTGCTGACTCTTATTCCTGGGATTCAGAATTCTTTATAATTATCAATATGAGTGAGAAATTTATATTGTTGCTCATACACTTCCATGAACTTTACAAAACCCTTGTTTATCAGTGGAGATGGAAAAAACTTGTTATGATTATATTTGAATTGAAATCTTTGGAATAAAACTGCCACTGTCCAAAATCACCATTTCAAACTGTGTTCTTTACAAAGCTATATGGTTTTATCCTTTATAGTTTAATGACAGTTTCTAGACTTAAATTTAATAAAATTTTCCATGGAAATTTGATACAATCTTTACTCATATCTTCTTTAATTCCTCCCTCTGTATTTAATATATTACACATCTTAAATAATGAAAAAAAACCCTTACACTATTGACAACTGTGTTCCTCCTCAAACTTTACCAAGAGATCTTCACTGAGCGACAACCATTCTTTTCACCCAATGAACACTTACTACCAAAAGTTATATTTTTTTTTTGCCTACTAAAAAGTCTGCTTGAAAAAGTGACCAATAAAATGTCATCATTTTTTCTTGATAATTCTACATTATGTGAGATGCTTTCTTTCTTCATTAATATATCTTCCTGCATAATCTCAAGTAGTACTAGCGAAGTACAACTAAGCCTCATACAGTTTTAGTTTAAATACAAGAAAATTCTCATTTTCTTGACATTACTAAGGAAATATATATATTTTTCTCACATGGAGATTCTGCCATGATTAAATAATAAAATGAAATGAGAATCCTTGGACAAGAATTAATACTGTGTGAATGTTCTCTATAGTTTTATCTTGGCTGCTTTTTTTCATATTGCTATAATTGTACTTTGTCTCTTTTGATGACTTTTCTCCTTTCTCTAATGCTCACTTTAAAGACATTTTATTATATTTATTCCTGCTCTCACTTCATTTTTCTTTTTGGTCTTTTTCTTTTCTTTCTTTTCCTTTTTGGTACCAGGATTGAACTCAGGAGCACTTGACCACTGAGCCACATCCCAGCTCTATTTTGTGTTTTATGTAGAGACAGGGTCTCACTGAGTTGCTTAGTGCCTCGCTGTTGCTGAGGCTGGCTTTGAACTTGGGATTCTCCTGTCTCAGCCTCCCAAAGTGCTAGGATTACAGGCATGTGCCACTGCGCCCAGCTCTCACTTTATTTTTCTAGGTACTTTCTCGTTCTTCAAGTTCAAACATTAACAGATTTAATAGCAGTCTAGGTCTAATTTTTTGTTGTTTTTGTTGTTTGGTACCCAGGGGTGCTTTACAACTGAGCAACATCTCCAGTCTTATTTATTTATTTACTATTTACTTACTTACTTACTTGTTTTTTTATTTTGAAATGGGCCATGCTAAGTTGTTGAGGCTGGCCTTCAACTTGTGATTCTCCAAACCTCAGCCTCCCAAATTGCTGGGATTTTAGGTCTGCAACACTATACCTGACTAGGACTAAATTTTTATTGTATTCAAAACAATTTCACTTTTGAAGGACTACATTTTGTTCACAGATATTCTCTGACTTGAGTAAACACAAACACACCTGTCCAAAGCTTTTTGGAAACACAGTCAAATTTAATTGAATTTGAGCATCACTTACCTAATTTTGAAGTAAACATTAAATGCATGATGCCCATGACACTGATGGGAAAGTAGAAATAATTGGATAGAACTGATCATCTGCTAAATTGTGAAACGCATGAGGTATTTAAATGATTTTAGTGATTTAACAAGAGTAAATGAATATCTAAAATATAATCATATAAATAAGAAGTGGTTTTACATTCAAATTTAGTTTAGATTAAGCTAAACTTACTTTAAGAAAATGTAGAGCACACCTAATTATCACATTGGATTGAGGGTAAGGTCTTCACACTTCTTCCATAAAAGAAAACTATGAAGTACAAAAACAGTGGCTATGAATAAAATAATGCACATATTTTAATTAGTTAACACTAATTTAACAGAAGTGTGACACTCTGAAAAAATAGAAATTAAAGAGAGCACTGTATGAAAAGTGTATTTGTCATTCAGCAAAATATTCTTCAGGCAAAATTGGACCTTAGTTTGCAAATATATAAAGGTCAAGTACTTTGAAGAACAATAAAATCAAAAGACAGGTATATTATTTGTATTACATTTTCAAACAAAGTGAAGTGTTTTAGTGCCTACTTTTCCAACTCTTCCCACTTTTGGTATAGAGAATATAGTTTTAAAGTTCTTGAGTATATAAAACATAAAATATTATATGCAAAACATGTTTTGAAATCCATATTCACTAAGTTCCTGTGTCTAACACACCATAAAATGCTTTTGATTGTAGCAATGGTACCTTTAGACTACTAATATATGATACATGAAAATTCTTCATTTTCTACTTTGGCACAACAAACTCTAAATAAATGATATATGGCATATGGAGAAATAGACACAGTTTTTTAAAAAATATAATCACATATTTCTAAGGGAAAAACATTCCAAATTTTATAGATATCACAGGGGAGATACAGGTAGATATAAAAATGTCAAAATGAGTAGAGGGCTAAGATGAATGGTGGAAATAGTGAACTTGCTACATAGCCACTTTTATGTAAAGCAGGTTAAGATTCAGATATTAAGATCTTGTCATATATACACAAATATACATAAACATGCATAAGTATACAGACAATTATATATATATATATGTATATATATGTGGGGGAGAGACAATCTGTTGGACTTTTGGATTTTCTATAGGTAAATATAAGAAATACTATTTTCTACAAACAATATTTCTAGAGAGAGAACTCAGTTTATATAGCTTTTCCTTTCTAGGGGATAAGTAGTGGTGGTAAAATAGACATCTGTACTTTGTGACATTCATAGAAGACTTATTTTAAAAAGTACTGGGTAGTTGTAGAATAAGATATTCAATATGTCATTTGTGAGAGATGAAAATGTATCAATTGTAGCTATTGAGTTTCCTCTAATGATTGAAGAAAATACCCCTAAGCCTTTATCAACTGCATATTTCCAAGTTAATGTACTGGAGAGAAGCAGATTTAGTGCAGTTTGGAAATTTTTATACTTGTCAAAACTTGTATTGGCAAATGTGTTTAAAATATGGCTTTTATAAAAATGTAAGACTTAAATTTACATTTGTAATAATAATTTTCTTATTTCAGATGGCATGATAGAGTGGTACATAGGCTAAAAATAAATCCAAGAATGTTTATATATCTCTGATCCCCTAGATATGTTTTCACCAAAATCACTGAAGATAATCATGGTCTAAAAATCTGAAACATTATATGGAATCAATCCTATAGATAGAAACTAAGCCTGATGCATTGGAATTACAAATAAAAAGGTGTTATTAATCTAAATTTAAAACATTGCAAATACTATCAAAGAAGTAGCATAAATATAAAAAAAAAGCTAAATAAGTCCTATATATTTATTTGGTACTTTGTGATCTCATATTATTAAATTTGCCAGAATCCTTTAACCTAAAGTAGATGAAATGTTAAGAAATATAAGAATCAAAATTCTGAAGTCTGAATTCTAGTTCTGACACTTGAGCCTGTCTTACAATGTGCATGAGATTTTATTATTTACTTAGAAGTTAGACACATTGATTAATTGAAATATAAAATTTAAAAAGAATATATGAGCTACATATATAAGATACATATCAAGCCCGGCGCGGTGGCTCACACTTGTAATCCCAGCACTTAGGGAGGATGAGACAGGAGAATCGCGAGTTCAAAGCCAGCCTCAGCAATGGCGAGGCACTAAACAACTCAGTGAGACCCTGTCTCTACATAAAACACAAAATAGGGCTGGGGATGTGGCTCAGTGGTCGAGTGCCCCTGAGTTCAATCCTCGGTACCAAAAAAAAAAAAAAAAAAAAAGATACATATCAATACTCACATCTCTAATAACAAAGTTAACAAAGTATTGCTTGAATTTTTTAAACCTATTTTGCGCTTGCCATCCATCTCTCTATTGACACAGAGATAATCGTTATTTCTGTTAATCTTTTCTCTTATTTTGTTTTATTATGCTTATAATAATAGCATGTTGTGTACTTTTATAAGTTTTATACGTGAAAACACATTTTCTATTGTTGTTTTTCTATGTAATATATATATATAAATATACTATTTTGCATTTCCTCAAATAGCAAGGTACAAAATTTTTCTTGATTTATGTTAGATTGAAGGGTATGGTTTCTGACATCTAGGTTATTGTTCACAAGCATGCTAATGGTGCTTAAAGTAAAGGACACTTTGCTAAAGTGTCTTATGTGTGCTTGCTCAAGTTGTTCAACATTTCATCTAATCTGGATTTCATTTCTTGATATGCGTTTCTTCATTATTACACACTGGTGTATCAAGGCATAGGTTTTTGTGCTTTCATATGGAATGTCCACAAAAGGTGGTAGCATACTTTTGTCCTGCCATCAGATGCTAAAACAAGCCATACTTTGAAATTATTGTTAGCTGGAACAGAAGAATTCATAGATGATTATAAACACAATACAAAGCTTCTTTTTTAATTAGAAATGTTTCAAGATGGTTTTCTTTGATATCACTCATTGTGCTACTGTTATCACCATAGAGTATCAAAATGTTTAGCAGTTGTATGAAAACAAAACAAATATATATATATATATATGGAACTGCTTTTATAATCTTCTAGGCATATCAGTTTTCATTCATGAAAGAGTCCCCAGAGTCACAAAGCCCATTAGCTCCAGCTGGACATCCATTAGGGAACAGGGAGTGGATCACTACATGAAGCACCAGATCACACACAGGCCCTTCTAAGGGACTGACAGTCTGGAGATTCCAGAAGTTTTGCCCTGCTGAGAGGCATGGAAGAGATCTTGACAACTGCCATGAAACTTCTATGCTTGCCCAGCTTCTAGGAAAACTTTAGCCAGACCTGCAATTTATAATTATTAACCAATGTATACCTTGTTTGTTTGTACTTTGTATAATTTTTATCATCCAAATATACTAACTTTGGTCAGTGTTTTCCTATTCATGGTTATGTATGTTGTTTCCAATCTCAGATTATCACAAATATTACTTCTTTAAATTTTCAAATATATACTCATGTATAATTTTTTTCTATTTTTATATCTGCCTTAGCCTTAGCTAAGTGTACATACACCTTTATCAAAGCCTCTATTCTTTTTTTAACTTTTCCCAAAAATACCTGTATTTTTATTATATTGATTGCAATACTTACTGATAATTTATAGGAATTTGTGTGTCTGATTGTGTCATTTATTATATATACTCTCATTCATAGCTTCTTTATATACTGAGACACTATCTTTTTTTTTTTGGTACCAAGGATTGAACTTAGGGGCACTCAGGCACCGAGCCATATCCCCATCCCTATTTTGTATTTTATTTAGAGACAGGTTCTCACTGAGTTGCTTATTGCCTCACTTTTACTTGAGATCCTCCTGCCTCAGCCTCCTGAGCCGCTGGGATCACAGGCATGTGCTACCACACGTAGTGAGACACTAAATCTTTAAAATTGCTTTGAAATGTTTTTTAAGTGTACTTTTAAGTGCATCAGTAACAAAGTATTAGCAAATCTTATCCACTTATTTATAATAAAGAACAAAATTATGATGAGTTAGGGCTTATCATAAGCATGCAAGGTATTTTAAATTTAGAAAATCAATACATTTAACATGTCAGCAAGATAAAATATTTAAAATCATCACATCATAATATAAGAAATAATATCTGGCAAATATTAAACCCATTCATGATAAAACACAAACAAAACAAAAACGCTTTGCAAACACAAATAGAAGAGAGTATCTCAAACATGATAAAGAGAATCTTATCAAACCCTAAATCTCCATCATAGCTAAGGGTGAGGGAATGGGTGTCTTATCATTTGTGGAAGTCTATGAAAAAGGAAAAGAAGCCACTTCTTACCACTTCTGCTCATCATTTTACTGGGAAATCTAAGCAGTTCAAAAAGACAATTAAAAATAAAAACAGTACTAATCATTAGACAGAAAGAAGTAAAACTCTCATTAAGCAGAGATGGCAGGATTCTAGATGCAGACAACTCTGTAGAATAAAAATCTAAAAAAAAATTGATAAGGATCAAAATATACAAGAAAAATACACACAGAAATAAGACATAAAAGAAAAATATGCATGTATTGGTCATAAACAATTTAAATACAACAGTAAAAGGTTAGTATTTTTAGTAGCTTCAAAAGCATGAAATAATAATCAATTATTATTCATGTATTACTATTCTATCTTGAGTTTTAGAAAGTATTATTGATACTATCTTGAAAAATATTATTGACAAAACCTTAGAAAAATCTTTAAAATGTGAATATATATATATATATATACATATACATATATATATATATGTATATGTATATATATATATATATACCATGTTCATGAATTGGAGTAATCAATATTGTTGAGAGATCCACTCTTTGAATTTTGTTCTACAGATTCAACATATTTATAGTCAAAATCCTAAAACTCAATCTTTGAAGAAATTAAGAACTTCATTATATATTTGATGAGAAAATGCAAAAGACTTTAGTAACCCATACAATTTGTGTAGTCAAAAGTGAAGTTATAAGGCTTAAAATACCTAATTTCAAGTTTTACTATGAAGTTTCATTAATTAAGACAGTGCAGCATTACATAAAATAAAAAATAAGACGTAATAAGTGGCTCAAAGTAGTTATATACATAAATACTGATTTGATGTTCAACCAAGTAACTAAGAAAAATTTCCCATAAATATTTTATTAAATAAAAAAAGTCAACACAAAAGGATTGCATAGTCTAATATATGAATACCAAGGGCAATTAAAATTAATTCGATGTAACAATGATTAGAATTTTGTCAGGGACAAAGCAAAATTAACTGAAAATAGGCATAAAGGAATATTTCTAATTTTATATCATGGTACAAAGGTGCAGAAAAAAATGGTCAAATTCATAAAATTGAACAATACTTATCTTTGAATTTTACCCTGCTAATTATGCTTCAATTAAAGTCCAATTAGAAAACAGAATCATAAAGACAGAAATATAAATATATAAAAAGTTCAGTAACACTGGTCTGAAATTGACTTTTGGAAATCACTAAAGATAAAATAGAACTAGGAAAAAGCTTTGGAGTAATTTGGCTTGCAAATTTTCCTAAGGATTTTAACTTAATACTATAAGCATGAGAATTGAATAATTTTTTGCAAAGAAATGACCTGATTTGTTTTGCCTCTTAAAAAGATCACTTGAACATCTGATATAGTAGGAACATTATGAGACATGAATTAATGCTGAAATGTGGCTACCAGGATAACAAATAATGAGGACTTGAACTTAAGAAGTAGCAGTGGCATCTAAAATAAAGGCAGATATTTAGAAATCAGAAAAAATGAAAGATGCATGTGGTAAATTAGGAAGCTCTCGAAGTTTATTTCTTTTTTTTTCTTTTTTTTCTTTTTTTTTTTTTGGTACTGGGGATTGAACTCAGGGGCACTTGACCACTGAGCCACCTCCCCAGCCCTATTTTGTGTTTTATGTAGAGACAGGGTCTCACTGAGTTGCTTAGCACCTCACCATTGCTGAGGCTGGCTTTGAACTCGCGATTCTCCTGTCTCAGCCTCCCTAAGTGCTAGGATTACAAGCGTGAGCCACCGTGCCCGGCTTAAGTTTATTTCTTGAATTACAGATTATACAAAAAGTTTCAACAGGATAGAAAGCATCAAAGTGAGGACTTCTTTGGAGGAGGTAAAATTGTATTTAGTTTGAGAATTTCAAAATTGGTATGTCTGTGGACCATATATATCAGTAAGTATAGCAAATGACAATGAATTGAGTTTTTACTTAAGATAGAAGTCTCATTGTGGGTTATATTAACTTGGAGTCCTAAACATATGGGTGGTACATAAAAGCATGACTTTTATGAATATTGTCCATGGTTTCTAGCTGAGTTTTTTTATTTATTGCAGCGAAGAACACACACCTTGGGGAACCATGGAGAATCTCAAGACCTGGGTATCTAAAAAGACTTACTAAAGGATCTGGGATTGCTAGATAAGTTTGAGGGGTGTTAATAAAAGTAGAGCTTTGTTCTAAATAGGATGCTGTAAGGAAGTATAAAGAAACTTTTGGGTACCTTACAATCTTTTTTATAAGGAAGAGAATCAAGAGTTAACCTAGAGTTATAGTTGATCAATGAGCAGCTTATTGATCACTCATCTTAGTGTTGACAGGGATACCTTTAGTATTTTGTGGCCTGGAAAGGATCCTAGTTTTGTGTGTATGCAGACATGTTGGAAGGCTCTTGAAAAAATTGAGATAAACATAGCCATATTTTAATAATTAGTTCACAGGCATTTATAGCCACAAACATATCTATAGAACATTTATTCTTTTAAATTTTAATAAACATTAAGATGTTTAAAGCATTTTTACATGAACATGTGAAAATGTCCAAATTGCTAACTAACAGTAAACAAAATGAAAATTGTACTTTTGAACCAGCTATATACCTGGTTATATATGCTAGGAAATAAATTTGGAAGACAGTAAAGATGATTCAAATAATTTTCAAAGTGAATCATTTATGAAAAATTTATTTAGCTGGGTGTGGTGGTGCACGCTTGCAATCTCAGTGGCTTGGGAGGCTGAGGCAGGAGAATCATAAGTTCAAAGCCAGCTTCAGCAAAAGCGAAGCAGTAAGCAATTCAGTGAGACCCTGTCTCTAAATAAAATACTAAATAGGGCTGGGGCTGGGGCTCAGTGGTCGAGCACCCCTGAGTTCAATCCCTGGTATCCCCCGACCCCCCAAAATTATTTAAATTTAATTAACTGGTGTAAAGTACCCAGGAGCTGATTTGTCATACCTCACTCATCTGCCCTAATTAGGTGGTAAATTCCAAAGCGAAGAGAATTGCATCTTGAACTCAAAAGACCCAGATTGTGTTAAAAAATAACAATAACAACAACAACTATGATTTTAGACATTGCATTTTAATTGCATATTGGCACAGATTATAGTGAGGATAAATCTGTTTCTTATAATCACAGAGAAATCATGCTAGATCCCTGCAACTTTCAATCTTATTGCCTGATCAAAAATCTTATTTCTAAGAACACTTATGAAACTTACACCAAAGCATTCTGATCTGTCATTCTAATCCTAAATTTATTTGATATAATATAGTATATAAGGATTTAACACCACAAGAAAGCCTATAGTTAAGTACAGAAATGATTAAATCATATCTATATCTATAATAATTTTAATATGTTTATAAAACATTTAACAATTTTATATAATTTTGGACATTTGATATCTTAATGTAAATTTATTTTAATTGATATGTAGAAATATAAAATTTATAGAGTATCACGTGATATTTTGATATATGAATATGTTGTATAAAGTTTGTCAGAGAAAAATCTGTCTCTATAAAATATAATATTTAATGTAATCTGATAATATTAACACATTTTTATTTCAACTTCAAAAAACAAGTTATTTTGAGTAGTGATCTTAAGATGAAATGAAATTTAGCTAATTGTGCAAATTAGAATGTTCAGGAAAGCTTGTAAATACATTCATTATAAACAGTGGGTTCTTTGACTTGAATTCACATTCTATATGACAGGACTTAGGGGCATATGGTTTGAAGAAAAGGTATGTGAAAAAGTAAAATGGGTAACATTTTAATTTTAAGGACAAACAGGTCATTTGACTAAAAGGACATAATTTATACAGTGCAAATAACAGCATAATAAAGCTACCAGTGTTTAAACAGAAGGATTAAGGTCACTATATTTTGTATATTTAAATCAATCTAATTATAATTTGCTCATAAGAATAAATGAATATTAAAATATATTTAAGTAAAATGAAAATAAATGTCAAATGACAGGAAGTGCTAATAGAAGTCTGTTTTTGCTTTTTTTTTCTCTTTTTTATCATTTCCTGTTAATTGAGAAAAATGCTTTCAATTGAAATGTAACTCTTGTTATGTGGCCAAAAGTCCTGCTAAAAATGTTTAGTACAGAATACTGGGATACTGAAAAGATGCACTGTATTAATTTGAGCTGTTACTAAGCTTTAGACTGTCTCTGCAGCTCCTTAGAGGTCTAGGGGATTTTTCTTCTAGTTTTGCCTTATGTAAAACTTTAATGTCTCCTGTTTATTGAAAGTATATTCAAGATTGTACAAAGAACACACAGAAAGTCTCTAGGAATGAGTGATTCACTTTAAGAATTAAAGAGTATTTTCCTTCAAGCAATAGGGAGTTTTTTGATGATCATATTCTCCATTTTTTAAATAAAATTTAAAAATATTTTGTATGCCAATTTTCATTTTGAACTTAGGCTTTTTGGAAACACATCTTTGGCTTATGGCTCACCAAAAGTTTAGAAAAATGAGAGCTCCGTTTAAATTATCAAAATTAAATATGAATTTTCAAGACTTTTCTTTTAATCACACATTATGAAATAGTTGCTATTACAAATAAAAATGTCAGAGAGGAGATTGAGACATAGGAATTAAAAATATCAATAATATTTTAAATTTTAATTTTTTTATTTAATACATGTCTACAAGCATGAGTTATCCACCCAAACTTTCATCTATCTTTAAAAATTTCTGTAAATTTCAGAGTTTATATACACATATAAACATAATAACTCAAAATACATGCAATTTACCACAAATTTTTTTAGTTCAATACAAGTTGCCCAAATTATCATTGTCATAAAAATTGTATTTAATTAATTAATTAAGTAATTAATTAACTGTGTATGTGGTACTAGGGATTGAACACAGGACTTCTTTACCACTGAGTTATATTCCTACACCTCTTTGTTTATCATATAACAGTGTTTTGCTAAGTTACACTTTACATTAACATAATTACATTCAACATGTAATTATATCCACTTACTAAATTCAAATCTTCTCTAGCTCTGACATGTGTTTCATAGGTCAGTTTCCAATCCTCTCATTCCATCCCTATGGTTGTCCTAACTCAGACTTAGTAGGAATTAGTCATGACTGTGGACTGATCCTGAAAATTATTTGTGAGATTTGAAGTAAGACTGCTAAATAACTATCAAATTTCCATTTAAAATTTTCAAATTGTATAGAAAGCATATTTCTTAGTCTCCAGGTATTAGAGTAGCTTCTATTTTTTATTTTATCATTGATTTCTAATTTCATTTTATTATGATCTGATAGAATGTAGGGTATTGTTTCTATTTTTTTTTATATTTGCTAAGAGTTGCTTTGTGGCATATGATATGGTCTATTTTAGAGAAGAATCCATGTGCTTCTAAGAAGAAAGTGTACTCACTCATTAATGAATGAAACATTCTATATATGTCCATTAAGTCTAAATTATTATTTGCATTATTTAGTTCTATACTTTGCTTAGTTTTTGTTTAAAATATCTATCTAGTAGTGAGCGAAGTGTATTAAAGTCACCCAGTATTATAGTGTTGTAGTCTATTTGGTTCTTGAAGTTGAAAAGGGTTTGTTTGATGTACATAGATGCTCTATTGTTTGGAGCATAAATACTTATGATTGTTATGTCTTGTTTATGTATGAAATGTTCTTCTGTGTCCTAATTAACACTTAAGTTCTGATTAATTTTGACTTGAAGTCCACTTTAACTGATATGAGGAGAGAAACTCCTGCTTACTTATGAGATTCACATGAGTAATGTTTTTTCCCATCTTTTCACCTTCAGTTTGTGAATGTATTTGCCTATGACATAAGTCTCTTGGAGACATAATATTGTTGGATCTTGTTTTTTTAATCCAATCTGCCAGTCTATGTCTTTTTATTGATGAGTTTAGGCCATTAACTTCAAGATTGTTATGGAAATATTATTTGTATTCCAGGTCATTCAGGTTTATTTCTGGTTTTTAATTTGACTTAGTTTCTCTTTGAATGACTATTCCTTTAGTTTAGATCCTCCCTTTCCTAGATTTTTTTTTTTTTCATTTTATTCTCATGGAATATTTTGTTGAGAATGTTCTGTAGTGCAGGCTGCAAATTCTAGCTGTGAATTCTTTTAAATTTTGTTTATCATGGAAGACTTTTATTTCATCTTCAAATCTGAAGCTTAATTTTGCTGGTTATAAAATTCTTTGTTGGCATCTATTTTCTTTCAGAGCTTGATATATTTTATTCTAGGATATCCTAACTTTGAGGATCTGGGTTGAGAAATCAGCTGAGATTCAAATTGGTTACCCCCTACTCCTCAAATTATTTTATGAAATAGGAAAGGAAGGAACCTTCTAACCTCATTCTATAATGTTAGTATTATCCTGATACCAAAACCAGACAAAGACAAATCAAGGAAAGAAAACTTCAGACTAATATCCATGATGAACATAGATACAAAAATTCGCAATAAAATTTTGGAAAATCACATACAAAAACATATTAAAAAGATAATGCACTATGATCAAGTGGAGTTCATCCCAGGGATGCAAGGATGGTTCAAGATATGGAAATCAATAAACATAATTCATCATATCAATATACTTAAATAAAAGAGTTATATGATCATCATAATAAAGAAAAAATATTTGCAAAATACAGCACCCCTTCTTATTCAAAATATTAGAAAAACTAAGGATAGTAGAAACATCTCAACATTGTAAAAACTATATATGTTAAACTCAAAACCAACATCATTCTAAATGGAGAAAAATTGAAAGTATTTGCTCTAAATACTGGAACACAACAAGGATGCCCTCTTTCACAGCTTCTATTCAACATCATCCTTGAAACTCTAGCCAGAGCAATTAGGCATAAGGAAGAAATTAATGGTATATAAGTAGAGAAAGAAGAACTAAAAATATCACTATTTGCTGATGATATAATTGTTTAGAAAATCCAAAAGTTCCACCAGAAAACTTCTATAACTAATAAATGAATTCAGCAAGGTAGCAGGATAAAAATCAATACCCATAGATCAAAAACATTCCTATACATCAGCAATGAATCTACTAAAAGATAAAGCAGGAGAACTACCCCATTCACAGTAGCCTCAAAAAAAAAATCAAAAACAAAACTGGGAAATCAATCTAACAAAGAGGTGAAAAACCTCTACAATAAAAACTACAGAACACTGGAGAAAGAAATTGAAGATTTTAGAAGATGGAAAGATCTCCCATGCTCTTGGATACGCAGAATTAATATTGCCAAAACAGCCATACTATCAAAAGTGTTTTACAGCTTTAATGCAATTTCTGTTAAAATCCCAATGACATTCTTCATCTAATTAGAAAAAGCAATCATAAAATCCATTTGAAAAAATAAGAGAACCAGAATAGTCAAAGCAATCCTAAGCAAGAAGACTGAAGCAGAAGGCATGACAATACCAGACCTTAAACTATAGTACAGGGCCACAGTAACAAAAATGTCATGGTATTGGCACCAAAACAGACATGTAGACCAATGGTACACAATAGAAGACATAGAGACAAATCCACATAAATACAGTTATCTCATACTAGACAAATATTCCAAAAACATCCATTGGATAAATATAGCCTCTTCAGCAAATGGTGCTGGGAAAATTGAAATCCATATGGAACAAAATGAAATTAAATCTCTCTCTTACCCTACATGAACCTCAACTAAAAGTAGATGAAAGATTTAAGCACTAGTACAGAGACCCCACACCTAATAGAAAAAGAAGTGGCCCAAATCTTCACCATGTCAGCTTATGAACTGATGTCTTAACAAGACTCCTAAAGTGCAAGAAGTAAAATCAAGAATCAATAAATGGGATGGATCCAAACTAAAAAGCTGCTTCTCAGCAAAGGAAATGATCAATAATGTGAAGACAGAACTTACAGAACGGGAGAAAATCTTTACCACATGCACCTCAGATAGAGCATTAATCTCCAGCTTATATAAAGAACCCAAAAAACTTAACACCAATAAAACCAAATAACCCAATCAATAAAAGGGCAAAGGAAGTGAACAGGCACTTTACAGAAGAAGAAATACGATCAGTCAACAAATATATTTAAAAAAATGTTAACCATTTGTAGCAGTTAGAGAAATACAAATTAAAGCTATAATGAGATTTCAACTCACACCAGTCAGAATGGCAATTACCAAGAATACAAATAACAATAAATGTTGGTGAGGATGTGGGGGAAAAGGTACACTCATACATTGCTGATGGGACTGCAAATTGATGCAAATACACTGGAAAGCTGTATGGAGATTTCTCAGAAAAGTTGAAATGAAACCATCATTTGACTCAGCTATTCTACTCCTCAGTTTATACCCAAAGTACTAAAATCAGTATACTGTAGTGACACAGCCACATCAATGTTTATAGCAGCTCAATTCACAATAGCCAAACTATGGAACCAACCTAGGTATCCTTCCACAGATGAATGGATAAAGAAGATGTGGTAAATATACACAAGGGAATATTACTCAGCCTTAAACAAGAATGAAATTATGTCACTTGCAGGTAAATGGATGAAGCTGGAGAATATCATAATAAGCAAAATAAGCTTATCCCAAAATCAAAGGTTGAATGTTTTCTCTGATATATGGATGCTAATTCACAAGGAGGGCATGGCTAGGGAAGAATAGAGGTAATTTTGATTGGACAGAGGGGACTGAAGGGAGGTGAGGGAGTAAAGGGGTAAGAAGGATAGTAGAATGAATCGAACATTAATACCCTATGTGCATATATGATTGCATGACCAGTGTGATTCTACATCATATACAACCAGAAGAATGAGAAGTTACTCTCTATTTGTGTATGATGTGTCAAAAGATATTTTATTGTCATGTATAACCAATTAGAACTTAAATTTTAAAAAACTGAAAATTATACATCATAGATAAATTGTTTATCTAAATGTCATTGCCTAAAATTGAATGAAAGAATGGCTCATCACATGTGATTTAGGTAAGCAAATTTTTTAAAAAATCAAAAGAGAAATCTCACTTGATATAAAAGCTTCAAATATGACAGAGAAGGCACTTTAGGCTTGAGATTGTGTGATGTATTTGTCCCTTCCATGTAAGATTTATTCAACAAATGAGAAAAATCTGGTATTACCAAACAAAATATTTAACATGAATTGGAAATTTTTGAAAAATAAATTTTCTAAGGATTCAACTGTGTATGTGACACAAAAAACAGAAAAACATGTATGTGTGCCCACACACACATAATTACACATTTGAGCATTTTATTTTAAAAATCAAACCTAAGTAGGTATTATTCTTTCCAACAGACCAACTAAATAACACTAATTTTGTGATTTCATTTAGTTTAATATTACTCAATAAAGCATCATAATTCATTCATTTTCTTCCATACACCAAATGCTAATGTACTTTGCAACATAAATACTACAAGTCTTAGGAATATGGATGCTCGCAATTTAGCAGAAAGTGAAACAAACCAATAAATTCTCTTGGCCTTAAGTGCTATAAGCATGGCTACTGGAAACGAAGGAAAGTGGCAGAAACGTGGTCAGTTTTACTTATGAGCATTAAAGAATACATAATAGGGACTATATTCTGAGTGAAGTATGAAATATGAATGGAAGCAAGCCAGATTATGAATAGAAAGTCTATTCTACAAGACATTGATGCAGCAACACAAATTCAAGAAAAAAGAACTAATCTAATACATAAAATTAATTTGGGATAAGAAGGAAGCCAGTAGGTGACACAGTTAATAAAAACACAAGTGTTGGGCAAAGTACAGTTGTGTTTAATGTACATAGAAGAATGGTATTATATATATACATATATATAATTGAAAGTCATTTAATATTTTAAACTAAGTAAATAAGGGCTGTATTTGAGCTTTATTCTTATCAAATTGACAGTATCATAGTGAATATATGTGAATAACATGTGCATTTGTAGCCAGTATGATTTTTCAGAAGTTATGAAGAAAAAACAAATAACAGAAAAAATGAGATAAACATGTAACTGGCATTGAAAGTATCATAAGTTCCACAAGTAAGGTAATAGAGATTAGGATAAGAAGAGAATAAAATATATTTAGATCCTTGTAGAATATCACTTCATATGCCTGTCTTTCTGGGTTTTCTATTCTATTCTGTTGTTTATGTGACTATTTTTATACTGTTTGGCTACTGTAGTTTTGTTGTGTATTTTGAAGTCTGGAAATTTAACTTCTCCAGTTTTGTTCTTCTTTCACAAAATTGCTTTGGCTATTTACTGTCCTTTGTAGTTCCATATGAATTTTAGGTTTTTTTCTTTATTTCTATAAAAAATGCCATTGAGTTTCTGATAGAAATTGCATTAAATATGTAGATAATTTTCAGTAATACAGCCGTTTTACCAACATTGTGTCTTAATACATGGAAACAAAAAATCTTTCTCCTTATAGTCTTCTTTAATATCTGTCCTCATTGTTACATACTTTTAGCATAACAAGTCTTTTACTTCCTAGTTGAAATTACTCATAAGTACCTTTTTTCTTCTTGATGCTATATAAGTGGGAAAATTATACTCCCATCAACAAAGAGTATAGGAAATACTAATTATTCATACCAAAGAATGAGTTTGGACCCTTATCTTATACCATACACAAAAATCATTCCAAATATATTAAAGACTTAAATAATATCAGAGATTGTAAAACTGCTAGACAAAAGAGAAGAAATTTTTATGACTGATCTAAGCAATGGTTTTCTTGATAGAAAACAAAAGCACAGATAAGAAAAGCAATAATAGACAAAAGGCATTATATCAAACTGAATAGTTCCTGAACAACCAAGGGCATAATCAATATAGTGAATAGGTAACTCACAGAATGAGGGAACATATTTGAAAACCACAATCTGATAAGATGTCATATCCAAAATACCTAAGAAATGCATATAACCCAACAGTAAGGAAACAAATTACCCTATTTTAACATAGACAAAACATACAAATAACTATAAAAATCAAAAATTATAGATTCCTGGAATTTCTGAAGTAAATGGTATAATGTGTGACAATAAACCAAATTGTTAAGTTATACTTGGAAACCTCTCTCCTGTCAATAAAATGAGGCAATTGCCCCTTCAGCACAAGATTGGATAGTTAACTCTTTGTAAAGATTGAAACTGAAAGCATCTGGACTTGGACAAGCAAGGTTGAATTGAAAGCAGACATGCATGAGTTTCAAACTAAGACAAGCTGAGATAAAGAAAATCTATATGTATTGACTGATAGTATGTCCATCTATCTTTCCAAATAATAGCTCAAAATTCTCATCAATATTTTTACAAATGCTAAGCAGAATATTGAACTAAGTGTAGCACATCAATAAGGCAAAAAATCACCAAAATTTCAAATATATATATATGTATATATATATATACATATATATACATATATATGTATATATATGTATATATATATAAAATATCAAAAGCCCTATATTTAAGTGAAAATGTTCAATTAAAGTGGAGGTATATTACATAGACACAAACATGCACACTAATTTGACTGAAATGCTCAAAATACTGAATAAGATGAAGCTGAATAAAGTGGGCATAATTATATGGGGAATGGATTTAAAACTTTCAAAAATGTAAGAATTGAATAGTGTAGCTGATTTTATTTTAAATAAAATACCATTTAATGAAGAAACAGAGATATTGTAAATGGTTAATAGTGCCATGACTATTGAGAGTTGAAAGGAAGCAATAACTATACTGCTGAGATGGTAGTGAAAAGTAGGTCAATACAGGAAATCAAAGAGACTGACATGCTTATGTAGTAGGAATTCTCATAATTTATTTATTTTATAATTTATATAGTGGATCATTTATGCATCAAAGATTGTGCTATTTAGTCCAAGAATGATTGTAAGAAGAGACTCTTTTTAAGGTAGATATGCAAACCCCTCAGAAACATTAATTGTACTATTAAAAACTCAATTTTAAGCTATGATTCAGAATGAATTTCATGGAACCAGTAATTGTGATTAGCTTTACTTTATTATATAAATGTTATTTGTTTTGCCCTTTTTTTATGACTTCTTTCATAGTTACAGACTAAGCATAAATGAAAATGTATGAGAGCTAAAATTAATCCAAATTATTGCTTCACAGAATATTATTTGGAATAAAAGAAAAAAGAGGCTGAATAGTATATATAAATATCAAGAAGATCTTTCTTTTAAAATGTAATTTTGTGGACTGTATACTTTCTGATTTTTAAGGTAAAAAACTTTATTACATATGTTGTCTTCTTTCATACATCTGTCTTTCTGCACACATTCATAAATCTTATTCTATTCACCTGATAATTTTTAAGTATTAATTTCAATAACTCTTTTTTATAGTTATATACATTGTATGTATAGAAAGTAAGTTGACTCCCCAAATAAAATATCTATCAATTACAAGCCAGATGCTAATTTTATTTCTAAACTAATAAATTAATTTGCCTTTCCAATAAAAATTCCATTAAACATTTCAGCCAGTCATTTTTAAAATAAATAATTTTATTCCAAATTTCAAAGTAAATGCTTATGACCTAGACAATAAAATTTTTTTTAGAATTAGACAAACATAAAGTAGCATAATAATTATTATTCTTGTTTGTGAGAATAAATGCATGTGTATATATATATACATATATATCAATGCATATACATAGAGATCATAATACATAAAATGATATATTAATCTTCAATAAAGATACCAAGTTAATAAAATGGAGATAGGTAACTCACATGATACACAATTTCCTCCAAGTCAGTGTTCCACCAATCTGATCATAGTGAATCATTCTCAAATGATAATCATTCATAATTATATAAAATACCAAAGGAAAGTTTTCCTATCCAAACTCTTTAAATGTTTTTATTAATGCATTATAGTTATTTGTAATACGAGAGTTCATTTTGACATGATCATGCATACATATAATTTACATACATATAATTTTCTCCACTTCAATCCACAGTGTTTCCCTTTTCCACCCCTCTTCCTTCCCCCTGTTCTTTTTCTCTTACTGTCCTTCCATTTACTTATTATTTTATTTTAATTGGTATTCTATTAAAACACATATAGAATTTACTATGACATTTATATATGCACAAAGCATTGTTTTGTGAATTTCATTTTGCAGTTCCTCTCTTTTCCTGTCCTTCCTTCTTCTCCCTCTTTCCTCTTTCTCTGCTCCACTGATCTCTGCTCTGTTTTCATGGGATATGACACTTCACCTCTACTTTTTTCCTTACTTTACTCTAACCTCTGCATGTGAGATAAAACATTTGACCCCTTACATCTGAGTATGGCTTATTTCACTTAGCATGATGTTCACCAGTTCCATCCATTTAACAGTAATGAAATAATTTTCTTCTTCTTTATGACTGCTTAAAACTCCATTGTGTATATATGCCACATTTTCTTTACTTATCCATTTATGTACAGGCATGTGGGCTGGTTCCATAACTTGGCTATTGGTGTGCATTGCATTGCTATAAACATTAATGCACTGTATCTCTCTAGTATACTGATTTTAATTTTTTGGATAAATAACCAGGGATTAGGATATCTAGGTTCAAAATTTAAAATGCCACTTTTTATTGCAACTATATTTGCTTATTTGAAATCTAGTTATGTATTTCTTTGTTTATGGTCTGTGTTTTCTCTTTCAGTGAGGTTTGCAATTTTTCATTGTTTCAATATACTTAAATTTTATTATACTTTGTCTATATACTTACAACTCTATAGAATATATTAATTGTAAATCTTACATTTTCTCTTAATTCTGCCACAACTGCCATTCTTATTTATCCAATTAATCTCTTCTCTAGATCATCTCTTTTCTTCCTTTCGCATTTCTCTTAGAAAAAGTTTATACTTTTACTTTTGTCATTGAGAATTTGTAATTTTTCTCATTCTTTCCACAGATCACTTGATAAAGAAACTTGTTCTCCAATCAGAATGCCTAGATTTGAATCACATTTAAATCATATACAAAATTGTGATGTACAACAAACCAACAAATGTACCTGTACCACATTTTCACCACCTGCAAGTTGTTAAATATCACAGTAGCTTCATCAATGGATCATTCTAAATTCATGACTTTAGCTTGAACTCATCCATAGTGTCTTGGCTATAGCCCATTTGTAGAAGAGCGCAATGAGGTAAGTTGTGGGAAATCCAAATAAAGTGTCCAGAGATGGTGACTTACTGGGGAAAGCTTATCAGATACTGCTCCGAGTAGAGTTTAGTGCTGACAGGCTGAACAGCAGCTCCATCCTTCATGGTGTTTGACAGCTCGTATCGACAGTAGTTGTGACTGACTGGATGAGTGATATTTATCTTTTTTACGGTGTCCTTAGTTTTGTGCTCAACCCTAGTTAGAGAGGGGTTTTATGTGTTAGACTGCAGAAGCAGTGACGTCATCAGCATTAACTTGTTTGTATGACCATTATTCATAGGGATAACTGTTCTGATTCATGTGTAAGAAAGTTGCTTTTCTTATACATAACACTAATTTTCCTTAATTCTCTGTGTGTCTAAGAGAAATGCACTGTCCTTTAAGATAATATGTATCTGGACTTCTTAGCCCAAGCTTGTTCACATTGTTTTCTTAACATGGCTAGGATTTGGTGAACAGAAAGAATGCATTCAGGAGCATGGAGCTTTACTGTCTCCATTTTTTAGGAATGATATGTGCCTGAATGCTTATCTATTGTAATGCCCTTCACGTGGTATATCAGGATGTATATTGTAACCAAATTTCATACCAGTAATACAAAGAGTAGTAGAATGTTATTAGTTTTATAGATCAAGCAGACTGACTATAACATATCTTTAGATAGGAAAATAGAATAACCGAGTAAAACAGAACCAATACCAAGTTTATCCATAGCAGTAATATGAGTTTGTAACTTATGTACAGCAAAAGACGTATGATAATTTTTAAAATTTTACTTTAAGGACAGAGTAGGAACTTCCTTCTACTGTTGTTAACATGTTTGGCACCATTTTGCTTTGAAGTATTTCTTTTTATATTTGGGTAGAGTTTTGTTGTTGTTGTTTAAGCCAAGTTTGACCCTGTCAGTATTATTTAAAATAGCAGCAACATTCTTAGCTAAAACTCAGTGATATTTTTTGTTTGAGAAGAAATTACAGCAAGTGGGTAAAGTTACCAGGCAGTTCAAGTTATTCCTTGTCTAGTTTTAATATGTCTCAATTAGTAGGAGTGGAGACAAAGTGAAATGTGTTTAAGCTGGTGTATATAGTCCTTTTCAAGTGTAGCAGTCAACATAGTTACAGGACAGGTATGGTTATGCATGGATGCCATAAGTACACAGCCTTTCCCATAGGAGGAAGCTGCTTCCACACATATCGCTAGACTTTGTCATAAGTAGTCAGCATCTTTAAGTAAAATAGTTAAATTACATTAACTGCAAGGAGCCTGACTCATATTTACAGAGGGTGGAGCAGTGTTACTCCTTTTCTTATTTATTTATTTTTTTTTAGAAAGGAGTTTTTTAAAAAAATTCTACTTGTGTTGAATTCAGTCACTCTTAGTTAGTAAACATAGTATATCCCAGCAAAGGCTCACCCACAGCCATTTGTTCTTGTGTCAAGAGGAAGACATGATATCGGTGTCCATCAGGGAAGGTAAATTCACATTTAAGCCCATAGGACAGTTTTCTAGCTTTGCTTATGAGTAGTGGGTGTTGTTTTAGCCTATTCTGTTTTTATTGATCTAAGTGGCTGGTCATAGATTGTTGTTTGAAGTTGTGCCTCGTAGGTCTCCACAAAGAGTAGGGGACCTGAGAGATGAAAAAGGGTCTTTGGGGAAGGTGAAGCAGGGTCTCACAGGACGAAGTTAGGGGTGACAGTCCGCAGAGTCATTCCACCCAGACTCCTCTGCTGGAGTGAGACATAGAACCTATTTAATCCAGGAAGTAGAGGCTTATGTAGGGCGCTCGGACCAATCACAGCCTCGAGTTACAACCAATGAGGCACACTCTGCTGGACATGCGTTTTATCACCATAGAATGGGAAAAGAGGGAAAGGTATGGGGAGTGCTCCTACCTATCCCCTTTTTTACTTTTATTTGAAATGTCAATGGGGCCTGTATGGCCCATAAGCAAGCATGTTGGAGGGATCTGTGATAATCTCCTTGTAGGAGAGAATCACTCTGCTGGATTTTCCAGACTCCTATATGCTGCATATGATGGGAGGGGGGTGCTAACGAAGCTATAATCTGTCTTAGGTTGTGCCCCTCTGAACATCTTACCCATCATCGATTATCAGCTCATGTGTAAGAGAAGGGGCAAACAAGACTGCGTCTGGCTTAGGTTGTGCCCCTCTGAGCATCTTACCTGTCATTAGCTGGCCAGACTGTATGCACGTGCCCCAAAATGAGCTCTCTCCCAATAGAAGGGGTGATGGAGTTGAGAGTG
>CM053399.1:132235759-132260496 GCA_028644305.1 Xerus rutilus | reverse complement strand
TTTCTTTTCAACAGCCTGGATGACAAAAGCCAAGAAATCAGGAAACCATTCATCAGGACGTTGAGTAAGATTTTTGAAAATTTCCTGAGGAGTGGGAGGGCTCAAATTATGAAGGGCTCTAAGGGCACTGTCTTTGACTTGCTCAAAGTAAATAAGATTACAGACAAGTGCCTGAGAGTGGAGGGATGTAAAGTCACCCCTGCCAGATAGCATATCCATGGAAAAATTAAGACCTTGTGTTATATTGTGACAAGCCCATTCTTCTACAGGTTCTAGGTAAAAACCCTTCCATTGAAGGTATTGGGAAGTGGAAAGAACTGCCTTGAGAAGGGAAAACCAATCAAAGGGAGTTTGGCGAGAGGAGGACCAGAACTCCAGAAGTTGTAGAAAAAAGGGAGAGGAAGGGCCACTGTCTTGACAGGCCTTACGTAGCTGAATAAACTCAGAAACTGGAGTGGGGATCCAGGAGTGGATGTTGGAATTGGCCTGGAGATTAATCATGTAAGCATGTGCAGCAGGTGGAGTTGAGCGAAAAGGGTTGGAAGGACTGAGACAAGTGGGCGGGTCACAGGCAGAGGAAGCAAAATGGGGAGGAGGAGGAGCAACTGCAGGGGCCACAGAAGGCAGAGCAGAGCAAATAGGAGGGGGGTTGGAGGAAGGGGAATCTTCAGGAAGAGGGTGTTCATGGGAAGTTGAGGACAAACTATCAGGACTATTGGTTTTTGGGGGGTGCTTTGGGAACAGCCTTGATGAGGTTGTCTTCATCCTCCATGAAGGAAAGACCCAGGAGAATAGATTTCCCATGTTGAAGGAATGGGGATGGAGACGTTAAAGTGAAGGTAAACAGAATTGGTGTATGGGCTCTCTGCGAAAGCCTATCCAGTTGCACTCTTTACGTTTGCAGAGTGACCGCTGGGGATGGGCCACCGTTAGGCAGTTTACCAGAGGCAGGGGGGGGTGTGTGGCCTTGGCCAGAGGAGGTGCAGGTGCAGAGAGCTTGGCAATCTCCCCTTTCTCTGCTAGACTCAAAAAGAAAATCACCACGGAGCAGTTTAAGGCAGCATGATAAGGCAGTGAGGACAGTTTTTGCTGGCCTAAGTACAAGAGCACAACTAATCCCAAGGTGGGGCCTGCCCTCACAGGGTGGGTATGGGCAGGACCACCAGAGGTGCTTGTGAACCAGGCTAGCATGGGCGGGACCGCGCCAACAGCAGGTAGAGCACCCTGGGGGCTACTGCCGCTTGTGACCTGAGCGGGCGCCGGCTGAGCTGCCAGGGCCAGCAAGCAAAGCCACGACGCGGGCCTGCCACCGCTTGTTACCAGGGCCAGCAAATCCACTGTAGCAGTGGCTTTGTTTACTTTTCTATGCACGACTGGCAAGACTGCTGAGTCTCTCACAGTGGTGCTTTCAGTGCCGATCTGAGAGATAGAGGATCCACGCGGTGGTAACTGGGGGCCTCCAGGGAAAGGGGGAGGAGCGGGTAGACGTGGGACAAGCCTGCACAGGTGGGGGGCAGCCAATGAATGGGGAAAACCTCCCAAAAGTAGGAGGAAATGCTAGCGAAGAGAAGCCAAAAGCAAAAGAGACAGAAAAAAGAAAAATTAAGAGGATTTTAAGTAGGGGACCTGAGAGATGAAAAGGGGTCTCACAGGACAAAGTTAGGGGTGACGGTCCGCAGAGTCGTTCCACCCAGTCTCCGGGAGTAGGTAAGACTGCTCTGCCAGAACGAGATGCAGAACCCGTTTAATCCAGGAAGTACAGAGGCTTATATAGGGTGCTTGGACCAATCACGGCCTCAAGGTTACAACCAATGAGGCACGCTCTGCTGGGCATGCGTTTTGTCACCATAGAATGGGAAAAGAGGGAAGGGAGGGGTTGAAGGTATGGGGAGTGCTCCTACAATAGATGTCACTGAAGAGCAGAGGAGATGGACAGAGGCAGTTAGTGTATAGTGTATATCTAGCAATTTGTTTTATTTTCTAATAGATAAATTATAAGGATGAAATGTAACAGATGTTAATTCAGGTGAGTCTTGATTAATAACATATAAGCAAATGGCTAATTTTAAGTGAGAATAGCATGGCTCTATAGCCCATTCCCAGCTTTACAGTACCACATATTTTGTGCCAGTGGTCCCCATGGTTTGATCAAAAAAAAGTATGACAATGGTGAGGTTGTTACAACTCAAAATTGAATGACACGTTTTTCCTTAGAGATTACAACTCTTCGGTTAGTAATTTTTAAAATCTTTATGTCCTGATTTAGTCCCTTTGCCTATGGATCCAGCAATCCACACAGTCAAGGCTCTATGTCTTTTCTATGGCCAAAAACCTATATGAGTTTCCTGAGGCAGGTCCTGTATTGGTGACAACAGTGAATTAAATTATGTTCCCATTTCTGGCATGCAGGTGTCCTTTTCATCACTTGAGCTTAGACTTTTGAGTTGAAATCAAGTAGGTAGAGGGGTGTGTGTTGTAGCTCTTTATTGGTGGTCCTGATGGCCATCTATAATTCTTTGGCTTATATTGTCAAGGGTCCATCATTTATACTTGTTATTGTAGTGGGACATTTTCTGTTGTAGCTGGCTGACAAGGTAATTGAAATGCCAACATATGTTCGAATGTTTAGCCCCTTTTTGTACCACACCATTAATAGAGGATTTTCTTCATCATCGTCTATGTCCACTGCACACAGTGTTAAGCCAGTTAGTCTTCTATGTGTGCCTTCTGTGAGGCCTTTGCTAAGCATGTCTGTAACAATCTTGTGTGTGTATGTGTGTGTGTGTCTGCTTCTGTTAGGGCAAACTTGTGGGCTTTAGATAGGTCAACTCTCCAGTGCTGTATAGTGTGCCTCCCTTGGGCTACCTGCTGCATCAGATGAGGCCATGGCCATTGCTGCTGTGTGGAACAGGCAAAGCAGAAGTCATACGCATGTCATGTCTGAGGATCATATTGGGAGTTCCGACCCCTTTTTTATGGGGTAGAGTGATGTGTGTGTGTGTGTGTGTGTGTGTGTGTCTGTGTGTGTGTGATGTGACTTATCTTTTTCTAAAGATAAGCAGTCATATCTTTAGTAAGCACATTATTTAGTCATTAACTCTCTGTGTTTTGATTGCCGGGTGAAGGAGCATGGCTATTTGTTACCACATGATTCACAGTCAGTATCAAATTTGGCAGTTATTTTTAAATGTCATTTTGTACCTTTATATCCTTTTATAACTTTGACCAAGGTCCTAAGGGAACTCATTTGTGGTCCCTATGATGTCACAGCACCTACTAAAACCAATCTGAACTGCTAAATCTTCCAATTTATAGGGCTGTTATTGCACAAAAATGCCCAAGGCTAGCAATTATCTTACAACTTTTTTTTTTTTTAGAAAAGGCCAAGGTGCTCAAGTTTCCAGTCTCATCAAATTTTGCTTTTACTAAATCATACAATGGTTTTAACATTTGTGTTAAGTATGGAATGGAGAAATATTAGCACCTTAACACTCCCAAGATATATGACTGGGGTAGGAAAATTTGGACTTTAAAACAACATTGTCCAACCAGATAACTCCCAGGTATTTGGCAGACAGCTTAGGTTCTTATAATCCAGAGGAGTTGATAGCCCATTCTTTCTCTTAGAGATGCAACACCATCATTTCTGCTGCCTCTTCTAGTTTAGAAAAAAGATTTAGACGTTAACATCACATTGATACAATGAAGCATTGATACTGTTTCAAGTTTGGTACACCATTCCAGACCTTCATCACCATGGCATCATCACAAGGTTTGTGGTAAGGAAGTGTAAATATCCTTGGGGAAGAATGTTGAAAGTCTACTACTGCCTATCCCATGTGAAAGCAAATTGCTGAGTGTTCTTATTGGACCCTTGTGTTTTCTTGCCCTGCCCCTTGCTCTCTCTCCTCATCTATACTCTGTATCAATTATTTCACAATGTTTTCAGTTATCCCATCTCAAATACAGCATATGTTGCTCAAGAAACAGGAAGGCCCTCTAAAGAATTGATGCCAAAATTTTACAATATTGCCTCAGAATAGTTTGACAAATGGTGTCTTATTTTACCTCTGAATATTTTGTTACCAGAACCAGTGTAGTCAACTTCATTTCTAACTTTTTAGAAGGTCTTTTATTGTTTTCATAAATTTCCATTTCAGGGGATTCATGAATAACTCCTTCATATTGGCCAAACATTTTTACTAGCAACTATCAGCCAGGAAAATAAAGAGATGGCAGGTTTCTCATTAACAATTGAATGTAAATATTGTCACAGAGTACGGTATGTAGTGAGTAAAGTGATTTTCCTCATTTTAATAAGAGCATGCCTTTAATAATAGTGTCCAAAAGTCACAACAGCCATCCTCTTTTTTTTTTTTTTTTTTTTTTTTGGCTTTCTATCTAAATTTATTCTCTCAGTTTTACTAATGAAGCAGCAGCAGCTTAGTGTCTCATGGATATGGATATATACATATATCCATATTGCTGGGGACATCTCCTCAATAATGTGGTGGCCCTGAAGCATCTATAATAGCCACCACCCCTCCCCATACAGAGGTGGAAGGCCATATATATTTGGTTGGGAAGGGGCAGATCATTAATATCCACTCCCAACAGCTCTGTTGGATATGTCTTTATCTTTTAAGTTATAAACAGACTGGCCCCTGGCACTGGCACTTTAGTCATTTTGTCCCAGTCTTTTGAGTAACCACCATCCTTGTACTGGCTTGTAGTAAACATTTACCATTTAGTTTAACAAAGAAGCAGGCTAGAGTTTTTCAATTTGAGCACAGAAAAGTCATTGTTTAGTAGTCTCTGCATGAGTCAATCATACTTCACACTCTAGCTTTAACTCTTTCTACAAATGCTTTACATGAGCTTGGACCTGCAGATCTGCTTCCATGAATGTCCCCACTGCCAAGAGGAAGGTCCTCCCCAGAGCTGCAGCTGTCTTACATAGCCCTCTCTTTTTTCTTAGACCTTATTATTTGTCCATGAGCAACAGTGTTTTTCCCTAATCCTTGGAGGCTTCCAGGGAACATCTCCACAATACTGTGATGACCCCAAAGTATCTACAATAGCCACCAGCCCTCCCCATACAGAGATGGAAGGCCATTTCAGGAGTGCCTCTTGTGCATATTTTCCATTCTCAACTGCCATAGTCTTCACACTTGCAAGGTTTTCTTTGACCTTTTGCTTGGCTCACTGATTGTGTCATCCAGAACCCAGTTGTGCCAGGGTAGTGGAGCTGGTTGCAGGAAAACCAAAAAAAGTGGTCAAAGACAGCACTGGAGACATATGGTTATGGAAAAAGAAAACTTGTAATAGATCTGAGACTGTGTCAAGAACCAATTAATGGCAACAAGCTGACAGACAGCACCTCAGTTCCTGAAAGTGCTTCAATAAGCAGTGCTTCCTCTGTCTCATGGTATTTTGCTGAGTGGCAGCTGGCTAGATGAGGGGCACTGATATTTTCCACAGTGCCATAGTTCCTTGCTCACCCCAATTTAGAGAGAGTTCTTAAATGTTAGGTGGCAGAAGTAATGACATCATCAGCATTAGCTTATTTCTATGATCAGCATGCCAAGGAGCAACTCCCCTGGTTTACATGCAAGGACATAGTTTTCCACAGGTAACTACAATTTTCCACAATTTGCCTTATTTTCCAGAACTATAAGAGAAATCCACTGTCCTTCAAGATATGTATCTGGACTTTCTGGCCCAGGCTTGATCACATTAACTTGGTTAGGTTTTGGGGAAAAGAAAGGAACCATTTAGAAACATGGTGTGTTACTGCCCCACTTTTTTTTTTTAGAGATGATACACAGAGAGGTATCAAGATATAAAAAGGTACAGCTTGAATCTTTTACTACAAACTATGATAAGCAATTCTTTTTTCAAACCTCTGTGATCCTAATCAGCCTCTGAAATTTGCATCTATTACTCCTACCTTCCATCTTATTCTCTTCCTTCTCTCCACAGGTAGTTGAAGTTCTTCATCAAGGAGTTGCTATGCTTTGCCTTTTTGGTAGGCAGTCTTCAGAGTTTACAGCAGAAGGCTTAATTTTATTAGAACAGATGTCAACTCTCTACTTGCATAATTCCCATTGCTTCTACAGCTTTTGATTTTAGACCAAGATTCTGTTTTATCATTATTGCTATTGTTGATCTGATCTACAGCACCATTATTTCATTGACTTTTGGTTCTCCTTGTATTTTTTAAAATGGGATCCTTCCATCTTTGTTACCCAAGAATGAATTCCTAGCCATATTATGGAGAATAATAATCCACATCATGCACATCTCTAGATACCACAAAAGGTAGTTGCAGTTCTCAGGTGCAGCACTCTCTAATATAAAAGTAAAAAATAATTAATATTTTAAAGTATTGAAGGAAAATATTTAATTTAAAATTTTTTCACCATTGGACTAACATTATTCAGTGTCTAAATTTCTCCTTAGGATATCAAACACAAGCTTTTAAAATTATTTTAGCTTTTATGTACTCGAAGGACCATTAAAGATTCTCATGTATTTTACATGGAATATTCTCCATTAATTACCTATAAATTGAAAATTTTTTTACAACTTCATGTTTCAGTGTATCTTCATTTGTCAGCATAGTTATTGATTCAATATTTAAACATCTCTTTTAAGGAGTCAACAGCTAATGTTTACCTCCATTTTCATGGTTCTTATTATACATTTAGTTTGAATGAAATTTCTTCTATAACTAATATTAATAATTAAAATTAATATTCATAAATCACAAAAATGTAACATTTATTTTTATTTGACTCTTACCTAGAAATTCAGGTAGTATTACACATTTTCACATATGAAAAATTGTGGCTTAATAAGGTCACATAGTAATTCATAGAATCTGAGTGTATCTTACCCTAAATTAATGTTCTCTAAAAAACTCAACATCTAAAACCTTGATTTTCATCTGAACTGACCTATAATTTTTAACATTACTTTTTCTTACAATAAAAGTTCTAAATTTCTTGAAAACACAAGTGATTCTAGGGCAGTCCTCACACTGTTACCCAATTATAACTTTATGAAGCATTATTTTAAACCAATTATATTTCTTCAAAAAAGCTGAGCTTATTCTTTCTTAGAGAAGCTTATTTTTTCTAGTTCTGAATGCTGACTGATCTGAGACCACTCCTTCGCTTGTTACCCATGAGATGATATAGATTGTAGTTTTAGTTGGACTAGTCAAATAAATGAGGCTGTTTTCTACTTCCACATTGATCCAGGGTTTAACCTTCTTATGGTAGAACACAAAGCAACTGAATAAATAGAAGTTTAAAAAGATACACCCAATATTTAAAGATAGTTTTCATTCTGTCTTATTCTACTATTTTGATTTATATTTACTTTGAACAGTTTAATAACTGTACAAAAACACTTCCAAGGTAATATAAGATACTATGACAATTTTATTATAAAATCTGATAAAGTAATACAATCATTTAAATTTATTCAGAAGAAAAATTGTCTATTTTATGGATTATGTGTCATTTTCCTCCACCCTAATGTATTAGGTGGACTAATCTTCATTTTGGTAATGTTCCTATTGTTACTTTTTATAACAAGATGAATAAAATAAGGAAATTAATAAATCTTAAAGAACATTTTGTTGAAAAAATATGTGGCAGAAGATGGAATTAAATGACAGGTTAAAGATTCTATGTTCTGGTCAAAATTATTCAAAAACTCTTGAGAAAACCACACTTTTTGTACAAGCTGGTATTATAACTTCAAATGCCTTTCCCTGAGAACATAGCCACTGGTAGCTACTTCATGAATCATCATCATCTGTATGGCCAATATTTGTTTCTTCCTCGATGACTAGATAAAATCTCTCTTCCAAAGTATGCATAAAATTAATGTCATTCCTCCAGAATCTAAATATCTTATCTGTTGTGTTTAAAATTTCCTATTATATTGAGTCTTATTTTTGAATTAGCATTGTTTCCTTTTAGATAAAACATCCTTGAAAGCCAGTAACTTTCATTTTCCTCCCTCCCAAAAATGTTGATAATAGTTCTTAGAATGTTAGGTTTGCAATGGGTGATTTCAGTTTTTCTTCTCTCTTTCTTACTTAAGATGTCAAAGTTATATTATATTTTCTCTAATTTACCATACCTTTCAAAAATAACACATGTGATTTCTGGCAGGATATGCAATTAATACCAACAAAAAGTTCTTAAGAAGATATAAATGAACATTTCTTAGTACATGCAGTGGAAGCATAGGCAAAGGAAGGATATAAAATCAGCAGCAAGTATACTTCAAAATTAACATATGTCCATAATTTTGCATATATGTGCATAATTTTTCTATTTCAGCATGAATATTACCACATATTTAACAGCATTTTTAAAAAAGGTAATGTTTCAGAGTTTCCATGGGTCAGGAGTCTGGGTACAGGTTAACTGGGTTTTCTGGGCAGATCTGACCTGGCTGAAATGAAGGTGCTATCTGGAGTTACGATTCTCATCTTAATCTAAGGATCTTCTTACGAGATCACAAGTTTTTAGCAGAATTTATTTCCTTGCTGTTTCAGTGATGTCCATATTTTGTCATTGGCTATTGACCAGGGAACACATACAGCTTCTAAAGGTCATCTGCATCTCTTTCCTACATATCCTTCCAAGAAAATTCACAAAACCATTTGCTTTCCTGAAGGCTAGCAGGGGAACATTTCATTTTTCAGGGCTTTTCCTATAAAGTCAGGCTATGGGTCTGCAGTGTAGAGGCCTTATATTATATGAAAAAAACATCCTTTTACTATACATGATAACATAATCATGGGAGTGATGTCCAATCATACTCATAGGCACTTTCAGCACTTTTACAAAGGGAATTCTACTGAGTGGACATTCCAAGGGACAGAAACTTTAAAGGGCATCTTAGAATCTTGCCTGCCACACAGGGTTCAAATTAATTTCAAGACCAGAATACTAACATCTGTCTTGTATACCATAGGTTGAGGAATAGTGTGTGCTCTTTTTTTTTATCAATCCCTGCTGATTATGATCTGATTGGAGTGATCAATCATTCTGGGTAATAGAGTTTCCCAAGACTTAAAACTTTCATTGCTAACACTGTTTCAGACCCTGGAAAACTGAGATGGTTTATCACTCTAGTCCATTTTCCTTAATTCACAACAAGAAATGACTACTGCCATCATCCTGTGTGTTTTGGAAAGAAGCAAATCTTTGCAAAGACAGTCTGTGTCAAATTCACTTTTTATGTTCACTTTGGATGTTCCAAATAGTGAAGAAAGTTGCCGGCTCATCAGTGCCAAATAAAGGAATGGGCCTTACACTCCACAAGGATAGAGAGCCACTTAAGGAAACAAATACACTAATCATTTCAAACTTATATATTATTAATGTAGTAAGAGTTCCTAATGATTATTAAAAGAAATGTGAGAGAGGTCTTTATAGTGTTTGTTTTTTATTTCTTTCATCTCTGAACCAATTTTGGTCTACTTATTTAAAGTAGACTTAAAATATAATTAAAATAATGATGGACTAAAGTTATAGAAATTTTTATAAAAAATTTTGATATCATGAAAAACTTCATCAATGAAAGCAGTTTTATAAATGTACTCCATTCTCTTTAAGATTTGTTTACACTTGTCAGATGCCATTGGTGCAGAAAACTGCCAACATTGGGGAAAATGAAGATGGAACTGGATTGGATGAAGGAAATTAAAATAAATTACTGTGACCACTAAGTTAATTTCACAGACTGAACTGATAAATGAATTTCCCTCTCCAATTTCTCATGTACAAAAATGCTGGATGAAAAACAATTAATAAATTATAGTGCTAAAATCAGTAAAGATAAATGTCCAATAAAAGACAAAGAAGAAACTCAAAGTCAGTATTGTGAGAACAAAAGTCTGGGGGCTTACATTAAAATTAGAACCAGCTATAACCCATAAAATGATTAGAACGTTCAATTTGATGCCCCACAAAAGTGGTTCTTTTACTCTTTGGTCTTGGGAACCACTTCTATATTTAAATATTAATAAAGATCCTCAAGAGCTATGAGTGTTTTTCACTGTATTAGAATGATAGATTGGTAAATTTTCTATTAGAAATTAAAACTGAGAATTTAAAATTTATTTGTAAAATCACTTAAATAGAAGTTATAGATTTACAGTGTGTTAATGTAACTTATTTTTCAAAATGATATCGTGAAAAGTGTTGCTTTACAGAATTTGTGAATTCTTTCCTTTCTAGATTAGTAGCTGATAGTGTGATTCCCATATTTGTTTTTGTACTCAGTCTATTTGATATCACATTTCATGAAGAAAACTTCTTAGACACTCATGAAGGACTGTATGTAGTTTACCTCTGAAAGCAAAGGAGAATTACAGGACTTTTAAGGCCACACTTTGAGAACTATTGGTAGTCTGAGCAAAGTATGACTTCTAATACCCATGAACAAAGATAGCACTCAATTAGATGTAAATCACTGAGAATGATGAAGGAAAGCACAGTAAGTTAAAAAAAAATAAAAATTGGCTGAATAGAAGCTTAAATGAAGACTGTGGTCCATTTGAGGTCCTGAATAAAATGCATTCCTCATGAGAATTTAGACATGAGTACAGCACCATGCTTGGATATAAGGTCATAATTAATGCTAAAGTGGTACACAGGGACACAAATTGAGAAGTTAACCTTAAATTAGGTAGTGGATTTAGAGCTAGGAAAATTTCATGTTCTTAGCAGTGGCAAACACTAATCTACTTTGAAAGGATAGTTCCGGAATCCATTATAGGCCATATTACCATAGAATATGTCTCCCAACCTAAGAAGAACATAACTATTAAAGCAGTGTGTTTGAGGAAACATGCCAAAAGGAAGATGACAAGCATACACTGAGGCACATATAGAAACACACAATCATACACAAGAGGAAAACTGGACATTACAGTAGTTATGTAATGACAAAGTTTAATATGCTTGAGAGTCACGTTTAAAATGCAACAAAGAAATATAAACAAAAAAGCCCTCAGAAATATCTAAAATATTTTTAAAAAATTACTAAATGTATATCATATTAAAGAATAGTTAATAAAGTTAAAACACATACACTCACACTTCCATTAAATACTTGGGCAAAAATAGAGTTGTAGAAACAATTGAAAGGATAGCTGGGGGGTAGATTAGTGTTAGAGTGTGTGCTTAGCTATGCACTAGATACCAAATACTGAGCACAAAAAAAAAAAAAATCAAAAAAAAAAAGAAAGAATTGAAACTTGAAATTAAATATAGGATGGAAGAAAGTACTTAAAGACAGTACAGACAGAAAACAGACAAAATCAAAAGCATGGAGATATGAAACTCCCAGGACATATCCATCCAGAATTCCAAAAAGACAAAATGAGAGAGAAATAGTGTCAGAAAGTTCAAGGACTGAGAAAGGGCATGAGATCTCAGAATGAAAGTTGGTTCCATGCAAGATGAAACAATAGCATGATCTTCACAGAGACATGTGGAAGTTAAAATAAGATGAATGAATGAAAAGTACTGAAGAAAAACAAGGATGCCCATTCAATTGAACATAGTCTCTTCATAATAAAAGGTGTTAGAAGACAATTGCACAAATCAGGTGTGGTGGTGCACGTCTGTAACTCTAGCATGTTGAGAGGCTGAGACAGGCAAATCAGCAAGTTCAAAGCCAGCCTCAGCAAGGGCGAAGTGCTAAGCAACTCAGTCAGACCCGGTCTCTAAATAATACACACACACACACACACACACACACACAAAATAGGGCTGGTGATGTGGCTCAGTGGTCAAATCCCCCTGAGTTCAATCCCCGGTACCAAAAAGAAAAAGAAAAGAAAAGAAGAAGACAATTGCACAATATCATTAAAGTACAAATTCATAGTTAATCTAAAATGCTATCCAGTTATAATATTATGAAAAACGCATTGAAAGAGTTTATGATTGCAATCTTCGAATTATTGACATACATATTTTCTCAAGAAGATATTACACTGGAGAAAAGATTGGCATACAAGGAAAAATATTCACACAAAATTGTTTCAACACTTTTGAAAAATCCAAATCAGTATTGAATATAGAAAGAGTAATTTAATAGTGATAATCAATTAAAAAGTTAATATGAGAGTAAAGATATAAAGTCAAATTTTTGAAGAAAGCACAAGGAAGTTTTCATATTGCAAAATCAATAACATCATTTTTCATATTGCAGATAAGAAAGAAAATATGGCCTCATCAGATAGTGTACCATTTTGTATTTAACTGATACCTGTTTAACACATAATGCCAAGTACAGCTGTAAACATTTTAAAAACCATTAATGAATCCACTAACCTGTAAGGCAGGTTTTATAATCATCTCCTTTTTTCAGATGAGATAACTGAGATGCAAATAATGTATTAACCGGCATCACGTAAAGACAGGATTTGAACCAAAGTAATGAAGTTCCATAATTTGCACAGTTGGCTATTTGGTTATATTTCTTCTTAATTGTAATTCATAGTTTTAAATGATCAAATTTGAAACACAGGAAGAATTTTAGTGTGGCAAATACAGTTAAAAATCTCTAGTAAATTAATATATAAAAGTAGAATTGAAGAAATATTTATATCAAATTTGCATGAAATTTATGTTTGTTCAAAGATATGCTTGCTAAATGTGTCATACAAAGCTCTTGCCAACCCAATAAAAGAAGAGATGGTCATGCCTATATGAAAGCAGAGATGGTCATGCCTATATGAAACAATTTTTAATCTTTGATGATAAAGGTATTGTAGTAGAAAGCACCAATCCCACAAAAAAACCTTCTACAATTATAAAGCATTTAAAAGAAAATTCTATTCCTTATAAAACTTGAAGTGGAACCACCATTTGACCCAGCTATCCCACTCCTCGATCTATACCCAAAGGACTTAAAATCAGCATACTATGGTGACACAGCCACATCCATGTTCATAGCAGCTCCATTCAAAATAGCTAAACTGCGGAACCAACCTAGATGCCCTTCAACAGATAAATGGATAAAGAAACTGTGGTATATATACACAATCGCATATTACTCAACATTAAAAGAGAATAAAATTATAGCATTTGCAGGTAAATGGATGGAGTTGGAGAATATCATGCTTAGTGAAGTAAGCCAATCTGACAAAGCCAAAGGCCAAATGTTCTCTCTGACAAGTGGATGCTGATCCTCAATGAGTGGGAGGTGGGAGTAGGGGAGGCGGGAGGAAAGAATGGAGGAACTTTGATTGGGCAAAGGGGTGGGGGAATGGGAGCAGGAAAGATGGTAGAATATGACGAACATCATTTCCCTAGGTTCATATATGCCTGCACATAGGATGTGACTCTACATTGTATATAACCGGAGAAATGAAAATTTGTGCTCCATTTGTGTACAATGAATCAAAATGCATTCTGCTGTCTTATATAACTAGTTAGAACAAATAAAAAAAATAATTTTATAAAAAACAGATACAGTAAATATTTTTAAATAATTTAAATATATTTCTGTTCTTTACCTTAGTAAGCAACATTACCAATTATTGGCAGTTAAATAAACATTTTTGTACATTGAATAACTAACTGTTCAGCAGTATGAATGATAGAATTATTATAATACATGTCTGCTTATGTGATGACATCTACTTCTATCTCTGAATAGGACTGCTACTAAAGCTTGATGAACTGAGGATCGTCTTCTTGGTGTTCTTCCATTTACTAACTTGTTCTCATTGCATAGCACAAAGTAACTTCGATCAACAGAAATAGCTATGTTGTAATTCTCAAAGCCAACTCACACTGAAATATGCACACATATATGTATATGATCTATATGAATAAGATATACATCACTAGATGCAAACTCATGTAAGTCATGTATTTTAATGATAAATAATATTAGATAAATGTTGTTCTCAAATAAAAGCGTTCATCAATGTCTTACATACTGACAATCTCTCCTATGAAATTTTCATAAGAATATCTTCCATTATTATTATTTTTTTCTAAGAGATGTGTAGGACCAATTTTGTTTTCCATGCAGAAGTTATCTAATTGTCTCTGTTTCAATTTATGATTTTCAGAAATAAATTATCATTGTCAAAGGAAAAACAAAATTCTGCAATTAGAAGCATGATTATCTTACAAAAATCATATTATTACTAAATATCTTCAGTATATAGATGGTTATCATTAAATAGTAATCAAATACACCTAGAAATGTGTGTATCTAAAATGCAGAGTTTTATATATAAACATTTAAAGTATTAGTATAATATAAATTATATAATAAATATGTGTATAATGTTTATAAATGGGAAGATATCAACTCTTTCTGAACTAATCCTCAAATGTCATTACAATTAAAATCACTAAAGAAGGTTCTATGGCATTAGTCAACAAGAATTCAAAATCCATATAGCAGAATATAGTTAAAACACACAACAGAATGATGTTAAAACACACATGAACAAGTATTTTTAAAAAATGAGAGGTGAGAAGGGGAAGGATTTTTGCTAGTATTACAAAGTCTTATTATGAAATTACAAAAAATAAAACATCATAATTTCCATGCAAAAAGATAATATTGGACTAATTAAAGAAAATAGATAGCATGCAACAGATTCAGCCATAAGTTGGACTTTCAGTATGTGAAGGCTTTGGCACAAGAAATTAGTGGAGAAAGCCTGGATAATTTGTTACAAGTGAAAAACAAATTCACTGTCCCACTCCATGTACTCTCTTATCACATACAACCAAATTACATGTTGTTAATTAAATCCCTAGTGAATAATAAGTGAAAATATAGATCATTTGAATATACTATCATTATAGCCATAATTAATAATAATTTTAAAAGGCAAAATATATATTGGGAGAACTAACAATAAGCAAAATTTACTATAGAAAAGCAGTAGTATGTCATTTCATGCAATTTAAATTGATAAAATTCAAATGAGTTAAAAATTTCATCAACCATTGAATAGCTGTGAGGAATGGAAATTAGTACAATCACCTTGGAAAACAATTTAGCACTTTTTAAATTAAAAAATTAGGCTCATGTGTAGAGAGAGATGTGAAAGCATAAACATTTCAACATTTTTAGGTTAAAAAAGTAAAAAAATCACAAGCAAACATTTTGTTTATTTGGAAAATTATTCAATATATGGTATATTTTTATTGTGTAAATGCTGCATTTCATACATATAAAATAGAAGATTGAATAGAACTTGGATTCATAACACAATAGTTAAAAGAACAATTTTCAAAATATTTCACCATTTATAGAAACATTAAGAAACATACAATGAAACTTTTAATACCACTAATGAGTAAGATCTGCCCCCTTATTTTAAGATTTTCTTTACTAGATAGAGATTCATGAAGCAGTAATTATGAAACAAAGATTCAAGTGCAATTACAGAGAAAACATTATCAAGTTCTCTTCCTTGCCCACTAAAGAGATGAATTTTATGGATCTGGAAAGTTGTATATGAAGATATGAGTTTAAAATAAACTTACTCTATATTTTGGGAATGTGTTGGGAAATAAGAAACACATTTAAATGAATGTTAGCTTGTTCAATTTTTCAGTATATATAATTAAATTAAGGAGTTATTTCTCATGTTTTTCTAATCCTTTGCTTCAAAATTCTTCCCTTGCTGGGTCCACCAATTAAAAATTTTTCCATCATAATATTTACCTAATCATAAACGAGCCTTAACATTGAAAGACTTGTCTTAAATCAGATTCCAAAAACTCATCCATATCCTGACTTTTCTCTTCCCCTCTGAGACTCTGCTAAGAATCTGTCAAGTTATTTATCTCCCTTACCATGGTCAGAATAAACACAGCTTCACCTTCTTATCAGGTTGTCTTGGTGGTATTTTCAGCGAGCAAATAAGTATCTGACAGGAGACAGCAAACAGCATGGGGTGTGAGGAATAGCAGTAATTTGATAGGAGTGAAGTACAATATTTTTAAAAAATATACGTCAAGAGATAAACTTATAACAGTAGGCCAGAGTCTAGTTCTGAAGTGTTCAAATGCCATCCTGAAGAAACTGAGCGTTAGTCTGAAACAAAAGGCTGGAACACAAGGAGGATTCTTGGTTATTTTGTTTGTTCATTTATGTTCTTTATAAAGATCACCCAGGAAGCTAAGAAAAATATAGTCCATTAGAAACACTAATTTAAAAATCTAAATACTGGAAATTATATTACATGTGATTTCAATCACATTTACTCCAAGTGGAATGACTTAATGTTCCTATGTTAAATAATTTGAAATGGAAAATAAACATCTTATAATTTTGTCTTAAATAAAAAGTTTAGTATAATATATATTCTTTTTATAAAAGTATCCAGAAAAGTTACAATATATTCATTATGTTTTCCATGAATTTTAAAGCATCATGCATTTTTTAAGAATCACATATTTTAGAGTATTTACCACAATAAATACTCTAGCTTCTTCAAACTCAGTGGTTAGCTTCCAGAACAAAAACTTTAATGAGATAACACAAATACTTATTTCTTGAAGAAGTCCCATGTGTATCATAGGGAATCTATGAAATATAATTTTCATAAACTTTTGTTTAATACTAATATGCAGGAAATAAAATACTATAGTTGTATATTTTTAATGTTTATCAGTGAGGCTTAATAGATATACTCAAAATATTTTAAAAATTAATGGAATAGATCATTCACAGAGAGATTTTCTTTAGCTGTCTGCTTCTGAGTCTATTGCAAAACTTGTGAATGGTTGCTAATATCTGAATGGTTGCTATAGCATTCATGTCAAGTAATCTGATGTGTCATTTAAAATTCAGTACATAAAACAAGTCATTAGTTATTTTTAGGAGTGAGGGAGTCAAAGTGAATTAATTGAATAGGACATGAAGGATGCTGTTTGGATGAAGGAAATGTTCTGTATCTCCACAGACATCTGGGTTACACAGTGAGTGCATGTGACATAATATCCCAAATAAAAAAACTGAAAATCCATGCACTTCATTGCCTGTAAAGGATACATCAACAAATGACCAAAAATAATTTATAGTCACATGGAGATAAATTGCTATATAATAAATGTAAATTATAAAGGTCAATAAAAGCCCTGAAAATTCATGGGAATAAAATAAATTTAATATTAGATTGGGTTTAAATCTTGACTATGTAATTTAATCATTCTTATTAAATATGATAAAATGGATGAGATTTACATTAGTATTTTAAAAAGAAATGCTAATAATAATTATAATAACTATACCTAACAGGTTACTGTAATAAATTAGAGGGTATGTCAAATGACCAGTAAGATCTCTCTTTGAGTAAAATAGGTTCTTTAATTGGTGCATTATAATTCTACATGATAGTGAGATGCATTATGACATTCATACACTCACATAACATAATTTGATGAATTTAATTCCCAGTTTTCTTTCCCTCTTCTTCTCCCACCCTCTGAGCTCCTACCTTCACCCTCCTAATCTTCTGAATGTTTTTATGAGGTCCCCTTTTACCCTTTTTCTCTCTTGCTTTATGAGATAAAATATACAATGCTGGACTTTCTGAGAGTCTGCCTTATTTTATTTAACATGATGTACTCCAGTTCTATCCAAATGACATCTCATTCCTTTATAGCAGAATATATTCCATTGTATGTTTTATACTACATTTTCTTTATCCATTCATCTTTTGATGGAGACCAAGTCTAGTTACATAGTTTGGCTATTGTGAATTGCACTGCTATAACACATGGATATGCATGTATTGTGATAGTAGGCTGACCTTAGTTCTTTAAGATAAACATTAAAGAGTGATATAGCTAGGTTGTATGGTAGTTCTATAATCTTTTGAGGAAACTTCAAACTGATATCCATGGTGGTCGTACTAATTTACAATTCTATTTATAGTATATGAGTTCCTGTATCTTCACCAGCATTTATTATTGTTTACACTCCTGATGATTATCATTATAACTGGAACAAGATGAAATATCAGTATGAATTTGAATTGTATTTTCCACATTGCTAATTATGTCGAATGTTTTTTGATGGATTTGTTTTCCATTTATATTCTTTTGAGAAATTCTGTTTATTTTCTTATCATTTATTGATTTGATTATTATTTTTTGTTGTTCTTAAGTGTTTCAGGTTGTTTTTATATTCTAAATATTAATTTCTGTCAGAAAAGTAGCAGGCAAAGATTTTCTCTTATCCTGTAGGCTGTCTCTTCATAATCTTAATTGCTTCTGTTGCTGTGTAGACACTGTTTAATTTGATGCCATCCCACTTTTGGATTCTTTGCTTTATTTCTCAAGCTTTAGGGGATATACTAAGGAAGTCACTCCTTGTGCATACATTTTGCTGTGTGATCCCATGCTTTCTTTTAGTAGTTGCAATGTTTCCAGTCTAATTTCTAGGTCTTTGATCAATTTGAGTTTCCTTTTGTTAGAAATGAGAGATAGAGTTTCATTCCTTCACTTATAGATATATAGTTTTCCCAGCATCATTTGTTTAAAACACTATCTTTTCTCCAACATATGGTTTGGGCAACTTTGTCAAGGATCAGATAACTGTATCTTTGTGGGTTTAACTCTAGATCTTCTATTCCATTCCATTTGTCATCATGCCATTTATATGCCAGTACCATGAAGGTTTTGTTACTATAGCTCAGAAGTATAATTAGAAATTTGGTATTCTTTTTTCTCAGAACTGCTTTGGCTATTCTGGATCTTTTATCATTCTGTATGAATTTTGGGAATATTATTATTGTCCTGTAAAGAATGTCATTGTTATTTTGATGGGAATTGCATTGAATCTGTAGATCTCTTTTGGTCATATGTCAATTTTAGCAATATTAATTCTGCCCATTCAAAAGCATGGGAGGGTTTTCTATCTTCTGGAGTCTGCTTTAATTTCTTTATTCAGTTTTCTATAATTTTTACTGTAGAAGTTTTTCACCCCATTAGTTATATTTATTTCTAGTTTTTAAAGCTATTGTAAATAGAATTATTTTACAGATTTATATCTCTATATAGGGTATTGAAAAGGTATTAGTTTTGTGTTGATTTTGCATTGTGATACATTATTGGATTTAAGCATTGATAACATGATTTTTTCCTTTCCAGTTTGTATCATTTTTCTTTCCTTCTCTTGCATAATTACTGAAAGAAAATTTTCAAATACTGTAATAAATAAGGAATAGTGAGAGTGAATGTCATGTCTTATTACTAATTTTAGAGGAAATTATTTCAGTTTTTTTTCCTATCAATACAATGACTTTGGGTTTGTTATATACAACCTATACGAAACTGAGGTAAGCTCTTTCTAGTCCTAGTTTTTTTTATTTTATTATGAATGGGTGCTGAATTTCATCAAAGGATTTTCTGCATCTTTTGAAATAATCTTGTGGTTTTTCCTTGATTCTATTTATGTGGTGAATTACTTTTATTGACTTGCATATATCGAATCATTCTTGCATCACTAAAACACAACCAAATTGACCCAGATACACAATCTTATTTAAGTGTTGTTGAATATCATATGACAACACTTTATTAAGGATTTTTACATTTTTGTCATCAGGGATATTGGTCTATAGTTTTATTTTCTGCCCCCCTCCGCTTTTTAAAACAGTGTGACACTGGTTTAGTCAGAATGACATTCAGAATGACATCTGAATTTTCTGTACCACCACATCAAGATACCTCCTAAAAAAATAAAATAAAATCTAACAAAAATAAAAGTTAAATGCTTCAGTGACAGGAGAGGAAAAAAATGTAATGACAAAAATCCAAACAGAATAATATCTGTATAGACCAGAATAACAAAAATCAAAATAATATTATCAAACATTTATGGAATTTATATAATGTGTAATATACTATTCTAAGCAATTTACATTGATGTATTAGCTCACATATTCCTCAAAGCAATAAATGCATCAGATAAATAATATTTACATCTATTTTACACACATGCATACACACAAGGGCACAGACACACACATGCATACAGGTCTAGAGGTATTACTTCATGCAATAAGAATTATGTGGCTATGATGGGAACTTTACATTGAGAAATAGACTTTTACACAGTAAAGTAAAGGAAGGTAGAGGTTGGATTGATAGAAAGAAGGAATGGATTGAAAAGTTTAGAGGTAGACTAATTTGAAAAGATAGATGGGAAAGATAAATTACGCTTATTAAAAAAAGAAAGATAGGATAAATAATATTGCTTCAATGGTAAAAATTACAGTGATTAAAAATACTTTTTGTCTAAAGTAAATTGGTAACAATTTCTGAAGCACTGCATTTTATTTTATTTTGTCCATGCAAATTAAAGTGAAAAATCAATAAGCAGAAAACATTCTTGAAATTGTACCATTTAATTCTGTTCAACAACATCTCGGTTATTTTGTCTGTATATTTGCAGTGTGGCCCAATATTTTCTCATGTATTAATAGTTGATAATCTTTTACTAAATATGATTTAATAACTAATAATAATAAATCAGAAAGATATAAAATGGAGACATTTAGGATTACACATTTTTTTGCAGAAATATTTCTTCTTATATTCCTGTAATAGAAAAGACTTTGATTTCATATAAAGACATGAAAATCACACAGACTTGCTTTCAAACATAAGTACCTCAAACTTAATAACAATTTTTCAAATACTTTAAAAATAGAGAAAAAGATAATCAACACCTAAACATTTAAAATGAATTGTAGAGAAGTGTGTACACTGAAAAATCTTACTTATTTATCCTAGAATTAGTAGACACAGCTGCTTTCTCATTAAGATTACTCACAGTAGTTCTACCTCCATTAACCCAGAGGCTTTATGGAGATAGAGTTTTACAATATTTCCATACGGATAGAACCCGTCATTTGGTCCTTCTTCCTCTTTTTTATGGGAATTTTTGTATGAACTGAAAGTAACTAATAGCCTATTAAGTATAGCAAGGAACATCCATGTTGGCTCAGAAGAACTGGCACAGAAACTGAATTTTTTTTTTGTTTCAGAACAAAATACTATGCTCAGCACAAAGTTAGTGTTATGCAAACCAATTTTTAACTCCCAAATGCCTTGGAAAGTTGCATAGATGTATAGAAACAATGGCATTCTAAAATGTCACTCAGAAATGCAAATTTGTTATTGTTTATAAGAAGAATATGATTGTTTAACAAATGTGATAGTATTTATGCAAAGGTATTTTCCATAATTCTATATAGACTTAATAATAAGCAGGAGTCCAGAGGACGATGTCTATTTTTTTTTTTTTCAAATAAGTCTAGGCTACTACATAAAGCAGTTCTGCAGATTTAGAAACAAAGAAATAAAATTGAAGAATTTCATAGAACATGAAGAGGGCTTTGACTGCCCTAGGCTATGAGAATGGATTCCTGCCAAGTTTATAAAAAAGAAGGCTATAAGAAATATCTCAGTAACACAAAAGACTTCCTAAGAAGTTATGACTTGAGATAAACTTTAAAGATTCATGTGTAACACTTTCGCCCTTTTGGAAGAGTCCAAGTCATTCTTTACTGGTATCTCATTTCCTGTAACATTTTTCTTTACCCAGCATATTTGAAACAGTATATTCAACTGGACATTTGAGTTGTTATTTAGTATAAGCAAACATTGTAGTGAAAATCATAGGAGAGATTGAATATTTTTATGTGCATAATGATGCTGAGCTGTAAAAATAGGCCCTATTTTGGTTAGCTAAACATTGATTTTATTATAATCTCTCTCCCTCTCTCTGTGTCTCTCTGTCTCTCTCTCTTTCTCTCTTTCTCACACATACACACAACCACATACAATTTCATATATAAAGTGAGAATGCTGACAAATATACATTATGTTGGTGTCAGCATAGATTTTTATGAACAGAGTGTTCTGTTAAGGGCATTCTATAAATAGAAATACTATTAGTCTATTTAAACAGGATTCTACTTGAGAAGGGAATTAATAGATCTAGGGAAATAAAACGTTCTATTCTCAGTCTCTATAATTTTTCATATGGAACATCTGATATTTAATAAAAAATAACAAGAAAACAATTATGAAAAAAGGGCTTGAAATCAAGTAAAATGGTAATGATAGAATATAAACACAAAATAATAGTGTTATAGGATAAAGATATGTAACTATATATGTATATTACTATACCAATTATTTATCACAAAGAACTTTTACTAGATTACATGAAGCTATAAATGAGAATCAGAAGAAAATAAGTTTGAACAAACTTTAATTTTTTTGTCTTAGTCCATTTGGGCTACTATACAAAATACTGGGTTGTTTATAAACAGCAGAAGTTTATTTCTTACAGTTTGCAGTGCTGGGAAGGCCAAAATAAAAGTGAATTCACTGTTGGACGCCTGCTTTCTGGTTCATAGATGGTGCCTCTTAGCTGTGTCCCCAACGTGGCAGAGTGGGTAAGACAATTCTCTGCACCATCTTTAATAAGGCAATAATCCTACAAAGCCCTCATGGCCTATCATATCTCAAAGTCTCCACCTCCTAATATCATCTCACTGGGGATGACACAGCAACATATAAATTTGGAGGACTGTTAATTCTGGATATGAGGCATGTCCCCAGAGGCATGTCTTTTGTTAATGCAGGAATAATCAGAGTTAAGATGATTAGGTTATGAGAGCTGCCAACTAATTAGCCCGTCAAGTTTGACTGAACTGACTAGTGTGTGGTAACTGTAGGCAAATAGTGTGTTTGGAGGAGGTGGGTCATGCGGAGTGGTGCCATCGTGGGTGCATCTTCTCTGAGGACCTTTTCCCTTTCTCTTTCTCTGCTTTCTTGCTGTCATAGGGGAGCAGCTTCCCTCCGCTATTTCCTTCTCAGATGATGTTCTGCCTCACCTTGGACCTTGTTGGACTGAGACCTCTTATATCATGAGCCAAAATTAACTTCTCTTCCAAGTTGTTCTTATCAGGCATTTTTGTCACAGTGGCAGAAAAGCTGAATAAAACAGGGACAAAAACTTGAGACTGTAGCTTTTATAAGACGCAGTAGACAACTTTAACAGCAGATTAGATACTGATCAAATAGAATTTTTAAACTTAAAGTCAGAAGAAAATATTTAAATTGAAGGATAAATGGCTTAGGACTATAAAGATAGAGAAAAGACTCAGCGAACATTTTCATCAATCAGAAGAAAATATCAAATTCCAGTGGACAGGAATACTGGGAACCCCATATCCAGGCACTGGTGTAAATCCCTTGGTTAACTAATCTGATCACTCTGGCTCTGCTTCTATAACGTTGCTGCTTTGATCTTGCATATTGGCTTTGTTAAGATTAAGCAATACATGCTTTGGGTTTTTTAGAATGAATAATGCTACCCCAAATGTCCACATCCTAATCCTGAAAACCTGGAAACAAGTTACTTTACATTCAAAGAAAAATTTGCAGATGTGATTAAGTTTAGAATCTTATGATAGGGAGATTATCCTGCTTTGTCTATGTGGGCTCACTGTAATCCCAATGGCATTTATAAAAGGAAGGGAGAAAGTCAGGGAAGAGAAAAAAAATGATATACTGCTGGCTTTGAAGATGGAGGAAGTGCCCTGGGCTAAGGGATGGAGATGGCATTGAGAAGCTGGGAAAAACACAGATTCTAACTGAGAGCCCCTAAAAAGGGTGGCCTTGTAGACCTGTTTTTAGACTCTGACTGCCAGAGCTATAAGAGAGTAAGTGTGTGCTTTTAAGTAATTAAATTTGCAATCATTCAATACAATAACAATTAGCAACTAATAGTGCTATGCAGTAATTTATGATATTTAGGGATTATTTCTTTTGTGTTTGGTTATAATTGTTATTCATATAAAACCATATTTTGAGAAGAGGAGTGTGTGGCTATTAAGGCATAAAGTATGACAAATACAGCCTTACTACTTGGCATTCATTTCTACCCTGTCCCTCGCTTTTCTCTATTTTAGAGACCAACAATTGAAGTCCAGCTTTCAGACAGTAACTTCAGTGTTAGGAGTTTGTTAAAGAGACAAACCATTCAAGTTTTCCAGAGATCATTTCTATTTTAGCACCTAAAGCATCACATCTGGAGAATCTCTCAAATCCAGACAAATCTGCAATGCAACCTTCTGAGTTTCCTGGATCCTAGAGACTTCTACATTTGTCAATCCTATTCTCTTAAACAAAAGTACATAAAAAGGAAGGGATACCTGAAAGTTTAGGTATGCATGGACTTGAATAAGACTTTTTTGCATTTTTATTTTCTTTATGCTATAGTTGAAATGCAGTATAATTTAGGATTACAAATTTAGTAAATAAAAAAATACACATTAGCAATAACACTTATAGAATCCACAGATATTTTGTATATTAGAGTAGTAAATATTTTAAACTATCCTTTATGCTTATTACTTTTAAATTTTGTGGCAGTGTTTAGATGTAGAAGTGGATGTTAATATACAATAACTATAAGGAAAAACACTATCATCATTTTTAATATTTTGATATCTATGAAAATATGATTGATTTATGTTGTAATTTTAGGATTTTTTAATTTATGTACAGAGTTTTTAGAAGATATTGACTTCACCAAACTACTAAAGGGGTTTTTGGCACAAAACGGTTAAGGAACACTTCTCTAAATGAAATTACTCTGCTAAAAACAGAGACAGTGGACAGGATCTGTTT
>CM053399.1:132213148-132235259 GCA_028644305.1 Xerus rutilus | reverse complement strand
TCTTCTTATATATAATAGACTCTGCACTGACTATTTCAAGACAAATAGGTAAGGCAATAATAAGGTCATTCAAATTTCTATAGTATGACTTGCTATTATTAATGTAGTGAAGGGTACATTCTAATTAATTTGGCAGAGGTGTGTTAAGAATTCAGATAGAGGAATCATTTCTTTACACTCAAGGAAAACAAACATGTACAAGCAAATTAGTTTTAAAGATTGACACTGAAGAATAGAAACACCCAGCAGATTTATTTGTGTATCATTCTCTGTAATAGCTTCTTATAATGGTAGCTTTTTTCATGCTAACTTTGTACCACACACTGTACTCATTTAATTTTTAAATACAATCCAGTTAGGTAATTCCTTTTATTATCTCTTGCTTTGTAGGTTAGTGGTTTGAGAGTCAGCAATAGTAAGCAACTTGTCTAACATCACAGAGCCAGAATGTAGAGCAGGTATAATGTGAATCGAGGAATGTGCCTGCTAAGTCTATGACCATTAACCCCACATTGCCTATCATTGAAAAATCTGTTTGGGTTGTGACATTTTTGACATTGGTATTCATTTATTTTTATCATGTAGTAAGAATTTATTGAGCACCAACAGTGTGCCAAACAATGAATTAGACTTGAGAATAAACAAACAAAAATTTGCAATCTTGTAAAAAAGATACATATGTCACTCAAAAATTGTGGTGTATACTTTATTTTCAAGCTAATATTATTTTTCACATACAAATACCTGTACCTTTACTCAGTGCAATGTTATATGTTCATATATATATATATATATATATATATATATATACACACACACAGTGTATGAGTTCTCTTTTCTCGTACATATATATATATATATACACACATATATATAATGTGAAATGATTAAAAGAAGCTTATTAATGTGCTCATCATTTTTTATAGTGAGATGTTTAAATTTTACTTTCTTATTTATTTTGAAATATACAATGTATTAGTATTGCCTATAATCACCCTCCTGTGCAACAGATCCCTCTGTGAAGTGAAAATTTTGTACTCTTTGTCCCCCAAAACCCCATTCCCTTCCTTGCTCACCACCCTTCAGTCTCTGGTAATAAGTATTCTATTCTCTACTTCTGTGAATTGACCTTTTTTAGATTCCATAAAAAGTGAAATTATGCAGTATTTGTCTTTCTGTAACTGACTTATGTTATTTATCTCAGGTTCATCCACATTGTTGAAAATGACATAATTTATTATTGTTTTTAGTCTGATTAGTATTCCATTATGTATAAATGCCACATTATCTTTAACCATTTATCTGTTGATGGACACCTGGTTTGATATTGGACATTATGAATAATGCTACAATTTTCATAGAAGTGCGATCATCTCTTTGACACATTTATTGCAGCTTATTTGGCTATACACCCAGAAGTGGAAGTACTGAATCATATAGTGGTTATTCTTTTGGGTTTTGAGGAACTTCTATGGTATTTTACATAATGGCTATACTAACGTACATTCCCACCAACAATATACAAGAGTTCTCTTACCTCCATATCCTCACCAATACTTGTTTTCATCTTTTTGATAAAAGACTTTCTAACAGGTGCAAGTTGATATCTCATTGTCCAAGATGTTATCTTAACATCACTCTCAAGTCAGAACTAAGGAATTCTTATATGTGAATAGTTCCTAGTTGGGTTTGTGAATAACTGAATAACTTCTAAAGTTCCATCTGGCTGTCAGTGATTCCACAATTCATTTTTAATTGTTTAGTTTACTTGAAGAGTGAGGTTGCATATTAGTAGAGTATAGCTAACTTTTTAGAGTAGCATAAAAATTCAGGATTCTGGCACAATTTGAAGCTTCTGGGAATAGTTTGACAGGCCATGGGTGAGGTTAATCTGTATCACTTGAGCATGGACCAAAGTGTGATGGCTGCCCAAGCACAAGGAATAGTATGGAAAACAAATGAACATGCAATCCATTGTATGAAAAGGTACAGAGAGCAAGAATGGAATCTAGAGTGAGATGGACATAGAAAGCAAAGAGGTAGCATAGGACAAGCAACTTGTCTAACATCACAGAGCCAAGCTTAAATAGGTTCAAGCTTAAGTAGGTTCTCTCAACTAATTATGTATAGCTGCAAAGCCATTCTAAAAAATGTGAAATTAAAGGCTATAAGGAGCCTCAACTATTTTTCTTTAATATTTTCAGATTATTCTTTCTTCTTTTTTACAAATAACTGTAATCTTATCATATGACACTGCCCTCAGTATACTTGTTTTTATCTTCTCTTGATCTATTTCTATTTTCCTTCACATTCAAAACACCCTGATAGATAATACATTTTCAGACTTTAAAAACATTAAAACAAGAAAATCTAAATAATATGTTATTTTAGTTTAACACATACCTGGAAAATCTATTTTAAAATAAAAAAAAACAATGCTTAAAGAATTTGGTACTGTGTTTATTTTCAAGAGTGAGGCAGATAAGAGAGAAAATATGATCTAAGAAGGACAGAAAAGAATTTTTATGCTTAAAGAAATAATCCTTTTCTTAACCTGGGTGGTTTATATGTGAAGATTTATTTTGTTATTCTCCTTCATATTTCTCATATATCCTAATAATTATTTTTATTCAGTACATATTTGATAATTAAAGTATAACTATTAATTATAAAAAAATCAGAAAGGATTTGTTACTTCAAAATGAGACAAACACACACACACGCATACAAACACATGAACACACTAATGTGCAAGAAAATATGAAATAAGATCAGATGTAGTTGGAGGAGAATACAAGCAATTCTTTGCATGGTTGGAGGAAATAAGAAGTGAATCTAAACAATCATAACAGAAACAGAAATTAAATAATCTTGTGAATACAGAAATTTGCACATGATCCTTAAGATTAGAGGTGGGCATGGTAAATTTTTAGAGAAAGATAAAATAAAATGTTAACCAGATATTTTATCAGTTTATGACAATGAAAATATTTTCAGTATGTAGGAAGACACTAAATATTGTATGTTCCACAAATGTTTGTTAAGTACACTATTTACTAAGCATTAGTTCTAGGTACTAGTGAATGAAGAGAAAGACAGTATTTCTCTTCATTCTCTCATTCTCTTCATGAATGAGAGTTTGTTTTCTCCTTCATGGTACCTGTATTTTCAGATAGGAAATTAAACTATAAACATAATAAAACATGCTTTTTCATAATAATAAAAAGGTGATATTGAGAATGGTATAGCAGATAGCGTACACATGGAGTAACAAGGAGTTTAAAAAAACAAATAGGTCAGTTTGAAAGTTATCCCAAGACAATAGAGCAAAGAGCAAGCAAGTGGTGGGCTGTGCAAATATCAGAGCAAGTAGCATGTAGTCAAAGAGAAGTGCAAGTGCAGTTCCATCCTGATGAAGTGCATCTGCTGTATTTGATGAGTATGGGGATCCATTTTTCTGAATCAGAGTAACTGATGGGGACAGTGGAAGAGATGAAGTAGAGAGGTGGTAAAGACCATAAAAGGTTCTGTAGATGATCTTTTAATGATTCTGGCTGATACTGAGTGTGGTGAAAACTTTTAGTTTTGAGCCAAAGAGCAACTTGTTCTAACTTGTATCAACCATTGATGAATTCTGAAAACAGATAACATTAGACTACTGTAATCATTCAGGTGAAAGATAGTGTTGACTTTGACCATGGCAATTGCAGCAAATGTGATGAGGATTTTTAGGTATATTTTAAACCCTATAGAATTTATTAATTGATTAAATGAGGAGAGTAAGAAAGAGGATGTTGAAGCTGATTTTTATCCTTTGAGAGTTTGTTTTCTCTTAAATACTAGGAATCACTGATTTCCCACTATTCTAAATGGAAATGATTTTGGAAGGAGCAGATATAGGAAAAATTCACAATCAGTATTTGGTATGTGCTTTAGTCAACCTTTCATTGCTGTAACCAAAATACCTGACAATAACAACTTAGAGGATGAAAATTTTATTTGGGCTCATGGTATCAGAGGTAGAGTCCATGGTGGGCCAAGTCCACTGTTCTCAGCCCAAGATGAGGCAGCACATCATGGTGGAGATACCCAGTGAAGGAAAGACACTCCCCCCATAGTGGGGTCAGGAAGCAGAGATAAGGGATGAGTGAGGCACAGAGAAGATACATCCTTTTAGGGTGTACCCACAGTGACCCACTTTCTCCAGTTACTTTCTACCTGTCTAAAATTACCACCCAGTCAGACTGTTCAAACTAGGATAAAGTGATTAGGTTACAGTTATTGTGATCCAATCATTTTACCTTTTAATTTTTCTGCACTAAAACGAGGGATTTTGTAGGACGTCTCATATCCAAGCCACAAAATCCTGTCACATGAGATGCTTTTCAGACATTCAAAAAGAAATAATGAATATGTTAGTTAGTAGTAGAGAGAAGAGCTCTGGAATTAAGATATAATTTTGAGATATATTAACATATACACTGCTGAAAGCCTGTGTTCAGAATATAATTAATGGAATGAATATATTTTAAAAGTAAGTCAAAGAGAAGTCATAGGAAGTGCTAATAGGAGCAAAATAAGAAATAACCAGCAAAGGAGACTGAAAAGTGAACAAGAGTGGAAGGACCCAGAACAGGGGGAATGTGTCATCTGGGAAGTCACTTGTGAAAAATATTTTAAGGAAGAAAGAATGCTCAAAAGTGTCAACTGCTGCTGAGAAATCAAGGAAGAGAATTGTGTTTCCTTCTTCCCCCACTGAGGTTCCCCTTGGGCATTAGAAGTTTTACCACTGACCACACTAACCAAGGGTTATTATTTTAGGACAATCTGAAATTCAAAGGTGAGTTCCTTTATTTAACCCTCTTGTTTCATCCTCTGCTTTACCTCATCAACTTTTTATAATAGTAAAAATAGTAGCATTAAATATTTAGTAAATATATATTTTATACTCAAGAATGTGAGAAGTGAATTATAAGATCTTAGCAATTTTTATTTTTTGAACAAATTTGTGAACATTGGTTTTTGCTTTCTCCAGAGTAGGAAATTGAGAGTAGGAGAATTTAAGTTACTTATGTATGTTACATAACTGTAAGAGACAAATTTCTCAGTAGTTTACTGCCTACCCCTTCACTTTGTATTCCACCTTTGTTTTAGTTCCCTTACTACATACTTACTATAAAAATGTATACTCTCTCTTACCTATACTATTCAAAATGAACACATTCAGTTTAGGTTGAAGACTGCCTAAGTATCTGTTACTGATTTTAATTCAACCATTATGGCCCTTCATCCTTTGTAAAATGATTTCTTAAATCATCTTTTTCTCTAAGTATAATGTGAGTCTTAAGGTGTGAACTATGTTAATCTTTTCACATTTAGATTCTACTACTTAACATAGTGACCAGAGCATAGTAAATTATTAATAATAACATGTCAATGTTTAAGATTTATACTTAAATATCAGATTTAATGCAAAAGATAGATCATTATTAGAAGATCTTTTCCACTGGATTTTAGTTCTAAAAGTAAATATGGTCACTATGAGATGAAGGTTTAGGTTTTTTAGTAACTTGAATATTTTAGCTTAATTAATCTTTTATAATAATACCATTTAAATGTAATTTATTCAAAATTATAAGAAGAGTTTCCTGATATGGGAAAGGTAAAAATAATATACTGAAGGAAGAAAATTAGATAACATTAAGATACCTGTAAATATTTTATTTCCTTTGTCTTAATTTTAATTCCTAATTGTGATAGTCAGCTTTTTGTCACTATCAACAAAATATTTGATAAAGACAATTAGAGGAGAAAAAGTTTATTTTGGCTTGTGCTTTCAGAAGTTCAGTTCATGGTTGGTTAAACTCCATTGCTCTGAGCCTGAGGTAAGGCATAAAGTCATAGAGGAAAGGTATGGTGGAGAAGCACTGCTGACCCACAGCAGTCAGAAAACAGAACGATAAAAGGACAGAAGAGGCAGAGAAGATGAACCCATCCAGAGCTCACTCCCAGTGACCTACCCTCTCCAAACACAAACCAGTTGCCTACAGTTTCCATCCAGCTAATCCACAAAAACTAGGATGGACTGATCAGGTTACAAATCTCATAATCCAATTGTTTTACCTATGAATATTTCTACATTAACACTGGAATTTGGGGGGGACATCTCTGACCCAAACTATAGCATCAATAAAGCTAAAATAATAACAAAATATTCTAAAATATATAGAACGATGAATAATTATTATTAATTAAAGATGAATAATTATAATTATTCTGCTGGATCTCTATCTCTGATGATTAATAGAGTTGTTATGAAATTAAAACTCCAAATAAGATACCATAAGCCTGTATCTTATTTTTCTTCTCAGTTCAACAACCTCTAAACTTGTTAATGATGCAAGAGACAAAGTTGGTAGGCAGACATGGCAGGACATGCCCAACTACATCAAGCTGAGTATTTTGAGAAGCCTGGTTAGTTTCCATTTCATGATCTTCCAGAAGGAAGCAAGTGGGCAGAATCCAACCACAGTTGGTAACCTGATGTGGGAAGCTGCTTTATCTAATAAAACTGTCCTACTTCTTAAAGACACTGGCAGAAGAGGGGTACTGAAAATGGGTGACCCCATACTGTGCACTGAGGGATATCAAGCAAGCTCTCCTTATATACATTTTTTGCCCCTTCAGGCCTTACCAGCAGGGATCAGTGGGAACCACAGGGGCAACAGATATCAACCAGACCAAAATAACACCATAAAGACTCTGAAATTTAACCTGTCATTGTAACCACAGCTTATAAAAGTAAGATAAGACCCATATGCTAAATGTAATCAGGGCAACTAGTAGGTAAAAAAATAATGATTAAGTAGGACCCATATTTTACTGACATAATAAACAAAATGTCCAGGGAATCACTGAAAATCACTTGTCACACCAAGAACCAAGAAAATTACAATGTAAATGACAAAAGATATTCAACGTATGCCAGTACTATGGTGAATCAGATGATAGAATTATCAAACATGTTAAAAGCATGTCTCGAAAAAATTCTTCAATGAACAAGTACATATTCTCTTGATAAAAATTTAAAACTTTAAGCAAGGAAATAACATGGCAATTACAGAGCTGAAAAGTACGATAACATAAAAAATATGCACTGGATGTGATAGATTGCAAATGGCAGATGATAGAATCAGTGAACTTGAAAAACCAACAGAATTCACCCAATTTGAACAACAGAAATAAAACAGATTGCATAAAATGACTAAAACCTAAGAGACTTGTGGGACTGTATAAAAGATACAATGTATCACCAGAATCCCAGAAGAAGAAGAAAAAGAGAGTGAATGAGCAAGTGTTTGAAATATAATGGGTGAAAACTTCTCAAATTTGACAAAGAACACAAATTAAATAATCCATAAAGCTATTTTTTGAGGTCATATAAAATAATCCCAAAGAAATACACTCCACATTATAAATAACAATTAGTAAATAAAAGACAAAAAAAATTGAAAGCAGTCAGAGAGAAATCATGCATTTCCTATGAAGACAGAGCAATTTGAATTACAACAGATTTACTATGGAGGTCAGAAGGAAATGATGAAAGAAGACAACCATGAGCAGTGACTTCTATAACTCACAAAATTATCCTTCCAAAATGAAGAGAAGATAAGCATTATCTCAGATGAAGAAAAGTTAGTATAGATTCTTGTCACATTGATTTTGACACCAAGTTTGTAATTCAAAATTGAAATAAAGTATTGCAGTATTCAGTATTTTAAAGTACCTTCAATTTTTTTTTCATATTGTAAATAAGACTGGTTAATTAAAACATTTTTCTTTGGTTACATTATTTCTCTTGTCCAATTTACATTTATGCATCTTTAAACTTTTCATAAATTTATGTAAATGTTGGCTATATAGTCAGAAAGTGTTTAAAAATAAATCAAAAGAGAAAGTAAAAAAAAATTCTTAGAGTGAATATAGATTTTAAAAAAAATTTTTTTAGTTATACATGGACAGAATATCTTTATTTTATTTTTATGTGGTGCTGAAGATTGAACCCACTGCCTCACATGTGCCAAGCAAGCATTCTACCACTGAGCCACAACCCCAGCCCCATGAATATAGATTTCTATGTAAGTTTACGACACATTTTTAAAGAAACAATAAGTCCAAATAAACTATAAGTTTATGTACATTTGTATTGTTTGCTAGAACGTATTTTTAATGTTTGCAGATGTTTTCTGTCATTGATGATTCTCTACCATACTTTGATACGAAAGCCTTATGTACCAAAGGAAGTATGATGATTTAACAGTAAGACCTTGAGCCTTACCTTAGATACGTAAACCTGGTTTAAATCCTAGGTCCCAGAGCTCACTAACCTGAATAATTTTGCAGATTTAAAAACTGCTTCATAATTTCCTCACTTACAAATAAAAGAATACATACTTATTATCATAGTTGATGAGAATATTTCATGATAATTTCATGTAACTTATCCCTATTATAGTCCCTGGCATATTTCAGATAGTTAAAATGGTTTCATAAAAATTATACAAATGAGGAAAATTTATCTATAAAACCATTACCTGATTTGCTCAATTATCAGGCTTGAGATGAAAGAAGTGGTACAAAGATACAGTAACCAAAGTTCACTTAATGATTTTAGCTCTTTTTTCTACTTCAAGAAAAATAAAAATTGTCGCTGATTTTCAAATAAATAACAATCTCTTTAAAAGCAAGTAATGAGCAACTAAACTTGTCTTAACCATCTTTGAATTATAACCTTACATAGTTGCCAAGAACAAATGGTTACTTAACAAATATTGGATAAATGCATAAATGAACAGATGAATATATTACTTTTTTGATGAGTATATGTAGTTCTAGTTCTTCTTCATCTCAATTCTCACAGAAATAAACAAACACCTTCTTCTCTATTATGAATTACTTAAAATTGAGTGTACTAAAAGCGCCCAAATTCACATTGAATAAAATTAGAATAAAATTCTGTAATAGTGAATTTTATCATATTTAATTGATCATAAATGAAGGGAAGTGTACCACTTTATGCTCTTTGAAATAAGTTACTAATTTTTCACAATATCTTTTCCTTTTCCAAGAAGATTCATATTTCATGCAATAATGTATAATTTCTCCCTTCAAACTGAACTAATGAAATGCAGCACTTGTACATGACACATGTAGTACATGTATCATTTTTCATGTTCACTTTAGGATTAAATTTCTCTACATGGTGCCTTAAGAAATATTACCAACTTGGCTTCAAGGTTGTAGGGTAGACACTTGGAGATTAGAATTCTGCACGAGTGGTTGAAAAATAGGTAAACGTGAAGATTTCTGCTGGTACTATATTAGTACTCTTCTGAAACATGTAAAGTCACTCAGCCATGGCTAATGTGTAAAAATCATAAAATACTTATATCCAGGATGGTGTAAGAAGTTAATTGTAGGAACATGAAGACATTTGGAACACAATGGAGATGTATCATACAGCAAGTGTTGAATAAACCACAGATAATGCAACATGAGAATATAGTTTTAATAAAGGAAAAGAGTTTCACAATATTAAGGTCTTCATTTCTATGCATAATGCAGAGCAGAGTTATTGGAACATGGAGGAATTCAGTAACAATTCAGAAATGTGTCATGGATTTATTTCTTCTATTAGTTTAGATTTTCTTCTTATATCATTTTTCTGATAAGTCCGGAATGGGAATTCAGTTCCTTTAAACAGATTCAGCATTATTGTAGGAGATACAGAATCTTTTGTAAGATGTAAGACAAAGAAGATAGTAATGCTAAATTTCTGACCGTGGAATTATTAATAAGTGGCTTCCTCTTTTTAGGGCCATGCATGGGCAGAACAGCTCATTCTAACCCATTTATTCTCTTTTTAAAAAATAATTTAACATTTATTTATTTGTTTTTATGTGGTGCTGAGGATCAAACCCAGGGCCTCACCTATGCTATGCAAGCTCTCTACTTCTGAGCTCAACCCCAGCCCCATTTATTCTTATGGTGCATTCTTCCTATGTACTTTCCATTATTGTTGTTTCATAATGTTGAATAAAACATAATGTTTCATAATGTTTTCATAATGTTGAATAAAAGTGGTGAAAGGTCATCCTTGACTTGCTCCAGTTCTTAGAGGAAATGCTTTTAATTTTTTCCATTTAGAATGATGTTGGTCTTGGGTTTAACATATATAGCTTTTATGATGTTGATGTGTGTTCCTAAAATCCCTAGTTTTTCTAGTTTTTTGAACATAAAATGATACTATAATTTGTCAAATGCTTTTTCTGCATCTATTGAGATAATTATATGATTCTTGTCTTTCAGTCTATTAATGTGATGAATTGATTTATTTATGTTGAATCAATCTTCCATCCCTGGGATAAACCTCACTTGATCATGGTGCATTATCTGTTTATTATACTTTTGTATAGATTTTTCCAGAATTTTATTGAGAATTTTTGCATCTATATTCATCAGGAATATTGGTCTGAAGTTTTTTTTTTTCCTTTGATACATCTTTTTTTGGTTTTGGTATCAGGGCGATACTAGCTTCATAGAATAAGTTTGGAAGGGTTCTCTCCTTTTCTATTGGGTTTTTTGAGAGGTAAGATCATGAGGGCTCTGGCTTCTTAAATGGATTTATCCATTGATAGCTCGATGCATTACTGGGAAATGTGCTAGTTAGAGGAAGTGGGTCTGTGGATGCATGTGATGAAATAATTTAATCTATTCTCTGGCCCATTATCACCTCTCTGTCTCTGCTTTGCAGCTGCCTAGTGTAAAGTGACTTTATTCTGCCACTCTCTTCTTCCATGATGTTTCTGCTTTGGAGCCTGCTAACGATGGATTGAATCTCTGAAACTATTAGCTACAATACATCTTTCTTTCTGTAATAATTTGTTCTTTTCAGGTATTTTGGTCACCCTGACACAAAACTGACTAATACAAACTGTGATGCATCAATATAAATTTTTATCATTTTCATAAATTAAAGGACATTAATTATATTGATATAAATAGATACAGAAAATATTTTATGACTTTCAATTCATGTTTATCACTTAAAAACACCTTATAAACAAAAAAAAATAGAATTGATCTTAAGTCGCTAAAATAGCACTATGTGAAACTATTTAGCTGCAATTTACCTGTGATCCAAAAAAAATAAAAACAATGCCTATTAAGAGAATTGCACACTAAAACAGTGACCACAAACTTTCCTTAAAAGATTGATAGTAAATATTTTACTCTTTGGGGACAGGAGGCAAAACTGAGGATATTATGATGTAAAAATGCATGTAACTTTTAAAATATGTGATTATTGAAAAACTTGAAAAAATTCTTAACTTCAAGGTCTGGAAGAAAAAAATTTAAATTGAAACATCAACTGGCCATTTACGTCTCATGGGTCATAGCTCACCAATTCCTGTAAAAGAAGAAAAGCCAAATAAACCAGTTATAAAATAAAAGGTATAACTGTTAAAGCAATCTTTTCAAGATATTATTTATTTAAATACTCTAATAAATGTCTATGATTTAAAACCAACTAAGATAGTAAAGGAAGATACTATTAATAATAGAAATAAACTACAAAGAATAAAACTGAATTTAACCAACAACACACAAAATTAAACTTCTATTAATAACATATAAAGTTATTAGAATAAATCAAGTAATTTCTTGTTCTTCAATAACACAGCAGAATTTCAAAAGTTTTTTCACATTTTTCTATAAACAAAAACTCACATTGAATTATTGAGAAATGCAAAAAAACTTATTTTATAATTTATATAGTTTTCCATAAAAGCTAAGTCCAATATAACAAAGAAGTGAGCCTTGTCCTGCCAAATAACAGTATATTCCAATTCAGAGTATCAAAAGAGTGCAGCATTTTGCATGTTCATAAGGCAGATTAATAATAGATCAGACACAGAATCACTAAAATATAGTTACATATTTTCTTCAACCTTTGATATAATGAATATGTTTATGGGCACTAAAAAGTGCCAGTAAAACCATTCTTAATATTTCAAAATAAAATGGGAATAAGATCCAGAATTCAAATGGGACTCATAAACAAAAAGAAAAATCAGCAATCCCACTGTTGACTGGACAAATGCAAGACCAATCATGAGTTTTCACTTTATGTCAGTGTGATTAAATTGAAATGTTATATTATTTGGAGAAGTGTCAGAAATATGCGGAGGTGAAAGTTCTAATGCACTGTTGGTAGAAGTGTAGACTGCTGCTTGTGTTCTGGAAGGCAATTTGAGACTTCTTGGTTAAATTAAGAAGACTAAGAGCACATGATTCAAAAATTTGCTAACATGTTGCAAGCCATTATTATTACATAGACTATCATGCTGTATAATTCTTTTTTTTTTTCTTGATCTCATACAAACTCGCACATTGTTAATTTGGCAAAATTGTTTTCTAAATAATTACAATGTAGTGTATCTTCTAATAATGCTGTTGCATTCTTGTTCCTTAATGAGTTTTGTAGACTCAACTCATTAGATGAGATTAGGAAGGTATCTCATTTTCATAGGAAGCCTACTAACAAGTAATCTATAACTGAGGATTATTTCTATAGAAAATCAACTTCAATATATTATGCTGATTTTACTTATCCTAACTCCAGAAATAATTTTCTAATTTTGTCCTGCATAATATTTAGTTTCTCATTTCCTATACAGTAATTATAATAGTTGAACACTATGAAAATAGTAAAGCACTACCTAAATATATAGTAAAAATTTTAAACCTCTGTACATGTATATAATAAAATTGTTCTTCTATCCAAGAATAAAACCTCAAATGAACTGTTTAAAATAAAATGACTCATTTTCCATAATAGTGAGAAAAGCAAATAGCCTCAATTGAGCTTGTGTGAGGAAACAGTTCTTAAGACAGACGATTTACATTTTTTAGTCTATATTGGCTAACAACCAAATGAATGTTTATCTTTTGCCTATATATTACATCTTCAAGAATACATTAGAGTATCAGAGCATTTATTCAGAAACTCTTTGGACAGTAAACAGCTGTTTTTTAATTAGAAAAACATTGACAATTAAAACAATAACATCCATATGATTTAAATGGAGGAAGACTCTCAGGAGAGTGAATTGGATTTTTGTTCTGATTGACAGGAATGGAGAAGGGACTGTCTGCTTTTTGTGTAGGATGACAATTCACTGATCTCTCACATTCTACAGGCAGCCATCCTCCTAATTCTGCCAAGTGGCAGACATGACAATAGCAAACCATTAACTCCTATCATATGGAGTTATTTTTACTGGTTTATCAAATTACCTTCATATAAATATACAATCACTTCCAATTTTTATATAAAGCTGCACTCATTTAAACTTGTCTTATACCTGGGCAGGGGTATGTGAGTCTGTCAGAATTAGATGTTTTGCTCTTATAGGACAGCTTCATTAAAAATGACAACAGCAACATTTTAGCTGACTGGATAGATTTTTATTCTTGGTATATAGACCAGTCATTTGACTTGTGAAATGGGTTTCAAAAGGCTTGCAGCAAAATGGCTTTGACAACATGTCACACTGTGAAATGTGGGTGACAATATGGATCTCAGTGAACAGTGAGAAGAAAGATGACGTAAATTAATTTCAAAATAGCAACTTGATTCTGTTGATAGAGGGAAAAGAACATTGATTGCAACAAGACCACCAAGGATAGTCCTGAGGCTCTACCGATACAGAAATAACCAGTGAAAAAGAATTTTAAATTTCTGCTTTCATAGAGTAGTTGAAGTAATGAGGAGGAAAGCTTCAGAAAAATACAGGCAGAAATGTTCATTCGGATTAGGACCAGAGAGTTCAAATTCTCTTTATGAACCTGTCAATCTCCTGAGAGGGGAAAGACAAGTTGGAGCTCCCTGAGACTGTTAGCCTCCTTTCCTTCAGATGTTGTTACAGGAGCGTTCAACTTTGTAACACTTCGTTACACTGTGCATGTATGAAGTGCTTGCATTTATATATATATATACATATATGAGTGTGTGAGTGTGTATGTGCTGCATTTCAAATTTTTGATATCTGATTTTCCATTCAGTTCCAAGAACAAGGCTTTCTGTACATTTTTCTGCTTTGCATCTAACTCCAGTATCTCAAAAACGGAAGTTAAATGATTTCCTTTCAATACTGGCTGTTTATCTATCCAAAACAGAAAATAAACAAGGGATATGTTAATTGATTGCTTTCCTTGCACATTTTATTCTAATATATTTTGAAGGCCTTATTTTTATTGACCGAAATCCCTGGTTTTAGAAGATTAAAAGTGAAATATATTCCTTGCCTCGAGAGAGGGAATATTGAGCAAAGATTTTTGGAAGGCCCTACTTAAAACAGCTTCTGGAAATGTCTCAAAAAATATAAACTAGCACGCTATGTTTTATATTTCTGTAGAAGCAGTGCATATTATAGCATAACTGCTCATTAAAAAAAAAAAAATGCTTTTACTCAGTGCAAATCATTGGGCTAGATGCCCTAGGGGGTACAAGTAGAGATGGAATTTAGGTTAGCTCAGGGATTAAAACCATGGACATTCAAATCAAGAAGCCATCGGTTCACAATGCTGATTTGGGATCTCAACTGGAGAGACTATGAACAAATTCTTTTCCTTTAAGAGATCAGTAGAGTAAAGGAAAGGAAGCAGGGAGAGAGAGGAAAGGAGAAAAATGAAAGTACTGAGTAATGATATTGGCCAAAGTATATTGTTTTATTATGTGTATGTTTGAATATATAAACAATAAACCCTACCACTATGTATAATTGTAATATACCGATACAAACTATGGGGGAAAAAAGAACAAAAAATTTACGGGCTGTTAGCACAGAATGATCAGACAGGTGCAAACTTCACGAATCAGCACAGCCTTTATTTAGCAACGTAGTCATATTCTGGTGGACTCACTTTCTTGATGGAAAATGAGCCACTGGTCAAAGGAGGAGTCTGTGCTTACACTGAGAAGTTACTTAATTATTGACATAGTGTGTCAGTTTGGGCACTCAAAAGTTTATGAAAATTCGTTTAACTGGGCAATATTTTTACTTGGGGAAGAATGGAGGGTCTGGAGTCAGTGTTCAGTGTTTATCTCTTTCCTTTCAGGATCCCACTGTACTGTCACTGGGAAAGGATTTATTTGGGGATGGATCAAGGCTTTGGCTTCCTCCCAGAGCTGCCATTCTAGGCTTGAAGGATATTTCCTTCCCAGGGACTATCTTAACACTGAATGACGGTTGCTTCCTTTCTCCTTCTCCTTCTCCTTCTCCTTCTCCTTCTCCTTCTCCTTCTCCTTCTCCTTCTCCTCCTCCTCCTCCTCCTCCTCCTCCTCTTCCTCCTCCTTCTTTCTTACTGGAGATTGAACTCAGGGGTACTTGACCACTGAGCCACATCTCCAGCCCTATTTTGTGTTTTATGTAGAGACAAAGTTTCACATTGCTGAGGCTGCCCTTGAACTCGCGATTCTCCTATCTCAGCCTCCAAAAGTGCTGAGATTACAGGCATGTGCCACAATGCCCGGCTTGGTTGCTTCCTTTCTAAGGATTGTCCTGTCACTTCCTAGTGACATGCTGCTCCAAGCCAGCAGCCTACCTAGGAGGTATTGGGAAAGGATCAATGTTACCCCACTCTTTGGGGGTTTGTTGTTTTCCATATCTTACACTCGCCTTCTCTAAAACAGGCTAATAGAACATATCCTTCTGAGGGCCAGAAAGTTTCATACATGTTGATCAAGTCTGCCTTAAAATTCCCCTTACCTTGTCCAAATTTGACAGGCTTCTTCCTCACTCTAAATTCCTGGACTACCTTTTAGAGCACTTACCTGAGAAAACTTATAATTGTAAATTCTTTCTATGCCCCTTTGAGATATAAGTCTTTTGAAATGCTTCTTGCCAGGTTTCCAAACCAGGATTCTTTCTCAAGACCTGGGAGCCACCTCTTGGAAATAAAATTCTGGAGGAAAATGGTACCCCTATCTCCCAGTCTCTGTGGGACGATTAGAGCTTGTCTTAGAGGACCCTTTGTTAAAGAACTACCTGCAGTCATAACATTACAAGAAAGTTGACTTTTCCTTCAGGTAAGGTTGATCAGCAAACACACTTCCAGTCTTCTCCTCAGCCCCAGTTCTTAAAAACCTCTCCCTTTGCTTAGGTGGAAATGAGTTCAGACTCTATGCTCCAATCTCTCCTGTTGTGCAGCAGCCTTTATCAGGTGCGGGGTTTTGTTTTGATAATGTTTTACATGTGAAAACTCATTTAATGGTCATGGAAATCCCATCAGATAAGTGTAATAAATGATAATCATTCCTAATATATTTAGTAATTAAAAAGTTGTCAAATAAACTAGTTATTAGAAGAACTCAGATTCTAATCCAGACCATAAAACTCTAGAGTTCATGCCTTAAGTGACTAAGTTATACTGCCTTTCTGCCTTCATTTCTTTTATCTGAAAATTTAGTATAATAATATTAATATAATTAAAATTTTTATAAGAATTAAATGAAACACTATGAAGTGCTGCTCAAATATATTAACCTCTACAGGTATCATTATTAATGTATGTTACAATTAACAACATATAAATAATAACTATTTAAAGCTTCTTTACTTAAAATATTTGAAAGAGCTTCCTAGTTTAATAATAAATTTCAACCTTTGCAATTCTTTACATATAGTATTTGAAAGCACCTCTTTTTCTAGAATGTTAAATAAATTACACTAAAGTGATTATTCCTTGAACTAAATCAAAGCCAAGACAAGGAATCTGATATGCCATTATCTGTTAAACAGTATTAAAAAAAATTCTTCCCCCAATCAAACTAATCCTCAACTCCTAGACAAATTATCCATTCTGTGTGGTTTAGCTATGAGGTATACCCCAAAAGCTCCTGTGTGAGAAAATTCAAGAAAGATTATAGGTAAAATGATTGGGTTATGAGAACCTAAACCTAATCAGTACATTAATCCCCTGATAGGGTGGTAAATGTAGGCAGGTTGTGGCTGGAGGAAGTGGATCATGGTGGGTGTGCTTTTGGGGTTTACATTTTGTTCTGGTAAGGAGAGCTCTCTTTCTATCTGCTTCCCAGCTGCTTTCCTCTGCTACACTCTCTGCCACAATGCTCTGCCTCACCTCAGGTCCCAAAGAATGGAGTTGGCTATGAACTAAGACCTTTGAAACCATGAACTCCAAATAAACTTTTCCTCCTGTAATTGGTCTTATCAGATCTCTTGGTCACCCATCAAAAAAGCTGACTAAAACACCCCATTTTATCCCTTTTATAAAATTAAGCATTGTATAATCTAATGAGTTTCAAGGCTGAGAATGATTTCCTATTGTCTCATGTACTTGTGAAGAAAAAAAAATTAAAGATCAAAATATAGATATAATCTGCAAACAACAACAACAACATAGATGTATCTCTGAAAAAATTATTTACCCAATGTATCAACTAAATGCTTTCCATAGACAAAATCTGTACTAGCTGAGTTAACACACCATGTGTATCAACAATACTCAGCTGTTTGAGAGTGACATAGGGACTCTCTCCTCAGACTGCTCCTCATCATTATCTTTGAGTGATGCATTATCAAAAAATTCAAAAAAACTCTTCTGTGGTGTGTGTGTGTATGTGTTAGAGAGGGCAGGGAAGGCAGGCTGTAGTACAGGGGAGAAATAGCTAGGAAAAATACATTTCTTTCCTGCTAAGTGGGATGATACACTCCAGGAAATCAAAGGAGTTATTATTAAAAAGTACAAGATAAGCAATTTTGATAACAAGCAGCTGTGTGAATGTTTAATGCTTTTCATTGCTATGCAGGGTGGCTGAGGCTGGCTTGGAGCAGCATGGGGGCAGGGTGCCCCAGATTTGCTGTCTTTGTTCTAAATCCGCAGCTCCCAGAGCTCTCCTGTGCTGGCGACACTAACCTGACAGGAAGATATATATATATATCTTATCCCAAAAAAGGCAACACATGTTATTTGTGGCTATGAAGAGTGGTCACCTTTGTGGGGGAAAAATTTGTGCACCCGGTTGCTTTCACAAAATAGCACCCTGAGAGGATGAAGCTACAGACTAAATGGAGGCATGTATTCTGCTTTTCTGAAAACCTCACTGTTTTTGCTGGAGAAGTGCATGCTAAATTTAACAGTGCCTTCTCCTGTGGAGTTTTGAAACAAAGTGATTCTCTTCCGGAACAATCTTGAAGGGTGTATTTTTTCTACCTAATTTATAAGATGTTATTGATGATGCTGAATTTAACCTGAGTAAAATTCTGAGACCTGGCAAAAGGCATCATAAGGAACTATACTCCTCCCCAAAATTTTATGTTGGAGAAACAGTCTAGTACAAAGACCAGCCATCTCCTTCCTCATAGTCAACCCCCTTGTTTACCTATAACAAGACCAGACTCAGACCATTCAAATACCCCACACTTTGTTTCATAACAATTAGCTTAAATGTTTGTCCTGGGTGATCAATTAGGAAAAAAGGCTTGCTAATGGCGTTTCCTCCACAGGACTCTTGAATTTTGACCCTTTCTCAGCCTGAGCCAACATTCAACCCTTCCTTTGGTGTCCCTCTTGAGAATCAGCTGACATCAGGGAAAGATATTCCTTGATCAATTGTTTGATCAAGACCACTTTTATTTCACTCCCTTATGTCCCATTTTTTATATGATTGTTGTTTACTTCTCCTTATGAAACAGAAGAAGCTTTCTGCTTACCTTTGAGGTGTTTGCAGATCATTCTATTATAATTTGCTTCCTTCTCCCGTTACAATTGTCCCTTTCTCTTTATGGCAATACTTCTCTGCAATAAATTCTCTCCTTACCTAAGCCTAGATTTGTTTTTATTTGACACTTTGCATATGTGATTATTTCATTAAAATTTAGAATCATAGACTATCAGAGCTTGAAGGAGCCTTAGAGCTAATGTAGTCTGAATTTTTCATATTTTAATATGCATTAGATTACTTAGGAGCACATTAGAATTGGATTCCAGATCAGGCTCATCCCTGCAAGGGAACATGGTGCAATAGTAGTAGGTCATATATCTTAGATGATATAAAGGTTTCAGATCAGTTGTTCAGTGAGCTTAGACTGGGAGACGCTGATTCTCAAATGCCCTCCTTTTGCAGATGAAAAATGGAGATTGCATGATTTAACCTAAGAATATGCAGCTGATCAGTGAGCCAGACTCTGAACATGACACTTTGATTTTCAAACCATTATGTGTCCCATTACACAATACTGTCTCTGAAATGTAAAATCAGAGCACCATTGTTTTTCTAATGGAAGTATAATAATAGGTCTATATGACGCATTTTCTTGAAGTGTGTGAAACAATGGAGAGCCCTCTGGACATGTTGGTACAATGGCATTAATTATTAAGTGCTAATTACTAGCATCCCACATTGAGTACTGTAGTGGATTATCCTCAAACTGATTATTGAAAATATTATTAAGCCTTGATTTGCATTCTTAGGAAACATTAAGATATCAATTGTATTATCTCACTGAGAACAATGTGTTAACGTTGCACTGATTACTGCACTATTCAATTAGTCTTAAAACAATCTAATATTTGAATTAATACAGAGAACAAAACTGCTTTAAATTTTAGAAAATAGGCTTTAATATAAAAGTAAGATTCTGTGCTTTGTTGAATAACAAGTGACAAATCCCTAGGGTCCAATTAAATGCACATAATAGCATGAAAAGACAGAGGGCACTCCAGTAGCATGAAATAATGAATAAAGTTCCTATTTTAACACACTAGACATATTGTTTTCAGTGAAAATCTTCCATTTTCTTACCTAATTTTGCTTCTCTATTTCCCATTTTTCTTTGCTATTCTTTTAAAGACATCAGAATGTAATATACTAGTGCTCTCAGCCTTCCAAACAAGATAGAGGAATTTGTGATGGAATTCTTTTGCAAATTGGCACTGAACATTCTTTTTGCAGTTGCTACAAAAGTTGCAGTTGATCACAAAGTTAAGGACAAAGGAGCCACATAAGAACAGTGAGTGTAAATAGATAGCATTTCAGGAGTAAATCTCTTACCTAAGAACCAAATATTTATAGTTTTTGTTGTATGATTATGGATAAATAAAATAGAATAAAACCCTAGGTATGGGAAATAGGCTTTCTAGTATCACTTAGTAACATGTATGTGCCAAAGTAATGTCTGAAAGGCAGCTATGGGAAAGTCCAGTGCTTTATTAGAAGTCAGCTAGCTTGGCAATTAATCAAGCACATGGAGGGACTTTTATGTAACTCGATGGTTGAAATATATACCTATTTTATCTCATTCCTACAAATTATAATGTGATTATGTTGCTTCTGTATTTATTTCTACAAGCCTGTTTAAACATTTCTCTAGGGTACGACTTTACACTCTCATTTGAAATACAATCCCTTTTTTTCAATTTATTCTGGGTACTTGTGGACAAATTAATGTTCCTATATCTAAAAGGCTAATGAAATGTCAAGTTTAAATTATCTATTTGCTGTCTGATTCTGGGAGTTACTTATAAAATAATTTTGACAGTATTATCAGTAAGAAAAAAGCTGAAATTTGAATCATATCAAGAGAGAACAATAACTTCTAAGCCTTAGATCTGCCATTCAGATACACATTTTTTGAAGCTAAAGAAAGTATAGCAAAGAAGCAAGTAGAGAAAAGGAGAAATTCTTTTCAGATTAAAAGTATACATATGAGGAAGATTTCTAGACAATTCACTCTACGGGAGAAAATACTCTGATTCTAAGAGTACGACATTATCACAATCATTTAAGATACAGTAATTTGTGTGGACTATTCCAAGCATATTACTATATTAGCAGTGATCCCATTTTTAGATTATGATTTACATACATAATTTAAGACAATCACTGACACACTCCTTTGAATGATATTTCTATTTCATTGTAAATAAAATTTGCAACAATTTATAATGCCTGGTGAGGTATTATAGTCAGCTAACTTATTGAGGTGAGCATTTTAAGGCACTCATGGTATCCTATGTACTTTATCTTTCTACTGTGAAAAGAAACCGTAAAAATACCCAAAGGCCATGGATTTTGGTTTTTGTAAGTCAAGTAAATCAAGTTTTAATTCCAACTACCCCCAAAATAGCTCGAGAGACCTTGAATACATTCTTTTCTCTCTTGAAGTACATCCTTTGCCCATAAAATCATGATTCATTACTTTATGGAATTGAGCACAATAGACTATGAGTACTTAGTGATGTGTATTGGATGGCTTTACTATAGAAAAATCTATTTTATTTATTGCTATCATAGGCAGTGATTGCTTTTAAGCATCTCCATAATGACAACAGCTCACTTCATGAAAATGTGTGTAGTACTGTTTTTTAAATCAACAACAAAATTGTGAGTCAATTTTCGATACTTAAAAGATATTTCTCCTATTTTGTGCTATGCTGTCATCTCTAATCAACCATTTTCCTTCTACTTAAGGTTCTTAAATTATCCATTCAGGGAACTAGTAGGACTGAAATTTCAGCAGATGGTTCAGCTCTAGGGTTTTATCTGAGCCTGAGATTTTTAGGTTTTTTGGCAGATTAAAAGTATAGCTGCTTGCTCCAAATTTAGACAAAATAATCTAAATAAAGAGGGATATGAGTAGCATCGCTCTAAGAAGGAATTATAAAATACATTATGTATTAAAATATTTGATAATATTCCATCTTTGTAAGTAAAATCAGTAATTTGTAATGCTAGACTTCTTAAATAGGCAGTTGCTAATGTGTGTATACTTTCTGAATTAATGTATGGTAGTTTCAGACCAATACCTAGATAGGAGAATAAGGAATAGGTTAAATTGGGCTTTGCAGCTACAACTCTGTGATATAACTAAAATGAATTTACCAATAATAAGGTTATATTTAAGAGCCAAATGTTGTTTAACTTATTGGTACACCAGGATAGTAGAAATACAGATAAAAGAAACTGTTCAACCCAAGACTCAAAGAAAGGACCACCGACTCTAATTTTAAATCAAATTAAGCAAGC
>CM053399.1:132179759-132212648 GCA_028644305.1 Xerus rutilus | reverse complement strand
TACAGTTCTCATTCATCTTGAAACTCCAATAATTGAAGCCTTTACCTACTCATATCTTTCTGGTAGGTGTAAGATTTGTCTGTCGCAAGAAATTTCCATTTTGTTTCAAGATTACAGATAAGTGCTGAAGTGTATACTACATTTAAGAATGAGCTCTCTTTCCAACATTTTAAAAGTTCCTTTACTCCTTTACAGAAGAGAATGCCTTGCAGACTATAGAAGGTAAGAGGCAGGTTATCATGAATAAATAATTGATCTAATCTTCCCCAGGATAAAGAACATGATACAAAATTGTAATTGGATTTTTCAAAATGTCTTTGAAAGTTATTTTTTAAGCGTAAAACTGCAAATATCTAAAAAGGGGAGAATGATAATTCCTTGGAGTCACTTAATATATTTATCAATTTTTTTTCTGTAATCACTTTGACCTTCTAGGGAGTCCTAAACTGTGTTGCTATTTCCTGCCTGGGTTTCTTGTACCACTCAAGCCTTCTGCACTTGCTTCCACATATAGAATTGGAAGAATCTCACATTGCAAATCTCATGTGCTATGGGAGAACATCTGCCATTTTGTCTATCCTTTGAAAGAAATTTGAGGGTCAGTTCATTTGGGCTAAATAATATTAACTATTGTGGAATATGTTAGCAAAAGGAAGAACTGCTTCTGAAGTGAGAAAAGTTTGTGAATAGATTTTTTGACTCTTCTGAAGAAGGTGTTAAAATTGATTACTATCATTTCTCAGATTTAAAATGTTTTGAGCAAGTGCTCAATCTCCTGACAAAGATAAGTTAAGATTCTCTTGGAATTAAGAAATTCAAAATAAAATTAAAATATTTTCTTCATGCCACGAAGTTAGAACATTTTTGGGGGAGTGGTGGTTACCAGGGAATGAACTCAGGGGCACTCGACCACTGAACCACATCCCCAGCCCTATTTTATATTTTATTTAGAGATAGGTCTCACTGAGTTGCGTAGCCCCTCGCTTTTACTGAGGTTGGCTTTGAACTCAGGATCCTGCTGCCTGGGCCTCCCAAGCTACTGCGATTACAGGAGTATGCCACCATGCCAAGTTAGAACTTTTAAAAGTTTATGTACCAACTTATAATAGATCTTCTACAGAAAGATTATCTTTTAAGAGATTCTATAGTGAAATAAGAAGTGGTATGATTACTGTTTGCATCATTGGATTTTCTTGAAGATAAACAAGATCAAAATGAGCACTTTAAAAGTTGAAAAATTGTGATCAGCAATGTCATGGAAATTCAATGCACTGCCACTTTTATGGACAGCCTACTATCCATTAAAGAACATTTACTAGTAAATTCACCTCTCTTCTGCTGAGTGAGGCAAAGTACTATTCAATACACAGAAAGGATGCTCATAGAGAAACTCTCTTTCACTCATTCTGACAAGGTATTTGTGAGAGATTACTACTAATAATTTATTGCAGAGTGAAATGATGTAAAATTAACTGCTTCACTGTACAGAGTTTGGGAATTCTTCCGACCAGATTTTATGGTTCTTTCCAAAAAAGGCAGTTTCATTCAAAAGTTCAGAACCATTTAAGAATCATTAAACTACCTACACCTCCAGCACACATACACATCACATATTTCCTTATATTAGCAATGCTGAGAGGTGTGCTATTGTCATAAGAAAATGGTAGGAATTCAGAGTTTGAAACTAGAAAGTACATAGGGTTTTAAGTACTTAGAAAATGAAAAAAAAATAATTAAAGTACCAATATTTATGTTTAAAAATTTTGAGGGTTTACTCTTTAACAATTCATGCATGTATTCAGCATGTGCAGGAATTTCTATTAGCATCTACTTAAATATATCTCCTAATTTTTTTCTAATAAAATAATGACATAGCTGTCCCATAGCCCATAACCATTCTGTACAATATATCTCATTTTTCCCTGGTCACAACCTCTTAAAGAGAGAGGAAGGCAGATCCCTATAATAATAGCTTTAATTGTATCATGCTTAAAAATTCAGCCACTACAATCAAATAATGTGGTATCAAATTTTACTCCCAGTTTTATGACTTTGTGATTCCACTGAAGGATATACATACATGTATATGTATATATATATTTATAAATATATATATACATATATACACACACATATATACAGATATATAGCATATATAAACAACATTATATAACATTTGTGTATGTATATATGTATGTATGTGTATATGTATGTATGTATCTCTGTGTATGTGTGTGTGTATATATATATACATATATATATATACCATATATTGTTTAAAGGATTAAATGAGATTAGGTCAAGTTTACCAACAGGCTTGAATAATCATTAATCAAAACTTATCATGAGCATTGTCTCCATAGTCAACCCTGTATCTTCATTAGTAAAATTCAGTTATATCTTCCCCAGCCCCTAGTATCATTTTATCTGAAATAAGAGAAGACAGCTCACACATTCATATGAAATGATATTGCAGAAATCACTTCTCCTGTGAAATAATTCTTTCCTTCCCTCTTTCCTTTCTTCTCTGCCATCTTTCTCTCATTTCCTCCTTCCTTCCTTCCTTCTTTCCTTCCTTCCTTCCTTCTCTCCTTCCCTGCCTCCCTCTCCCTTTTCCTGTCTCTCTCTCTTTTTCCAGAAATAACCTGTGAGTCAATTACACACACCATCAGCCTTCTCTCCTAATCATCATTTCTGGTATGTTCGGTTTGTTTCTTTGTTTATTTTGTGGCCCTAGTCACGAAAGACTTGCAGAGCTGGATAACTCTCACCACTTTAACTATTTATGTGCCTCCTTTAATCCTGTGGCTATCTCATAGTGTAATAAACAGCAAGGCCACCCCTTTGCCTGCTTGTCCTGAAATCCTGTAAGTCCCTTCTGTCTTATCCCAGAAAAATGATTGCATTTATATGCTCACATGAAAAGAAATGACCTGATTTTCTTGGACCCCTAATTATTTCGACCCTCAAATCCTAACACCAGCTGCAACTATAATTGTTTTTTTATGGTGAAGTGATAATTTAATTTAAATGTATTCTCACTAAATTCACAGTCCTTTAGAGAACCAAAAGTATGGAAATGTTTTTCTACTAGAGATACCACTTTACATAGGATCTGCCTTCTTAGATCCTTAATTTGTTACAAATTAGAGTCACATTCAACTGAGGTTAAATAGTAAGAAAAATGGTTTCAGTGTTCTTTTTAAATGTTCCATATTTTTAATTTTTTGTTGTCAGAATTTCTAACTCCTTTACTGGATCTCAGTTAAAATTTTGTCATCATTTTATTTGCCATTATTAGTGTGTTCCATGATAGTGTTGGTAAGGTGTCTAGTTTATTGTACACAGAAAATCAAAGGTATGTGATGTCTTTCTCTGTGAAAAGTAGATACTTTATGAAAGTCAATACCCTTTGTGAACTCCCTCTAAAAATTGTATAATAATATTGTTTAGCAACTTCAAGTACTGTTTGGTATGTTCTAGTAAAGTTGGAAATTGATATAGAATATATTAACAATTCTATTTCTAAATATATATATAGATAGATATATACACACACTTTATATATATATACACACACACACATATATATATATACTTTTACACAGGTACATAAGATTTAATCAAAAAAGTTTATTATCACATTTAATTAAACATTAATAGCTGGAAAACTAGATAGTAATCTAAATAAATACAAACTAATAAGAATGTATCACAGTAATATACATTCACATGATTTTATCTTCAAATGAATTGATGTAGGTGAAAATAATGAAGTTGAAATATGACTTTTGCTACATTATATGTATATTTTACTTATATATTTTGAAAAAAACTAGAAAACTATAATATGTATTGTTTTAGGTATATGTATATACAGGAAAATATTATTCAAAACCATTTCTGATGAAATGGTGACATACACAGAAATCTCAAGCTAATTCAGGAAAAGACATTTGGAAATGAGATGGGTGTTGATGACAAAAATGCTTATATTTATTGATTTTAAAATTATTTTAGATTGTTTATTATAAAGTGATTTGTAAACTTTAATCATTATTTCCTCATGAAAATACCTTAAACCTCAAAGGAAAACAGTAATAAAGTTAGTGTTCATAGTAAGATAAAAACAAGAACAGAGATTTGAATTATATGATGGGAGAATTACAAGTTAACTATAATGTATTACTTTTTATTTGCATATCATATACTAGTTCTGCATATTTCAGAAGACCAGTATGAATATACATATTCAGTAATGGTTTAAAGTAATTCAAGTTTTATTATGTTTTTTAAAGTATTATAAAATGTATTATCAAATGAAAGTACTATTTTATGACCACCTTAAAATAATCAATGAACGATGTTCATGTTTTGTGTTATGAATCTAATTCTTGTTGCTTATTTCCTTTGTGCATTAAGGAAGGGTAAATGAAATGACATGTTATTTCTATTTCTTGGTAAATTAGCAACAAACATTTGTTTTTATGACTATGCCCTATTTATCCTTATATATCTGTGCTGATTAGTCTGTATTTAACCTCATGATTTTAAGAACTTTATAAAATCTTTTGCTGTTTGAACTGAAAATTATTTTCTAAGACTTGCTTTACATACCAAATGCCTGTCAGAAGTGTGAAGCATAGAAAGCTCTTAACAAGTCTTAAATTTGCATTCTCTTTGTTTAAAAGTTTGTTGTATTTTCAAAATACTTTATCTTGTCTTTTATTTTTTTCCCTTTGAGAAAAGTTAGAATCCAAAGGCCCAAGGTCCCTTCAGTAAGTCATGTTCTCATGCCAGAGGTAATATTTTTATTCACTTAGGCACTGAATAATTTCTGTACTATTTCAACAACCTGAAAATCTTTATGATGACACTGGTAGATTGATGTAACAATTATTCTCCAAAAGTAAGTTCTTGTTAATTGTGACAGTGATTATAATCCTAAAGCATTTATAACGGCAAGTCAGTTACAGTAAAATTACAAATATTAGAAGAGGTTTACTAGTGGAAAAAAATGTTCTAGAATTTTGCTCTGCTGCTTTCTTTTTAGTATTATTAGAAAATGCCCTTAAAATATAATTAAAGGCAGTCATTAATGACTGTCCAATTAAATCAGAGCACTTACTCCCCCACCAATAGAAAATTCAAAATGTTCTTAACATGTGTGAGTAGATAATGACATATTATAAAATACATACTTTTGTATAAAAATTATATATCTGTGAGATATATAAAAACAATTACACATATATAGATGTATATGTATATAAATGTACATGCACACATACACAGATGCCAAAATAAAAGAAATTTTAAAAATTAGAGAGGTAAGGTCAGCTTTTAAATTTAGTTTTGTAGGCTCACGTTATAGCTCAGTGGTAATTCACTTGGCTCACGTAAGTGAGACCCTGGATTTGATCTACAACACTGAAAATAAATGAACAAATGAATGAATCAATCAGTAAATAAACTAACATATAAATAAGTTACTTTTGCTTTAGATGAAAAAGCTGAGGAGCAGCCTGTAATCCCAACCACTCAGGAGGCTGAGGCAGGAGGATCACGAGTTCAAAGGCAGCTTTAGCAAAAGTGAGACACTAAGCAACTCAGTGAGATCCTGTCTCTAAGTAAAACACAAAATAGGCTTGAGATGTGGCTCAGTGGTTGTGTCCCTGAGTCCATTTCCCTGTATTAAAAAACAAAAACAAAAACACAAATAGCAAAGAAGCTGAGGAGCATTTTTTTTTGTAAGCTGTCTTTGGTAAGCATGTATTTTCTTTAAAATTCATTTATTCATTCCAATTAGGTATATATGACAGCAGAATGCATTTTCATTCATTGTACACTAATGCAGCACAGTTTTTCATTTCTCTGGTTGTACACAATGTAGAGAGCCTTGAGAGGACAAACTAATGTGGGAGTTCAGTATAAATCAAAGGTTATGAATCTGGGAAACAATCCTCAACTTGTAGTTAACTACATGGTTCCTTGCTCTGAATAGCTGATCTCTAGCAGTAACATTAAATGGAAATCAAACCAGCCCTTGCAGATACTGGACGCTAGCTTCAAGTCATTTTGGTGGCCCAGGAAATTTGAACATTTAAAATTGTTTTAGAGTGATTTAAATTACTGGTGCCTTCACATGGCTGTAGAGACAGAAGAAAATTCCCTCTGAGATAATTTAAGATTTTTCTAGTTCTCAAATTATGTCTACAAGCACTTACTAAATCATATTAGCTAGTGTACATCCCAGATATTACAGGCATAGGATAAGACCAATCAATGTGCCTGAGAACCAACTTTTAAAATAAGTATCAACAGATAGGGAGACACTAAACTTCTAGGTAGTAGAAAGACCTCCTTTCCTTTATTTTGTAGAATAGGCCAAAATAAAAAATTCCACGTTGAGTTTTTTCACATTTTTAAAAGTATTTTTGAATCATGACCTAATTGTTAGGTCGGTTCAGGGTTAGGGTGTCCACCTAAAAGCGGCCAGCCAGATGCTGACATCACCTATAGAGGCGCCTCCTGTCAATCAGCAGATTTTTCCTGACCTATCCAGGAAGGACTCTGGCCGTCCCTTCCTGCCTCAAGCCCTCCCCTTCCTGACCGGGCCTTTTGAAATAGTCCGTACACCCTAACGCCGGCGCCATTTTCCCATAGACACTCTGATAGACAGGAGAGTTCAGCCTGAGAGCGTGTATTTCCAATAAAGCCTTGCCCAGTGGTTTATTCTGCCTCCTTTTGGTCATCTGGTCTTTACACTAATATCAAGGGGTGGGGGTGAACACAAAAGAAGAAAAGCACAATTCAATACATTTAGTATTGAATCACTCCATATATTTATAAAAAGATACTATCTGAAGTAAATCTTCAATATCAAAAAATGGAAAGATTTCTCAGAATTTTTCTCATTATATTGTATTAATTTGAAAATTATCAAATGATTATTCTTAAATCTGCAATCTATGTTAACTTTTAAAAGATAACCTATGATCTAATAAAAAGGTATTAAGTCCCTAATTCACTATAAAAAAATTCCAAATCAAGAGGCTTCAGGTGTTCAAAGTTATTATGAAGAGAGTGCATCATGATCAAGAGGATATCATCACAGGCATGCAAAGCTCATTAACATATGGAAATCTATAAAGGTGATTCACTACATAAATAAAGGACAAGAATCAAATAATTATCTTAATAGATGCAGAAAAAACACTTGACAAAAATCCAGTACTCATTTATATTTAAAACACTAGAAAGACTTGGGTTAAAAGGAACTTACCTCAAGATTATAAAGTCTACATATGAAAAACCCAAGGTCAACATCATACTGAACAGAGAAAAACTGAAAATGCTTCCTCTATACATAGGAGCAAGAAAATGATATACACTCTCACAGCTGCTTTTCAACAGAGTCCTTGAAATTCTATCCAGAACAATCAGGCAAAAGAAGGCATTGAAGGGATACAAATAGGAAAATGGAAGTCAAATTACCTCTGTTTGCTGACAATATGATCTGATATTTAAAAGACTAAAAACTTCACCAGAAGACTTTTAGAGTTCATAAATAAATTTAGCAAAGTAGCAAGATATAAGATCAACATTTATAAATCAATCACTTATCTATTCTCTAATAATGAATCTGCTGAAAAATAAATTAGGAAAACTATACCTTTTACAAGAACATACAAATATAAATAAACAAAATATTTAGGGAAAAAAAATCTAGCCAAGGAGAGAAAACAACTCTATGATGAAAACTATAAAATGCTGCAGAAAGAAACTGAAGATGATCTAAGAAGATGGGAAAGACCTTACATGTTCTTGAATATACAGAATTAATGTTGTCAAAATGGCCATGGTGTCAAAAACTTTATTAAGATTTGATAGAATTCCCATCAAAATATTAATGACATTCTACACAAAATTAGAAAAAGTAGTTATAAAATTTATTTGGAAGAATAAGAGACCCAAAATAATCAAACCAATTCTGAACCAAAAGAGTGATGCTGGAGGCATCACACTACCAGACCTCAAATTATATTACTGAGCTTCAGTATAAAAACCAGCATGGCACTGGCACCAAAACAGACCTGAAGATCAATGGAATAAAATGAAAGACACAGAGACAAACCACATGGATCAGTCATCTGATGCTAGACCAAGGTTTTGGAAAAAAAGCCTTTTTAGCAAATGATGATGGGAAAACTGGAAATCTGTACATAAATGAATGAATTGTTCTTATCCTGCACAAAAGTCAACTCAAAGTGGAACAGTGACCTAGGAAGTAGACCAGAAACTCTGTAATCACTAGAAGAAAATGTAGACTCAACATTCCAACACATGGGCACAGGCATCAACCTCTTTAACACGATGCCTAAAGTACAAGAAATAAAACCAAGAAACAATAAGTGGTACAGGATCAAATTAAAAACCTTCTTCTTAGCAAAGGAAATAATTAAGAGCACACAGAATGAGAAAAGATCTTTGCCACCTGCACTTCAGGGGATTTATATCCAGGATATATAAAGAACTCAAAAAAACCTTAATATCAGGGGCCAGGGTTGTGGCTCAGTGATAGAAAGCTTGCCTAGCACATGTGAGGCACTGGGTTCAATCCTCAGCACCACATAAAAAGAAATAAATAAATAAAGGTATTGTGTCCATCTACAACTAAATTGATATTTAAAAAAAAACCTTAATATCAAAATAATAAATAACCCAATTAATAAATGAGAAAAATGAAAAAAATAGACACTTCCCAAAAGAAGAAATACAAATGGCAAGTAAAAAAATAAAAAATGTTCAACATCTCTAGCAATCAGGGAAATGGAGATTTCATTTTACTTCAGTCAGAATGGCAATTATCAAGAATACCAATAATAATAAATGTTGGCCAGGATGTGGGTGGGTAAAGCTATACTCCTACATTGTTAGTGGGGTTGCAAATTAATACAACCATTCTGGAAGCAGTATAGAAATTCCTCAAACATTTAGGAATGGAATAACCATATAATCCAGTTATCACACTCTTTGGAATATATCCACAATTCCAAAATCTGTATACTATATTAATGTAGCCACATCAATGTTTATAGCAGTGCAATTCACAACATCCAAGCTGTGAAACAAACCCAGGTGCCCAATGCTATGATGAAGTTAAAGAATATGTAGTATATACATACAATGAGATTTTACTCAGCCATAAAAAAGAATGAAATTATGGCATTTGATAGTAAATGGATAGAACTGGAAGACATCATGCTAAGTGAAATAAGCTTCATCCAGACTGTTAGGGTCAAATGTTTTCTCATATGTGGAGGCTAGATGAAAATAAGGGAAAAAATTTTAAAAATGATAAAAGGCTGGGGAGGGGATCCTCTGAAAACAATAGAGAAATGAGTGGACTAGAGGAAGTGGATTGAGAGGAAGAGGGAGGAGGTTGGGAAGAGGGACAGGAAATGAGAGGAATAGTGGAATGAATCTGACCAAATGTTTACTGTGGCATATATGAATATATCACAGTGAATTTCACCTTTACTATAATCATAATGTATTACAAAAAAAGTATAAATAAGTAGCAGAAAGATCAGTAGAATAGAGGAAAAGGAACAGGGAGAAGGAGAAAGAGAAGTAGAGTAGATGGGGATGGGGATATAGCTTAGTTGGTAGAGTGCTTGCCTTGCATGTACAAGGCCCTGGGTTCTAATCTCCAGCACTACAAAAGAAAAAAAAAAGTAAAGGGAATACATTGGAAACTTAATTGGAACAAATTACATTCCATGCTATATAATTATGTCAGAATGAACCTCAATATTACATATGACTATAATGCACTAATATAATATTTTCAATGAGTATTTTTTTTTAAAAAGAAACTGCAGGCAGGTAGGCTGTCCTTCCACTTTCTAGGTCAGAGAAGACTTCTTTTACCCTTCATGTTTTTGGACTATTATTCCTCATTTTAAAGTCTAAACAAGTGTAATTTTTAAATAATAGGAATTTGGTTCTAGTATTGCACAAAAGAAAATTGTAGCTCAAAGGAATTTTGCACAAAAATGCAACCTGGTTTGGAAAGAAATGTGTTCAATTTTGTGAAAGTCTTTTAATGACTAAAAACAAACTTACTTGACTGACTAAATTCATGCTGTAGTTACTAACAAATGATACTAAAGTTTTAAACTTTCTGGTTATTATTGGCCCTAATGTGGTAGCCAAAAAGGATTTACAATACACTTTTGGCAATAGGAATGAAACATTTGTGACTATTTTTCACATATATATCGGGGCTAGAAGACTGTTTTATACATGAATACCAGATGAACAGAATAAAGAACTAAAGCTACAGCTCTTGTCAGTTCTCTGTATGTAGCATCTTCATTTCCAATGGCTCTACCAGTAAATATTCTGATTAATACTGCACAGAGTACAAGAGAGTAGATCACTTCTTGGAATTTACATAGAACAATGGGACAAATGTCATTTTCAGTTTCTTTTCAATGGGTCTCAATTCCCTCAGAAAAAAATTTCCTTTCAACATGGGGGCATATCTTTGTGCTTTTCAAAGAATAATTTTCAGCAACTCTTGGAATGAAGAAAAAACATGCTATATAAGCTAAATTAGGTTCAGAATGCTGACATGCAGAATGAAAGAGAAACTAACTGGGTTTTAATATTTTTGTTTTGCTAAATTACATATTTGAAATCACTTCCTACATACGCCAATATAGTGCTCAGGAAACAAATTTGCCATGAGTAAACAATTGAGAAATAAGAATAAGAGATTATGTTCAAATAAAGAAGGATCCACACAAACATCTTTTTTTCCTTTGATATTAACAGTCTATTCTCTGCTACAAAAGTATGGCCCACCACTGCTCTCATCCTCTGACCTCCCTTGACTTATCCTGCATCCTTTCTTTCCATCCTATCTCCCATCCATGCCAACCTAGCTCCAATCACAAGGAATCATTTGGCATGCTTAAGGTACTCATGGTTTCTGGTGCTTCTCTGAATTGACCGGTGCTATGATTTCATCTGCATCAAAAGATACTTCCTGAACCCATGTCCCTGTAAAAGTTTTATTTTTCTTGAAATTTAGTCTTTTTGTAAGATTTTTCCACTCCATAAGTAAAGAAAACCACTCCTTCTGATCCTTTAGAGCACATTGAATAGACCTCTAGTGAATCTGTTTGCATAGTGTCATATCCTTTTTTTTTTTAAATGTGTTCAGGATGGAGTACAGCTACTGGAAATCAAGGAACATATTGACTTTTTTTTTTTTTTGAATCCTCTAAACATTTCCTAGTATATACATAAAATGCCCAATAAGGTTTTCAGAATTAATAATATAACCTACTGTTTTAGATAAAAATATGCAAAAATACACAACTTTAAATATTTTATAAATAATATTTAAAAATAGATTTCCCGTATTTTCTGTTTCTTCCCTTTAATAACAAGGACTATGGGACAGCCCATATGTAGAAAGACTTCAGTAATAAGGAGGGTCCAAGAATATCGTGCAAAAGTCTGCTTTTCTTGCAACAATAGAAAAAGCAATATTGTGACAGCCTTAGCAGTGCCTGTCCCCATAGTATGTTGTCCAGTACTCCTTGGCTTTTTAATTCCAGCTCATTACCAATGTATTGAGAAAACTGAGACAATGGACCAAAATATTTGGAAGAATACAAATGATTATTTAATTGTAAATATGTTGTGTGTGTGTGTGTGTGTATAGGCATGTGTGTCATGTGTTTAAACAAATATTCATGTGAATATTTGTAGTGGACATAAGACAGTTTAGTAGACTATGTTTCCTTTAAGGAATGGTGCAGTTTCTTTTAAGAAACATAAATTATGAATGACATAGTAGCAGTTATACTGGCTAACGTCTAAAAAGTTTACCAAGTTCAACACTGTTTTAAATCATTGCAACCATAAACTAATTTAATCCTAATTACAACCCTATAATTAAAAGGAGATTATATTTTCATTCTCGTTTTATATAAAAAGAAATTGAGGCATTAAAATTCATTGTAATAAGGAGCACAATTTGTGTTAAATTCATGAACTGAACCCAAGCAGACAATCATAAAAGAATGGGCTGAGTAAGAAAATATTTCCGAACTGCACTCATTTCCCTATATTGATCCCCATTGTGTTTAACCATAATTTTAAAAACTCTTATCTAGTGAAGATACAGCAAAGAAAATCAAATCTGTCTGCAAAGACCACAGGAAGCCCCCATTAGTAAAGTAGCACCTTTGGCACTTTCCATTGCCTAGATTTTTTTCCCTATTAACAATTAGGAACAGAAATAAAAAGAACAACAGATAGGTACTTGATGAACTCAGGAGAGCTGAGCCAGGAAGCTTTTTCTTAAATCACCGAAGTTTCACAAGTTGTAGACAAAGAAAATGACAGCTCCCTCAGTCAGAACACTACAGCTGATTTCATGAGAGACCTGTCCAGCGTGTTCTCACATGGGAGGTGGACATGAAAAGAGACTGACAGAAGAAGAGGCAGAGGAAGAAAAGGGTCCAAGAAATTGCTGGAGAAGTTATCTCCATGCTCTTTGTGGGGATGGGTCATTAAAACAATAAGAAACACAATCAGCGTAATAACATGGAAAATGTACAAAATTAAATAGAAAAAGCTACAAGTAATAAAATGCAATATTTAAACTCTGACTCAATGGACATTAGTTAGCACTTAATAGCTACTGACTTGGGAATGTATGACCTGATCTGACCATCTTAAAGCCATTTTATAGATAATACCTTCCCCTTATCTATTTATAGATAATGAAAATAAGCCTACTGAGTTTTTAACTTTATTTGCCCAAGATTAAATATCTAGTTACTAATGGAATTGGTATTAGAATCTTTATCCTCCAACTCAAGTCATATGGGAACCCAAGTTTCCACTGGGTAAGTTTTCTCAAAATCCTAAATCCAGTGAAGTTTCTAAAAGATAAGAATATGTTCGCCATTCCCTGAGTAATTAGATACTGATTCAGTGGAACTTTATCTAATTTATACCTTGAGTTACTGTGGCCAGTTTCAGTTCTCAGATGAACAGTTTCCATGACCTGTAACTTTCTTTACAACTTTAACTCTGAGCTTAGAGAATGATGCCAGGCCGAAACATTCCTGTACAAATTGTTTGTAGCTTGTTACCTTGGACTGTCAGAATAACTCACAACCCACCTGACACATATGTTCTTTATTTTGCTGGTAATTTTTTAAATAATTTATGTAGTGCTAGTCGTGAAACTGCCTAGAAACTTGCCGATAAAAGTATAAAAGGAACAAACCAATGTTGCTATTATTTAGGGCTTAGATAATCAACTTGGACTAGAATAAAAAAGGAGCCAACAAATCAACTTGAAGCAACAGAGGTTATAAGCTCAATGATAAAATCAAAGGTAATTTGAAGATGATGTCACGTGTAAATTCTTAATATTATTATGTTGGAGAAATACTTATTCTTGTGAGTCTTATATAGTGACAATGCCTCTTCAGTTCTGCAGAATATTTTTAGGATCCTGAAGTCTAGCAGTTCATACAATCATGTTTTTGCCTCTGGCTCTCTTCTATTTTTTGTGCCACTCCATCATGAATTTTTCTAGCATTCTTGGTCAAAATCTCACATCTGTCAGATTTTTCCATTGGTGCAAGGCAGGGAGATCTCAGCTAGTTCCGGGAAAACAAAGTCAAAATTTTTCTAGGTCAAATGAGACTTCTAATAGGCTATCCTTTAAACAAATGTATACTTAATATTTAGAGAGCATTTACATATTCAAAACACCTTGGCATTTTTTTAATCTTCCGAGCAACCTCACAGGATTAAGAAGTGCAAATACAATATTCAATACAATATTCAACATTTTTGCAGAGAAGAAAATAAAGTCTCACAAAGTTAATATGTATACAGCCATACAATTCCTAGAAGGTATTGTGAAAACTTGAACTCAAATCTTTTTCTTACATGTATACAATAATTTTTCATGATAGCTTTTGAATAATTCATGTATCCTCTACTCTACTTCCAGAAGGCCATAAGGAAATGTAAGTACTTGATTTTTGATTCACTGACCCTTTCTCTGATAATGACTCCTAACACATTTGCTGCATCAAAAGTCTACCAGATACAGTTTTAAATCCTTGATTTGATTTGTACTAATATTTGCTCATTTTTATTAGATTATTTTAAATGCTTAATCAAACATTTTGACTTACTGGTTATACAGATATTCTTTGCTTGGCTCAAAGTTTTAAAATCAGAACTTGTTGGGCTTCTGCATTACTAGGGAAATGCAAAAATATATTCATTGGATAATTAAAGTTGTAACCAAGACAGAAATCCTTAATTAAAAATGCAATTAGTCCTGAGAATAGAAACTATAACCTAGATCATGATTTTTCTTTTATTTAACATATCAGAAAGCATAAAAATTTTAGTCATAAGTATAACAAATTCATTAATCTAATTCTCAATCTGGATTAGCTTCTCATAGTGAAAAGTCTAATTTACATTTTTTTTAATGAAATGAACTTTCAATACTCTGTTATGCACTGTAATTAGAGTTAGACTAACAAAGCACTGGTATGCTCAAATTGACTAGCTTCAATGAATAGATAAAAATAGGTTGAAATTAGCTCATCAATTGTTTGTATGCAAATGATTTCTAGAGTGCTTGGACACCTGAAAATGGTTCTTATATTCTTTTTAGTCATTTCAATATTCTATGGGCAAGTATTAATTTTCCTGCCCAAACCCTTCATTATAGATAAGTCAAAGCTCAGGCCATTTTATTACAGTTTAGCAAATGCCCTAAATGAATTATTGTGAAATGTGAATTTGTAAAATTCAAATTAATGGAAGTGCACAATCATGACTAAAAATAAATATTAGCTTTTAGTTTCCACCCCTCCAAATTTATAGCATCAGATTTTATGGAATTATTGCTTAGTTATAATGTCTTTGCAGGCACTATAAAATAATAATAATAGCAGCAATAATAATAATAATAAATACTATGATTTCCAAAGGAGTTTATGAAAGTTAGAAATATGTTTTTAACAATATTATTTTATAGGGGTAAGGCAACAGAGTGGACTGGATATGGGTTTACGATTCAAATGAACCCAGTTTAAGTCCCAAATCATCCTTTGATTCACAGAGTCATTGGGATTGTTGGAGAAAGTATCTCCATGTTCTTTCTGCAAATAGGTCATTTAAAATATAAGAAGTATAATCAATATGAGAACATGGAAAATCTATAAAATTAAGTGGAAATAGGTACAAATAATAAAGTGCATTATTTAGAACTCTGATTTCCTCAGTGCCATCATCTAGAAAACTTTAGTATTAAAGTAGGTAAAAGCAAGGCAGTATTAATGACAATATTTAGACATTGAGGAATGGCTCACAATAGAAATGCCAAACACTTTAAATGGATAAACTTGATTTGTGCAATCATACAAACATGATTCTAATGGGAGATTTTAGCTTGCTATCATACAAAAATTAGTTAAATAAAATGATACTAACTCCACTGATAAATAGAGTTTATTAAGCTGGGTATGAAAGACAGAGCCCTGGATTCCTAGGGTATTTCTGTCCTCCTGAAAGCTAAGTGAACTGGAATTATCAGACATGCTCTATAATTCTAGTTTCCTCAAATATAAAGTGACAAGAGAGTTTGGTGTGCTTAGCACACACAAGGTCTTGAGTTCAAATTCACACCCCAAAGATTAAAAGCAAAAGTAAATAAAATATGAAGAGACAACAATCACACCAAGCTCATGTGGAATTTTGGATTTTGGATGAGTGAATTTTTATGTATTAAACTGTTGGTGTGTCTGAATTTCTATATTCGATGACCAGTTCTAACCTTTGCTTTGGTGAAATCCTTTTCCTGTATATGGCAGGAAACACTGGGACTGCTTACTGGTATCACCAGTCAGGTACAGGTGGTCCAGCACCATGGCCTAAAATTAGCATTGCATCCTCCAATGGCTGTCAAGTCAGGAATCTTCCTCTGTATTCAACACCATCGTTGTGTTGGTTCTTCCTCCCTTTAGGAAATGATTTCTTTGCTGTGTTATGATTTTACTACTTAGTCTCTAAACTCCATGATTTGGATGTGACCAGCTTTTTGAATTGAATCTAAATCATATAGAGCAGCAAGATTTCTTTTTGCTTTCCCTTTTGCTTAACATTATGTTTATGTGATTCAGAATGTAAGCAGTGATGTATCTGATTTTAAATCACCTACTTAAAATATGCTTTTTATTTGTCTTGCCTGATTTATCATTCATTTCTTCTCCTTTTCTTTTTCAGATTGATTGATTTTATAAAGTTGCCCCTTGTTGGTTGAGTAATACTGGAACTTTTGGTTGGCAGTTATTTTCCATCTACACATTAAAATATTTTACTTCTATCTTGCTTTCACTTTGCTGTTAGAAGTCAATCATGAGCCTAACTCATGCTAACTGTTACTAATTTAAATGTAGCCTGTTTTAAAGTTTCCTTTTGATGTTGGATCATCTTCAGTTTCAACTGATGTGTTTGGATGTGGATTTCTTTTTATTTACTTCTATGGAATTTGCTTTGCTTCTTATATCTATAGATTACTACCTTTTATTGATTAGAAGAAATCTGCATCAATTTTCTTTTAAATATTTTTTCTATTGTATTTTCTTTCACTCTTTCTTACTCCAATTAAATATATGGTAAACCATCTCGCTATATTTTATGCCTTTTCTCTCTCCAATATATCTCAATCCTTTTGTCTTTCTGTGCTTCATTTCAGGACTATATGTGTATGCTCAACTGGTTAACAGTTCTATCCATCAGGTCATTAACAATTGATTTAATTTATTTCATTTTCAGAATGTCTAATTGCTTCTTCTACTATTCTACAATATCAGGTTTATATTTTTCATTTTCTTGGTGAAATTAGTTTGCTTTTGATACTCATGTATTTGTGATTTATCCCAATTTTTCTGTAATTATAGATTTCTAGTTTTATTCCATTTGGATTAAATAACACAGGTTATATCATTTTGGTCTTTTTAAGTTTGAAGAGATTATCTTAAAGTCTTGCTTATTGTCAGTTGTGGAGATTGTCATGTGTGCAATGAGAAGAATGATTATTCTGTTGTTACTGGGTGAAGGGTTAGATTTTTGCTAGCTGTAGCTAGTTTATGATGTTTTTCAAGTTTTTATTTCTTTGAGCTCTTCATTCTTAGATGCTTAATTAGTTATTCAAAATGAAGAACTGAAGGTCAAACTATTATTATTTAGTTCCTATTTTTCTCAATTCCGTAAGTTCTTCTTCATGCATTTCAAGTCTTTGTTATGAGATGCATACATATTTATTCTTGCTTTCTTCCCAACGCATTGGTAGTTTTAACATTATAAAATGTCATTTTTTCAGCCGGGCGCGGTGGCTCACGCTTGTAATCCCAGCACTTAGGGAGGCTGAGACAGGAGAATCGCGAGTTCAAAGCCAGCCTCAGCAATGGCGAGGCACTAAGCAACTCAGTGAGACCCTATCTCTACATAAAACACAAAATAGGGCTGGGGATGTGGCTCAGGGGTCGAGTGCCCATGAGTTCAATCCCCAGTACCAAAAATAAAATAAAAAATAAAATAAAATGTCAATTTTCATATTTAGTAATAAAAAGAAAACTTCTGAGATGTTTATAAGGTTGTAAAAGGAAGAGGAGGAGTAATTGAATTAGTTAACAGCTACAGGTGAAACCAACAAGAGACTGTTTGATGCCAGATATATTTTGAAACTCTGACTTAAATCTCATCATAACTGACCACCAGGGCCACTGTGCCATTTTTGTACAAATTTCTATACTGGTAATTCCAACCAATCTGTAAGTAACAATTACTTCTCTTTGTGGACTGCCCTCTTAACTCAAATCTTCCCTGCTTTAATTAGACCACCTGTTTTATCTACAGCTAGTGTAAGTTTCAATGCAAACAATGTATGCTTTCATCACCCAAGATTTAAAAAAAAAAAAAAAACAAAAACTTTCTTACCTCTAGGTCAAAAGAACATCTATCCAAATGCTATCAAACTTTCCTACTAGTAGTAGCAGAAATTTGTCTCAGCACGTAGTATTTTTCTGGCTATCATTTGTAGCAGCTTAATAAACTCTTCTACTTCAGAGATCATTAGGTTTTAAGAGTTTTGGTATAACACTAGCAATGATTTTTCTGGCAATATATTGTCTGACACTAGTGTAGCCACATTATGGTTTGGAACTGTATAATGTCCTCCAAAATCTCATGTTTTCAAAGGTGGGACTTTTGGGAAATGATGGAGTCTTGAGGACTCTGAATTCATCAGTGGACTACTCCTTTGATGTCTGAATGGACTACTGGGAAATAGGTCCCAATAGGTCCCATTTTTATTGGGAAGAAGCAGGTCACTGAAGGCATACTCTGAAAGGGTTTCTTTTCTCCCTAGCCCCTTCTTTCTCTCTGCTTCCTGGTTGCCAGGACAAGAGCAAATCAGGGTCTCTTGCCACATCTTTCTTCGATGATGTTATAACTTTCCTCAGGCCTAAGCAATGGACCCAGCAGACCAGAAACTATATCTTTTGAAACTATGAGCCGAAATAAATCTTTCCTCCTCTAAGTTGTTCTTGTCAGACATTGTGGTCAAAGAAATGTAACAAGAAACACTCGAGTCTTTTTTTTTGCTTATAGTTTGTACTTACAGAATTCTCTGAACTTTTGCTTTCAACCTATATATGTCTGAATTAATCATGTCTCTTGAAGACAATATATAGTTGATTATTTTTAAATAGCCATTTTGAAAATCTCTGCCTTGTGTTTATAGGTTAAATCCATTTACGTTGAGACAATGACTAATAAAGTTTCAAAATGCCAGATTTATTTCTGTCATTTTGCTGTTTGATTTTCTTATGCCTTTGTCATTTTATTTCCTTTATTCCTTTAGCTGTTCCCTACTCTCCAGGCCTTGTAACTGTAGAACACCATTTCTTCCCTGGAATTGTGCGAGTATAATATCCTGATGGACCTGGAGAATAGTATATAAGTGAAATAAACCAGTCAAAGAAAGAAAAATACAGCATGGTCTTACTTACATATGACTCTTAAAAGGAAGGTCAAATATACAGAGAGTAAACAGCTTTTACCATAGACAGGGCAGGTAAGAAAGAAAATGGAAAAACATTGGTCAAAGGACATACAATAGTAGATACGTATGTTGAAGAAGTTTAAAGATCTAATATATAACACAAATACTATAGTTCGTGAAATTTTATTCTATGTGGGAGTTTTGTTAAACAAGCATATTTAAGCTGCTCTTATCACAAAAAATGTGACTGTGAGATGACGTGTTAATCTGCTTCAATATAATAGTTACCTTTATCTCTTTCTCTCTTTCTAAATATATATATATATATGCATATGTGTATCCCATTAAATCATGTTATATACCTCAAATATACACATTATATTTTAAAAACTATACCTTAATAGAACTAAATTGGAATTAATAAATATTTAACTTCAAGGATATACAAATATATTTTCCAATATATTTTCCTCCTCTGTGCTATTATTATCAGGAAAACTACATTATACATATATGTTCATCTTTATATGTTAGAAGCCCATCAACAATGTTTTATTATTGTTGTGTAAGCAGCTTTCTTTTATATCTAATAGGACAAAGAGTGTTATAATAAAATATTTTATACTGTACATTTACTTATATAATTGCTTTTATAGTTGTTTTTGTTCAGGTCTGTTTGCATTACTTGGATGTCCTTCATTTGAGCCTGCAGAATTTCCTTTAGTATTTCATCATGTCTGCTATACTGCATCAGATCTGCTAGCAAAACTGTTCAGCTTTTGTTCTTCTGAAAATATTCTCAATTCCCCATAAGTAACATAATGAATGCTCATCTACAGTTTTACTTATGCTTTACTTTTAAATTCTAATTCATATATCCTCCTGTTAACCCACTCTAGTTTCTTATTTTATCTAGCATTACATCCTTTTCATGAGTGTACCGAGTTACACTAAGTTTCTCTCTATATACTGATACCTAATTACCTTTATGTGCTTTTCAGAGATTCTTCTAATTTGAGGACCAGGTTTTGCTCAGATATCTGTTTTAGTAGGTTTACCTAACTCTTTCTTTCTCTACCATCTTCATTACCCTGTGTTAGTTCAGAAAAAAGATTCATGAATAGATGCTCCTCCTAGTGAGAGATAGAGTTATAGTTTCTCCCTTGAATGTCAGAGTACTAATGGCCACTTTTACCTATTCAGGATAGTGGGATCAACATTATGTGACTATTGAATTCAGGTCATAAAGTAATGCAGCTTTCCTAGTTCTCATGGAACATGTTGCTTTGAGGACTGTTTCAGAATCAAGCAGCCATAATGTGAGAAGCCCAAGCCACATGGAAAGAACACATACAGTTAGGCTGATTGACAGACCCAGTTGAGACCAGCTTTCATGCCATCACAACCCACTGAAGAAACTGGTGGGTGAAAAATTGTACGGATCATTGCAATGCACATCATCCCCAGCTAATTGAAATCTCTTAGCAGAGGCCCCAAACATGTAGTGGAGACAAGCCATTCTGTTATACCATATTCAAGTTCCTGAGCTACAGAATCTGCGTGCATAATAAGCTGGTTTATATCACTAACTTGGGGTTGTTTGTTTGAATCAATATGGTTAGAGCATCTGCTTTCATCCTAAACCCTCCCCACAAACACATAAGCTACTCAATGAAGTGCTAGCCAATGGAGTCTGATAATTAGCATATTGCTCTTCCATGGATTTTTGAAAAAAAATTGTTTCATAGATATTTGCTGGGTGTCATATATTTTATTTGTGAGCCATTTCTTTTGGAGGTAGAATCATGGTTTAAAAAAGTCAATACATATCTCTAGACTCTTGGCTTTGTCATTAGAAGACTACACTTTAGAGCATGTCTAGGGAAACAAAGTCTTAAGCAAATACTGGAGCTTGAGATATCTCCACTAGCTAATTACAACACAGTTGTTTTACTAAAATCAAGGTACTGATCATTTTGAAATCTTATTGTCAATCTTTTGAAATGGCTGGCCTATGAAGTGGTCATAAAGGTTTAGGAAGAACATTGGTTTTAAATTGAACCTGTCATCTAGATCTATTTGTAACAGGAAAATGTATATTAAAGGAGACTGCATCCCCACTATCATTTCTGTGCCTTCCGTAAATGTTATTATACATATGCTTTATATCCCTATATTAGTTTTACTGCAGTGTGGTCCACACCATTAGTAGAGATGTATGGCAATAAGTAATGAAAACTCCAATCCAAATCTGTAGGCTCTGATTATGAGCCATCAGTACAAGATATTATATAATCTTCCACTATCTAAATAAAAGTGGAATACATTTGACCATGGAATGCGATGGTGGAAATCATAAAGAAGATTAAGAGAAGAGTATATGAACTTAACACAAGATAAGATTTTTCGCTACAGTAATTGAAAGAAAATGTTTGAAAAACAAGAGTTATCATATTTATGCATGTTCAGGATTTTTTCCTGATTGCATGGACAAAATTATGCAATATGCATAATTTTGGAATATTCTAAAAACATGGTGCTCCCTTTCGTCTGTATAGATATCTAATACGTAGACTGCACATTATGTACAATGAATAATTACTTGAGAAAATTTATTTAATAATTTGTGACATATTCAACTAAAGAAATGTTACAATGTACTTTGATATTTTTATAATATACCAGTTATTTAATGAGACTGATGATTTTCCTTTGGCTTCTTATTATAGAGGAATCTTTCAGGGATTTATACTTCAGAATGTATCAGTTGGTTACAAGTGAATTATGGTTCTGAATATAATATCTTGCTACTCCTAGTCCATGAGAGTGTAAATTAAAAGTTCAAAGGCATATTTTGATGACATTTTGACAACAAATGAATTTTCTTCACTGTATATATTTATGATACTAACCATTTACATACTACTCTCACAAACATCATTGCAAGAAAATTTTGAGCTTATACTTTGATAGCTTATGTATACAGTGGTGTATTAAAGGAATTAAAAATGCACTAGGATTACTAAAAAATTTTATATTTGTGTTATTTTAGCAATAAAAGTATAAATTTTGGTAATATTTTAAAAACTATTGTAAATGTTTCTTTAAAATACTTAGTGATACATATTTTTGTGCATTAATTTCTAAAGGTATATTTTAAACACTGAGTCATATTTTGCCCCTTGAAGTTTTATGTAGCTTAAGAAAAAATTTACCTACAGGATATATAAATATATGTTCACATATAAAAGAATTTATTATATGTAATATATAAGGCATCCTTTGAGATGTGTATATGAAAAAGATAATAGATAATAAAAAAAAAACACCCAAGCTTACACAACCAATGTAATTCCATATGTACAATCAGAATGGGAAGTTGTGCTGTATATATATATATATATATATATATATATAAAATATGTCAAAAAACATCCGACTGTCATGTATAACTAAAAAGAACAAATAAAAAATAAATAGTATGATACAAATCACAAAATTACTAATATTTTAAAAATATTAAGGTAAAATTATTTTCATTAACCAAATCATTCTGATTTCATATGTGTTGATTGTACAAAAGCATGCTTCTAAAATTCTCATTAGATCACAACCAATAATGTGAAGAGAGAGCCTACAGAACAGGAGAAAATCTTTACCACATACACCTCAGATAAAGCATTAATCACCAGGATATATTAAGAAGTCAAAAAACTCAACACCATAAAAACAAATAACCCAATCGATAAATGGTCTAAGGAGCTCAACAGGCACTTCGACTTCACAATAGAATAAATACAATCAATCAACAAATACATGCAAAAATGTTCAACATCTCTAGCAATTAGAGAAATGCAAACTGAGACTGCTCTAAAATTTCATCTCACTTCAGTCAGAATGGCAATGATCAAGAATACAAGCAACAATAAATGTTGGCGATAATGGGGGGAAAAGGTACACTCCAGTATTGCTGGTAGGACTGTAAATTGGTGCAATTATTATGGAGAGCAGTATGGAAATTCCTCAGAAAACTTGGAAGCGAACCACCATTTGACCCAGCTATCCCACTCTTCAGTTTACATCCCAAGTACTTAAAATCAGCATACTACAGTGACACAAACACATCAATGTTTATAGCAGCTCAATTGACAACACCCAAAGTATGGAAGCAACCTAGCTGCACTTCAACAGATGAATGGACAACGAAAATGTGGAATGTAGACACAATGGAATATGGCTGAGCCTTAAAGAAGAATGAAGTTATAGCATTTGCAGGTAAATGAATGGAGCTAGAGAATATCATGCTAAATGAAATAAACTGATCCCTAAAACCAAAGGTAGAATGTTTTCTCTGATATGCAGATGCTAATTCAGAATAACGGGGCTAGAGAAAAATAGAGGTACTTTGCATTCAGCAAAAGGGAGTGAAAGGATGGGAGCGGGTATTGGGGTAGGACAAACAGTAGAATGAACTGGACATTATTACCCTGGGTACATAAGTGATTACATGACCGATGTGATTCTATATCATGCACAACCAAAAGAATAAGGAGTTATACTCCATTTATGTATGATGTGTCAAAAGGCATTCTACTGTCATGTATAACTAATTAGAACGAATAACAAAAAAATCAACAGGGAAGTCATAGCAACCATAGAAAGGGCCAGTTTACCTGAACTAAAGAAGTCCCTTCTGTCTTGACTACTGTAAAGAAAGCCCTCTTCTACCTTCTCTGCTTATCTCATTGGAACATCTATTCTATTTTATAGAATGAGATATTGTTCAATCCTAGAATCCACTAATAAAAACCAATTTGATTTTAAAAAAAAACTCTATCACATAAAAATATGTATTTTATCAATAAATGGGAAGACATTCATAATTATTGATTAGAAGAATTAATGTTAAAATATTATGTGACCCAAAGTGATCTACAGATTTAATGCAATTCCTATCAAATCTCAAATGTTATTTTTATACAAACAGAAAAAAACAATTCTAAAATTCATATGAATCTACAAAGTATCTTGAGTAGTCAGAGCAATCTTTGGAAAGATGAATGAAGCAAGATGTATTATATATCCTGATATCAAAATATATTTAATATTTAGAGTAATTAAAACAGTGTAGTATTGATGTACAAACCTTGACTAATAAACAGAATAAAAAGCACAAAATAAACCCACTCATTTATGATCCAGTGATCTTTGATAAGGGTGCCAACACTTCACAACAGGGACAGGGCAAATACTTCAACAAATGGTACTAGGAAAAATGGATAACTATTTTTTAATCTCAAAAAATGAGATTAGACCTTTTTGGCAAAAGTACACAAACATTAAGTCAAAATGGATAAAAGACTTAAATATAAGATCAGACATTTTAAAGTTCATAGAAGAAAAAAAATTCATAACATTGAGCTTGGAAATAATGTTTTTGGAGGGGTATGACAAAGCCCAAATGACAAAAGCAAACACAGTAAAGTGGAACTACATCAAATTAAAAAGTATCTGCATAACAAAGGACATAGTCAAGAGAGTGAAAGCACAATCTACAGAATGTGAGAAAATAAAAAAACCTGACTGAAAAATGGACACAGGAAATATATAGACATTTTCCCAAAGAAGATACACAAAGAGTTGTATGTAAAGGTACTCAACTAATCAATAAGCAAATGCAAATCAAAACCATAATGAGGTACCACATCACATCTGTGAGTATGGCTACCACTACTACAGAAATTTTTTAAAAGTAGGAGAAGGAGGAGAGAGAGAGGGGAAAGAGAGAGAGAGAGAGGAGAGAGGGGGGGAGGGAGAGAGGGAGAAGGAGAGAGAGGGAGAGAGATGGAGGGGAAAAAGAAATTACTGTTGTCCAAGGACATGGAGAAACTAGAACCCTAAATTCTTTTGGCAGGAATGAAGAATAATACATCCGTTGTGGAAAACATTATGGAAGTTCCTCAGTAAAATGGGGCTATCATACTATCCAGCAATTCCGGTTCTAGGTATACATCCAAAAGAACAGATATCAAGATTTTAAAAATATATTTGCTCTCCCATAATTGTTACAGCATTATCCACAATAGGCAAGATATGGAAAAAATTTAAATGTTTTACATATAAATGGACAAAGAAAATAGAGTTTATAAATACAATAGAATATTATTCTACCTTTAAAAAGAAAGAAACCCCACCATATATGACAAAATGGAAGAGCCTGGAAGACAGTATGCCAAGTGAAATTAGCCTATCATAGAAAGACATGTCCTGCATGATTTCACATTATAAGCCATCTAAAGTAGTCAAAGTCTTTGAAAAGAAAGTGTAACAGTGGTTGCTGGTGGGTATGTGGAGAGAAGGGGGAATAAGTATTGCTATTTTAAAAGTATAAAGTTTAATTTATGCAAGATAAATAAGTTCCAAAAATCTGTCTTGCAACATTGAGCCTATAATTAATAATACAGCATTATACAATAAAAGTTTAAAAGTATGAATTTCATGTTAATTTTCATCATCATAGAATAGCTAATTACTTGATTTATTAAAATTAATTGACAATTCATGCAATTATACTCTTCATCTTGAATTAGGCAAAGCATCAGTAGATACATGAGTTCATTTGTTGTTTTATTGAACAAATAATGGAGTTCTAAATGTGACAATTTAGCTGGGCGCGGTAGCACAAGCCTGTAATCCCAGCACTTAGGGAGGCTGAGACAGGAGAATCATGAGTTCAAAGCCAGCCTCAGCAACGGCAGGCGAGCTGCTAAGCAACTCAGTGAGACCCTGTCTCTACATAAAACACAAAATAAGGCTGAGGATGTGGCTCAGTGGTCAAGTGCCCCTGAGTTCAATCTCCAGTACCAAAAATAAAAATAAAAAATAAATATGACAATTTTATAAATAAATTGTATATATAATTGAATTATTAAAGAATATTAAAAATCATCTTTTCTTAATAGTTACAAGTACATGAATCTAATATAATATAGTCTACACATTCTGATAGATGACTGATAGATTCTGATTTGATGTATGACTTTAGAAGATTGTCTATTGAAAACAAAAGAAAATGCCAGGTGATGAATTCAGAATTTATCATTTATTTCAATGAACGTGTGGGTCAGTCAACTGTGATGCTCTTGAAATACTTTGATGAAGAGAAAAACAGTTTATTTTGTGGAAATACTTTATATGCATTAAGGTGCAGAGATACAGAAAGATATAAATTACTGAACAGTGTCAGTAGCTTAACGATCAAAGAATATCAAGTATAGAGATCACAAGGTGACATAGTATTAAATCTATTTGAAGAAATGAGGAATGTCTTTCCTAAGGAAACCTTTGAATTTTTTTTTTTTTTAAGAATAAAGACTTCATTCTGTAGGCATGGAAGGCATAGTTATTCCAGATAGAAGGCACATTGAGGAATGTATGATAGAAACCGAATTTGATTTTAATTTATCATACCACCATATCAATAAGTGAAGCATGTTACTAATAATACGTATACACGCATGCGTGTGCGTGTGCGCGCACACACACACTCCTGGAGCACCTAGATTGTGTTCTGCCACTGTATATCATATAAATTTAATAAGTCAGTATTCATACCTATAAGAAAAGATTTCACTGCTATTAAGACAAACAGCTCAGTAGCTTTCTTTGAATCTCTCCTTATCATTTCATTTTTGCTTTCATCTCTCTACAATATGACATCAACTATTTTAATAGTGCCCTAATTAGGATGGCCAAAAGAATTATCACTGATACTAGGTTACATTTTTAGGGTGAAAGTAAATAACCATGCTGAAACAACTGGCATAACTGGAACTGTCCCAGATCAGTGAGGACATATGGTACTACACTTCCAGGTTTCCCATCCTCTCAAGCAAGCTTTTTTAGTTATCTTTTTCATTGCTGTGATCAAACAACCTGAGAAGAACAATTTTAGAGGAGGAAAAGTTTATTTTGGGGCTCATTGCTTCAGAGGTCTTAATCCATAGATGGCTGTTGCTCTGGGCCCAAGATGAGGCAGAACAACTTGGAAGAAGAAAAGATGTGACAGAGGAGAGCATCTCAGAATATCATACCAGAAAGCAGAAAGTGGTGGGGAGGAATCCCCCCTCCCCATCAGAGACAAAATATATACCCCAGGGAAAAGCCCTAAGTGACCTACCTTCTCCAACTACTTCCAACTACACCCTACTTGCCCAGTTAATCTCTATCAGGGGATTAATGTATTGATTAGGTGAAGACTCTCATAATCCAATCATTTCACCTCTTAAACTTTCTTGTATTGTTTCACACATGAGCTTTTGGGGGACACCTAAAATTTAACCATAACACTAACCTACTTTCTCTTCTGAATTAATCCGAGTAGAGTTAATCACATTTTTGAGATACGAACTGAGTCTTGCTCATTTTTTATCACTTTTAACTATTATCATAACTCATCAAATATGATAAAATGATTTTTGTGAGGCTTTTTCTTTTATAGCCTCAATCATTCCAGATTCAGCTATTACTGTGAAAAGACTTCATCCAGTGGACTGATCACTATTTAATTCATATAGCCAGGAAAGAGTTTCATATTAAATTGTTTCTATTGTTTCCCAACATAATTTTTCTGGACTTAAATGTTTATTCCTCCTCTCTCCTGCCTCACTATCTTATTAACAACAAGGGCTTTCTCCATATGGTTCCTTTGATATTAATTTGGTTATTATAGAAAGATATGACAGAAGATAAAACTCTAGATCAGCTTTGAATTTTGGTAGAATTCTTTTTGGGGGACCTAAAGTGAAGACTGTAACTTTACAGAAAATGATTTGATGACCAGAAAAGCTTGGGGGGCCCAGAGCAGAGGTTTATTTAGGATAAATTTCTAGTACAGAAAATCCAGATCGCTCTAACTCTAGATAGATATAAGAAATTCAGGTATCAAGAGAAGTGTTAGCTAGGATTAGTGAATTGGGACCAGAGAGCCTAATGTGCATGATAGGATCCTGCATTACGACTCCAAGAAGAATGAACAATGTCTTTTCTTATCTCCATGCCCAGGACTGGGAGCCAAGATCTGACTGGTGGATATTATAAACAAGAATGTATCTTCTTGTGCTTACTTTAATATTACCTGTCCTTGCTCAAGTAGTGAATAAGAAATCAGCTTCATTAGCCCATATTTGTTCATCCATATTCCATTGAGAGCTATATAAAGAGATTTGTCTTTTGTGGCCTAATTTGTCGGGACATCTTATCTCTCAACTTCGTAAGTGAGGTCTTGATCTTATATACAAGACGAATCAAAGTAAAAGAACAGGGAGCTCTTCCTATTCCTTTCCATTAGTACTTACCTGCCTGTGGACCTGGGTAAGTAAGACCCCTAATTGCCTCCCTGCCTGAGATGTTAAAACTCATAATTCCTTGAAGTGAGTTTCATTTTACTTCCACCCCTGCTTTGCCTTTCCCTGAATTACTGTCCCTTCACCTCTTGTTACTCCTTCCTATACAACAGCAAATGAACCAGGATAGATGCAGCCTATTTGAATCTCTAATTATTAACAGACTTCATTCTATAAGTTACAATTTTACCGTACTGTCTCTTAATGTTCATCTCTATTTCCTTTTTTTTTCATAAGAATTTCTTTTAAAATGCCCTTCAATAGATGAATGGATAAAGAAACTGTGGTACAGATACACAATGGAATATTATTCAGCAATAAAAGAGAATAAAATTATGGCATTTGCAGGTAAATGGATGGAATTGAAGAACATTATGTTAAATGAAGTAAGCCAATCCCCCAAAACCAAATGCAGAATGTTCTCTCTGATTAGTGGATGCTGATACATAAGAGGGGGTGGGAATGAGGAACATAGGAGAAATGGAGGAACTTCAGATGGGGCAGGAGGGAGGTGGGGGGAGGGAAGGGAGAATGGGTGTAGCAAAGATGGCTGAATGAGATGGTCATCATTACCCTAGGTACATGTATGAAGACACAAATAGTGTGACTCTATCTGGTTTGCAACCAGAGAGATGGGAAAATCGAGCTCTATATATGTACTATGACTTGAAATGCATTTTAATTAATTAATTAATAAAAAATAAAAATTAAATAAAAATAAAATAAAATCCACAATGTATGTAATTTTTTTTTCATTAAGATTTCCCTTCTTAGTCTCTAAGAAGCCTGTAAAGTATCTGTAAGGAATTTTAAAGGTGACAAATGTACATCTGGTCCAACTGCAAAACCTGAAATGAAAGCCCTCAGAGGGCTTTAGCTCTCTTTGTAACATCAAGACCAAGATGAAGACTTCAAAATTATCTCTATGTGTTGTACCCTGTATCCTCTCATACATCTTTTGACTGTTGTTCTGCAATCTTGTGGTTTCAACATTCTACAAGGAAGAATTTTGCTCCCTGCTTTTGGTCAAATGTCAGCCTTGAGATTTGAATTGTTTTCTCATACTCAGTTTGGATATATTTTTTAAATTAAATTTACTATCTTAGAATCATCAGTGTTCTTACTAGTGCTGCTGCAGGGCAGGAGTGCTCAAGTTACTTTGCAATTGGCCAAATTTGTCCCATGGTCAATTCTTTTTAATGGTCCAATACTAAGTCATGGTTTTTGTACTCTGTCACGAGCAGCATACGTAATTAATAATTACTCAGAGTCAGATTGTCTTTAAATGCAAGTGTATGTTCAATTACAATAATCATCAAATATAATTAATTAATGCAAAAAGTGTTGGGTGTGCTGGAGCACCCCAACTAGCATTTGATGCACACTAATTAAACACTATTGGTAAATTACACCATCCTAGGGCAACTAAACACTACCTGCAATTCACACAATCCTAGGGCAACTAAACATTACAATTAATTCATACAATCTTAAGGCAACTAAACATTACGATTAATTCACACAATCTTAGGGCAACCACGAGCTCCAAAGTACCTCCAATGCCAGGTGACTTCTCTTAGCAAAAGAGCAGACATTGTCCTTGTCTGGTGGTTCTCTTTAGCAGATGGCTGGATGTCAAGGAATGGTAAAGCTGATCCAGGCACAGAGAGCAAGGTGGCCAGTCTCATTGATGTCCTCGGAGCAAGCTCCAAAATGTGGCAGGACTAGCAGTTTAAAAGCAGTTCCAAGTTGATGGTGTGGGCTGGTGATTGGTTACACCCAGGAAAAGCCAATGTCCATTGCTTATGTCCAGTAAGATAGTATAATTGCAACTGAGCCTTTCTTTGCATGTGTGCATGGGCTGAGTTCCCTATCAATTGTAACCAGTAGGCTTGTTGTTTAGGTGTCCCTGATAGATTGCATGGGCTGAGCTCCCTATCAATTGTAGGCCTATGGTTAGGTGCCCCGTACAGCCTCCATAAGTTGCAAGCAGGCATGACTAAGCAAGTCAATGGCTGTTGCTGTTCTTTATGGCCAGTGAGTCCCCAGAATGTTCAGGCACGTACATAGCAAATGCTCCTTACATACACTTTTAAAGTGTTGAATAAAAAAGACAACAGAGACTGTGGCTCAAAGGGAAACAAACCCAAATGAATGTGAAACCCAAAAACTTTAACAATCATTACTAACAATAGGCAATTTAGAGTAAAAATGCTGCTTTCTGGTAAAGGTTTTGTAAGGTAAAAAACAGCCCTTTTGTATTTAATTTTCACATCCTCGCTCTAAAAGCCCAAGGCAGGTTCCAGCCCCAGGGGGTTCCGCTCCGGAATCTTCCACCTGGGAAACAAAGCCTAACCGCTCAGGTTAGCACATCAAAAAGAAGACCGCTACTGCTTATCTGCCCCCAATTTTAAAGTGACCAATCCCTAGCTCGCCATGCGGTTTTGTAGTGGGCTCTATAAAATCCTTCCCACGCATCCCCTCTCTCTCTTTCCTTCACCCGTGCGCCCACTCCCCTGAATAAAGGATCTCCTGGCTGTACAGAGGTGTCTGTGTTTGGCTGGCCGATACCCTAACAGGATTGCTGTCAGTAGCACAAAAAAATCTAAACTCCAAGTCTAAGATTTTTAATCAGTCCTCCATGAAAATATTCACCACGTGAGGATACTTAGAAGCCCTGGAGAAGATGCAACCTGTGGAGTATAATCTCTTTAAATTCAAGAACCCTCAATATTCCATTGGCTTCATTTCAGTCCAAGGGGACCTTAGCTAAGGTCAAGATGCAAACATAAAGCCTGGCACAAATATTTAAATTAACACTGTTTACCATCCAATTCACTGCAGTTGAAACATAGTTCAAATAAGGTTAGCTGCTTTTTTGCAACTTTATGCCTCTAAGAGCGTTATTGTTAAAAGATAATGTCTACTCAAGCTCCTTATGATAAATAATAGCTTGTAAAAAATATGAAGTTTAAGTATTTATTTACATTTGTTTAAAGTATTCACATTATGAAAACTATGATAAATAATGTGTATGAAATATCAATTTTAAATATTTTTTATATTTGTTAAAAATATATATACCTTCCATGAGTTGGATCAATGGTTAACTCATTAGATACTCATGAATAAATATGCTTCAAATTTTGAAACTGTCTTTATATGCTAATTTGGGCATATGCCTATTTTAAAAGATGTTAAAATGTAAAGAAAGGAAATGATGTTGATTTAAAACTTTTTTGTGGTTTGAAACCAGTAATTCTTCTGAAACAAATAAGGTGTTTCTATTCAGGAATATCACAGTTACAGTAAAAAAAAAAAAAAAAAACCTTTAAAAATGTTTAAAAAAATTTTTTTTAAAGAAGATTTTGTTTCCTTGAAAAAGCAGGTGATTGTATTCTTGTAGAAGAGCTTCCGTTATTTCTAAGGTTATATTATACCTCCACTGAAAGAGTGAAATAAACAGTCCATTCTCTGATAATGAAAGGGACAGTAAGGCAGTTCCATTCTTTTAAATGGAACCCAGACAATTTATAGCAAGCATTCATCTCAAGGTGAACTATAAGGTTCTCTTCTAAGAGTGCATGTTATCTAACCATCCATTGGCCTATCCAAACAAGAGAAAGAAAGGATTAAAAAGTATTTAAGAATTTTTTTTTTTTTTTTTACATTTGGCATACAAGAAATAATGAGGTTGTTCCTTTTCTGTGTCTAGAAGATGACTGGCAGGGTATCAGCAACTATGCAAAAATTAAACGCTCCTACTAATGCACTCTCCCATATTCATGGTGTGGCAAACAGAATTGCAGAACAATGCCCCACCTGCCTCCTCCAAATACACATGCAAATGTTTCTCATTCCAGGAATGATTGTTTACTTCCCTGGAGAGAATGTGCTAAACACTAGCTAAGCCAAGTTGTTAAAGAAACAGATGCCCCCTTATTCCCATCCCCCTTTCATATTCTCTGCTCAGTGCAATCTGTACTATCACTTCACAGGAAAGTGGTGTCCTCCGCCTCAGAACGCTAAGGGTCATTAATTTGGGTTCTGCCATTAGAGCCATCTGTGTCCCATCCTTTTCCTAACACATCCTGTGTTACCTACATGGCGTTCTCTTACTGTTTCTTGGAAGGAGTTTGAAGTTATCAATTTTAATCACCACTGATAAAATCAGAAATGGTACAAGTTCTCTTAAGTGAATTCTACTAAACTGATTTTAATTAATGATCTCACTTCTACTTGTAAATAATATCAATTAATGATAGTAGACTATACTTTGTTAGGCCTATTCTTGTTGTGTGCTTACCAAGAGGTTATTGAGTTTGTTCTCAAACCTGCTTAATCTATATA
>CM053399.1:132163524-132179259 GCA_028644305.1 Xerus rutilus | reverse complement strand
TTTGTTCTTCATGTTTTTGGGAGCCATCCAGAATCTCACTCACCAGCACAAAAATATCATTTGCTAAAAACATCAATTTGAATTTAATTGAGAGATAAGATATTCCTTGTTAGAATCTGAAACCCAACAGCTGCATGTAGCAAGAATTTAGTTTCAAGGCCATGGATGAAGGCACTATGATATTCTAGCATCATCTGGACTCTGAACTGTAGCTGATGACCAAGGTTTCTCTCAGGCACAATGATGTTCCTGCAATTATCAGCTTGGCGTCTGACTTTTAGACATTATCCAGAATAAGTAAAAGTATAAAAGTTGCATTTAGAATACTTGTCTTCCTTCTCATGCCATTGAAAACATTTATTGCATATGAACAGATCCTAAAATCCCTGGCAGAAGTTTTAATGAAAGAAAAAAATTTAATTCATTATAGCTGAACTCAGATAAACAAAAGAACAAAGGACTAAGTCCCTTACAGAGTTCACACTTTTGTTAAGATGAGTGCTCCTTGTTATTGCAGATATCTTACTCTCAGGAAAGTGGCAATTATGGAATTGCCTAAGCCTTCTTTAAACTTTTCTTTCTGAGGAGAGTAAAATCAATAGCAGAGTCCAAACACTACTAGCCATAATGCCCTCTAACCTTACATTGAACATTTTAATCATCTCTACTTTCTGTTTTGTAACTTATTTATATACTCAGCTAAAGAACTGGTTGTTTACTTGGATGCATTTTGATGTTTAGCAAAAGGATAACACAATATTGTTAATATATAATATTTGCAGTTATTTGGCAAGTATTGGTTCAAACATGAACATGATGGATAATAGTAAGGACTAAAATATCATGTTTAATTAGGACAATACATTTTTTGACCACCAGATATTGATGTAATGGAGTATCAGGGGTTCCTCAAAAGTTTGAGATTTTATACTTGTATGTGTTAAGTATATTTCAAAGTTGAAACTGACTGTGTTTATATACATATCTTATATATTACATATAATATATATGTATAAATACTTCAAATATATAATTGAAATCTAGGTATTTTTAAACAAAATTTTAAGTAGAATATTGGGTGACATCCTTAATGAACTTTTGCTTTAATATAGAATATTTGCACAGTATATCTGTATTAGTCATCTGCATATTACTAGAACAAAATACCTAAGGCAACTGATTTAGACAGGGTTTATTTATCTTTTACTTCATAGATTTAAAGTCAAACATAGGGCAACACCAATCAGTTTGGACTTATGATAAGGGTGACATATAACGGTGGTAGTTCATGAGAGAGCAAACTGCTTACATCTTCAACTATGGAGCAGAGAGAGACAAAGTGGGGTGGAATGCCCAGGGACCCATGATTCACCTTTGAGGTGTGCTCAAATGACTTAAAGATTTCCCAGTGGGCTCTGTCTCCTAAGGATCCATAGTTCCTTCTCATAGGACAATCCTGGTAATCAAACTTTAACACATAGATTGTAGGGGAACACTATCCATATTCAAACTATAACAACAGTTGTAGATATTTTAAATTATGCAATGCATAAGAAAAAGAAAATTAAATGATGTAAGTCAACTTTTGGGGGGGAGGGGTACTGGGGATTGGACTCAGGGGCACTCTGCCACTAAGCCACATTCACAGCCCTATTTTGTATTTTTTATTTAGAGACAGGGTCTCACTTAGTTGCTTAGGGCCTTGCTTTTGCTGAGGCTGGCTTTGAGCTTGTGATCCTCCTACCTCAGCCTCCCGAGCTACTGGGATTACAGGTACCACATGCTCAGCTGTAAACTAAATTTTGAAATAGTGTTTTTGAGACACTAAAGATTAGATTCTCCTGATAAATATTTTCCAATAGTAATATAATGTGAGATATATGTTATTTAAAATTTATAGTAGCCACGTTAATAATTAAAAACAAGCAAAATTGATAGTATTTGATCTAACACAACATATTCAAAATATTATTCTAATATGTAACCTCTAGAAATTAACAATGAGATATTTTACATTGTTTTTCATACTAAATCTTTTAAAAACAGGGTATGTTACACTTTCAGTTTATTTCAAGTTATATACTACACTTTATTCTAAATTAATGTATGCTTTTTGCTTTTAAAAAACCTACAGTAGATATAAATTCACATACTCCAAAGTTTTTTTAAATAAATCTAAAATTTTACAAAAACTGGATTGAAGATCAAAATATCATTTACATTTAGTATTTAATTCTACTTTGATAAAGCTTGTCCATTTACTTGAAAATAACTTATTTTACTTTATATAAAAAACATACCTAATCTGAAAATTGCATCTCTCCAAGTTAAGTAAACTAACTAATCTTGTTTAAATTCAGCACTATTAATGCCAAATTCAAAGTGCAAAAGCAGAAATGTTGTTTCAAATTTCCAGTACTGTTCACAAGATATTAACTAAAACAATAACTATGGGTAAATGGCAGAAAGATCAGTAGAGTAAGGGAAGGGAACAGGGAGTAGGGAAGGAGGAGATGTCCTGGAGACTGAAATAAAATAAGATATAGTCCCTACTTTTATGATTATGTCAATATTGATTCCACTGTCACCTATAACTAAAAATAACCAATAAAAATAAATTAAAAAGACATTTTAAATGTTTCTTTTAGGTTTCGCAGCCAGTTTACAGAGTACCTTCAATAATTGTGAAAATCTTCTCAATAGCAATTAATGTATAAAAATATATAAAATCATATAAAATATATAACATAAAAATATATAAAATAGATATTGATTTATATTGTGTTAAAAATTTCATTTTAACACACAAATCTCTGAATCTATTTGATCAAGTCACAGATAAGATTTTCATATCTGAGTGGCTCTTTACTGAGTCCCTTCATTTGCAGTGTCTGTGAGAAAATATAAACTACAAGATTATTACTATTGTCTTATAATATGATTGAATTTTGGTGAATAGTAAAGTAAATCTCCATATGTTCTGCTACACAACTGACAAGAATTGACAAAGACCTAATTTTATTGAATTTATTGTCACCTAATTCCTTCATCAATTTTATAAATTGATAGATAAATTAATTTATAAATTTTTAATATTGCATGGTTTTAACAATGGCACAAATGACCTTGCAACAGAATATGCTTTACAAAACCAAGCACAGATACTTTCAACATTTAGCAGAATGAAGAAAACCACTAAGGGTAAAAAATCAACTCCTTTCTATAAAATTCCAATCAATACAGAATATTACTTATTATAGCTGAAGCATTTTCCATTGGTATAGCAACTATTTTTTTCCCATCTGAGTGATAACATTTCTTTGACAAATATGAATAAAACAAAATAACTGTGAAGAGTTCATTATGATTGTTGGTAAATTCTTAAAACATGAACGAATTGGAAAGTCCTTTGAGATAAAGCATACCAAAGTAGTAATTTCAATGTCATATATTGCAATACTCATATAAATCCAAAGTATTTACAATTTTTCCATATTTGAAGAAATTAATTTTAATATGGTTTTAAAGGTATCCTATGAGTGTTTATATTGTTAAAAGGATTTTCAACTCTGTATGCAATTATTAGGTGGTTTAAATAAAGATCTTTCACATATTTAAAAATAAATACATGTATATATTTATATGTATATTTATATACATACCTATTTTAGTTTTCTCACAATTTTCTAATGTTTCCATAATAGAAATAACTATTACTTGTACTTTCTTTGTCCATTATTTTCTCAAGTATCTGAGTTCTTCTCTAACTCACAAAATGTACAAGTTCAGTTTTGGTTACATTATTAAAAACTTTTAATGGGTATTTAATTCTGATATCAAATTATTAATTTCAGATATTATCATTTGATTATGTAGAAGAATCTTCTTTTTAAATTTAGTATATATTTGGGAAAAAAGTCTCTTCATGTTTCTACTTTGTTATTTTGAAATATTTTTGCACAAATTAAAAAATAATTTTTTAATTTATGCTGCTACAACAAAATTCCATTGTCTCTAATTGTAACATCCAGTACATACCTTCTTTCATTATCTTCACTACCTGGCCAATATCTTTATGAAGTTGTAGTTTCTATACCTCTACTAGATATTATAACAGAATATATACCTTTGTGTACAAAATATACCTTTATTTAAAGATATTTAAAAATGACAATATTTTTAACCTAAATTTTTAACCTAAAATTATTTATTTCTGTTGAAATTTTAAGTACTTTAATTTCCAACCATGATTTTAAAATAACACTACAACTAATTTTATTTGCCTAACATATTCAAATAAACATAATATATATTATTTTTATTGTTAGTAATATCATTAAAACTAAATCAAATGACACAGACTAGTTTGAGTTGTGCCTTTTTAATCCAACAGTATACTACAATAAAACAGTATCTTGTATACTAGAACAAAGTAAAAAAGATATTAAGTTAAAATTAATTTTAAATGATTTCAAGATTTAGTTCCTTTGATGTATACTCACATCCGTGATGCTCACTTGCCCCAGGGATCTAGTGGATACCATACAGGACAGCACAGGTCTAGATTGAAGGCATTAACATGTGAAAGATCTATGTGTGTTAGAAGAGAAGGTGCTTGAAGAAGCATCTCTAGTATAATGGCACAAACCATTCTATTGTTCCTATCACTTCTATCAGAGTTGTGGGTGCCTTAACCCAAAGAGGAGACTCTTTGTTGACACATGACAGCTGTTGAGATGGAAGCAGAAGACATTCAGAGCTTAATATAATTTTTTCCCATTATGACTGTAGGTTTACCATACACACTAATAATTCATGTCTCTTTGGGTTTTTCTATAAGTATATGCTAGAGTAGCTTACAATCAACATGAATGTATATTTATTTTTGCAAATTTTTATATTTGTCATGTGAATCATGTTCTCTTGAATTTTGTGAAAATAGGCAGGTTGTATTAACTCATTCAAATTTAAACAACTCTGAGGCATTGATGTGGCATGTAAGCTAAGCAGTGAATAATGTGCTATTATAAATAACCAAGACAGATGCTGTATTATTTGTCCTTTTGTGGCCATCAGTTACATTACAGCAATAATCTGACTTCTTAATTTTGCCTTTTCTTTTCAGAGTTTTAGGTCCAAAGGGAATTTTTCAAAAGTTTTACAAATGATTGTCCTGGAGATGTTCCTTTTTGTTAAAGCAGTCATGGTCCTTTGCTATTGTTGCAAAGTTTACGGAAAAAAGTATTCCACTGATCCTTTAATAAGGGTTTAATAAAGTTAATATTTTTATCTCTAATGTTCCTTCTGTTATTTAAAAGTGCCTTTCTTCTCTTGCTAATTTCATTTCCTTTCATAGAAAACATGGCTACAGACTTGTTCAGACAATTGTAAAATTTTTTCAAAAGCTCAGAATCTATCATCTACCAAACGTAGGATTTTCCCTGTGACCTTCCTTTCACTGCTTGATCATGCTGCTTTGTCTTTGATGAGCTATGTCTAATGTTAAATCACCTCTTTTTTCATCTTTTGCTTTCATAGCATCAGATCATATTGTTTGCATTCTCTGTGCAACTTTTTAATTCCTAAGATGTTACAACATATAAATGTCATGAAGAATTTTATGAACTGATATTCCTGTTCTTAGGGATGACATTATTCCTTTGTCAGCAGCTACTAATGCTATTTTTAAAAGCTAATAGCCAAACAACTAAATTTAAAAATTATTTAAGCAAACCACAATCATTTGTGTATTTTTAGAATTTGTTACTACTGAAAAACCTTTTACCCTTCAGATGAATTTTATAACTATCTATTTCCATGCAAATTTTGTCATAAAAACAATATTTTAGTATGTTTATTAATCCTGCTTTCATTTTTTCTTACTGAATTGCATTATTTGTTCTTGAGTTTTCACCTCATTTATTGAAATTTTCTAGAGAGAAAACTTTTTTGTTAGGAATGAAATTGTCTGCAATTACCAGTGATTTGGGGGTTTCATGATCACTCTGAAGTCCAATAATTCACTAGAAGAACCCACTGGAGTCGACAGCAGGTAAAACTCATAGTTAAATTTCATTACAACAAAGATTACAGAATATAAGCAAAAGAAAAATATCTGCATTGGGAAAAGTTCAGAGAAGTCAGATGCAGACTTCTGAGTGCTTCTCTTCTGGTGCTAGCAGTGATGCATGCTGTACAAGTGAGCTACAGAGACACATGAGAAGTATCTGTTTAGAGAAGCCAGAGGCTGAGGCTTTTATAAAAAGCTGATTATGTAGGCATTGGTTACTGGTATATGTATGTATTTCTGTTATGTGACAAGCAATAATATCTAAAATATGAGACCTCAGACCAGATAAATCACATTTACATGATAAATTTTGATTTAAAAAATGCAGACTAAGCTAATGTAGTATGTCCTAGTTCTCTGAATATACATAGCAGGATAAATTAGTAGTATAAGGATCATTCCAATGGCCATATTCCCAAGGGTCAATAGTGGTTTCATGATATTTGTGAATTGAATAACAAGATTTTCTGTGCTACCAGGCGTGGTGGTGCACACCTTTAATTCTAGTGGCTCAGGAGGCTGAGATAGGACGATAGCAAGTTTAAAGCCAGCCTCAGCAAGAGCAAGACACTAAGCAACTCAGTGAGACCCTGTCTCTAAATAAAATACAAAACAGGGTTTGGGATGTGGCTCAGTGACCGAGTGCCCCTGATTTCAATCCTCGGTACCCAAAAAAGAAAAAAAAAAAGAAAGATCTTCTGTGCCATTGATGTGTTCACATCCTCACAACTTGTAAATTCAAATAACATTGCCATAATCAGGAATTTCATGGTGCCCCATAAAAAGAACATGAGGAATGAGAAACCCACATTTATCTAAGCAACTCAAACATCTTATCAGGATAAAAGCTTTTTTGTTTCCCAGTATCTACCTTTAGTTTCAACAGTTTCCTTCATCCCTGAGAACTCATGTGTACAATATGGTGACCACACTTCTAGCTTCATGCTCACAGCATAAGCCAGATGGAACAGAAAAAAGGAAGGTATTTTATGTAAGCCGTAAAGCAACATTCCCAAGAATCCCCACCATATTTTTGCTTCTGTTGGGTTGCTACAAAAGATGTCATATACCTACTTCCAGCAGCATAAGAAACTTGGTAATTAAATTTCTAATGTTTTAACCTCTATAATTGAAGAAATAACCTTACAGAGGCCTAGGAGTGAGTAATGAATAAGTTAACTCAAAAAAACGTACTCTGGTTTGTCTCTTGGATTATTCATCATCCATTCCCTCTTTCTTCCCTTTATTGATATTATTATGTAAAATGTGCTCGGCCAAACCCCTTTACTCTCTTTCTGTGTATTCCTAGTTTTGGGATGTTGGAGTACCTGTTTCTAAGGTGTACCATAATGGAACATATAATAAGGGAAAAGAAAAAACTGAATTTAAAAAGAGAGTGAGAAAAAAGTTCTGCTTGGGAAAAAGGAAAGGGGAAACAGCCTATGACTATTCTACCATATTGCAGTTTGTATCCTGATGGCATAGAAATAAAGTCCTTGTCTCTAAAGTTAAGCTAGTTCATTGGTGGCCCAATCTGTCATATACAAACACAAACACCCCGGTGATTGAACCTAGGGATACTTAACCACTGAGCCACATCCTCAGCCCTTTTTTATTTTATTTTTTGAATTCGAGATAGAGTCTCACTAAGTTGCTTAGACCTTGCTAAATTGCTGAGACTGGCTCTGAACTCACCATCCTCCTGCCTGGGCCTCCTGAGTAGCTGGAGTTACAGGTGTGTATTACTGTGCTTGGCCTCCTCTTTGAGAGTGGTCATATCTGGGAACCACGTCTCACACTTTTTATATTTATCTTTTCTGTAATTTAAAATTTGAGTATTTCTTTTATATCTCTCTAACAGGTTATGGTGATGACCACATTTCTCTTAAAATAATCTCTCTCTTCTTTTGATTTAAAAAAAAGCTTTGTAATTTTATCTTTATTCTCCCAATACTCCTATTTTTGTAATAGTACTGAAGAGTATATTCTAACCACTCGAGTTCATTATTGATATTCTTGGAAAGCATTACTAAAGATATGGTATTTGAACACAGATTTTTTAAACTGCCTTTAGACATTTCTTTTTATCTAAATATTGATATTCTTGTCTGAGTTTTTATTTGTCCACTAATATAATCAATCACTGGTATTATGTGTGATGGCACCTTTAGAACCTCTGAAATCTAAAGCTATTTTCAAAACTTATGGAATTAGTCAACTTGAATCCCTTTTGTTCTGTGAATTTTGGGGGGGAGGTACTGGGGATTGAGCTCAGGGGTACTTGACCACTGAGCCACATGCCCAGCCTTATTTTGTGTTTTCTTTAGAGATAGGGTCTCACCGAGTTGCTCAAGCACCTGGCCATTGCTGAGGTTGTCTTTGAACTCGCAATTCACCTGTCTTAGCCTCCCAAACTGTTGGGAATACGGATTGTTCTCTGTATTTTAATTTGCCTCATAGTTCAAGAGGTTAGCTATTCTCTAGTTTGCTCTTTTTTCTCTGAATGCAGCTCAAAATATAAAGAATGACACAATAGCAGTCGATTTAGCATGATCGCCCTAGGAATGATAGTAATTTAAAGCTCTAACTTCACTAGTGCTAATACAGCAGATGAAACTTAGGTTCAGTGTTCCTGAAACAAATTCTGGCTGAAAACAGAATAAAATAGAAAAAATAAATGAGTGATACTCACTGCCTCCCACACCTAAAAGAATATAATATCTAGCCAGGCGTGGTGGCACATGCCTGTAATCCCAGCACTTTGGGAGGCTGAGACAGGAGAATTGTGAGTTCAAAGCCAGCCTCAGCAATGGTGAGGCGCTAATCAACTCGCCATTGAGATCCTGTTTCTAAATACAATACAAAATAGGGCTGAGAATGTGGCTTAGAGGTCAAGAACCCCTGAGTTCAATCTCCAGTACCAAAAATAAATAAATAAATAAAAACAATTAAATTAAATTAAATTAAATTTTCAAAAAAAGGAACAGAATACCTATTCCAGCCTACTCTGCAATACTTGGCTAAGTTAAATTACAGAAGTTACGTTTTGAATGGCTTGCATTTGCTAAAGTGAGCAAATAAATAAAATATATAAAAGTGTCCCTTGCATGTAGACAAAACTAACATGAAGTACAATGACTAAAATCAGAGGCTAAATGACCTTCAGACGAAATCTGCACCAAAACCACACTTTCTGTTTATTTATATAACTCTTCAAAAATACCACCAAATATTCGAGTTTTTAATTTCATTTATATTCTCTCAAATTATACTTTTTCCTTTTATTTTTTTGTAGTGGAGATTGAAAACTGGGGTGTTTTACCACTGGGCTACATTCTACATTCCCATCCTTTTTTTTTTCTTTTTTCCTTTGAGACAGTGTCTTAAGTGGCTGATGGCCTCCCTAAATTGCCTAGACTAGCTTTGGCTTTGAACCTGAAATCCTTCTGCCTTAGTCTCCAGAGTCACTGCAATTACAAATGTGCACCACTGTGCCTGGCTTCAAATTGATTATCTATTTGAAAAAAAAAAAAGTGAAGATGAAGTACCATTTGTGCGATGCAGTGTAGAGTGTAGAATCAGCATTCCAATGATCCAGATTGGATCCTAATGTTTTTCTTGCCTAAGGATCTCAGTTAACATATATTATTTCCAAGCATTATGGTGTTATTCTAAATTTGAATCCTCTTGCTATCATTTCCTTAGTATCTTTCTGTTCTTCTGTCCCTCAGATTAATATTTTTCAACAGGCCAAATGCACAGACTGGCCCTAAGTTAAACTTAAAACAAGTATCATTTCAAGGAATATTGAATCTCCAGATCCATTTATTCAATATTTATTGAGAACCCACTTTACCTTAGAAATACACACAGTTTACAGTTTGATTTTTACAATTATGCTCCCTTTTTGGTAAATATTGCCTTTTGTTATTGACCAATGGTAGAAGTGAACAGAGAAAAGAATTATAAAAAGTTAAATATTATATTAAGAAAGCCCTATAATTACCTTGGTGATAAGTATGAGGTGGGAATACCTGATAGCAATTAGATAAGAAGGCTGATTGTTTCTAAGAAAATTATGTTACCAATGAAAACTACTACTCCAATCTAAATAGTGAGATTCCTCAGATTTTTTTCAGATTTCTGTAACTATGAGTCACTGACATTTTTATTCTCTACATATATAGAGAATTATCACATTGCCTGATACAGAGATTTCATATTCCATGGATCACTTTGTTCTGCGTCTTACATTCTTTTTTTCCATAAGTTTTTAAAGAATTAATTGTGTATAGGAAGTATGTAGGGGTTGGCCAGGAAGATAACTTTTCTCTTTAGTCTGCTGTTTACAGATCCAGTCATCAAATCTGAACCACATACCACATAGTGATAATTATTGAACACTTGGATATCCTGTATTTTGATTGGATTGAATAACTTAAGGATTTTATTTTAATCTCACCCAGAAAAGTAAGTGTAGTCTAAGAAGAAGTAGATGAATATTTGGCAACCTGCATATAAACATATAGATATATTATGTGTCCTTTGAACCACTTTTCAAATAGGAAAAGTGATATAATACACAATCCAGTTCTCCATGCTTCTAGCCTTTATGGTGCCATAAAATTAATTTTCAACCTTAATCATGAAGTGATAAAGTAATATGTCCATTCCGGCCTCATTGTCCCCATCTCTTTCCTGTTTGTGGACTGAATGATATCAGTGGATTTTTGATCCAAATACTTAGTATGATGGGAACTTGGTTCTTTAGTTATCCATTGAAATGGAACAACTGAACTGCTCTGGGTTCTGGCATGAACAAGAAATCCGGTGAGATTTTGGAATTGCTCATTACACCGGTTAGCTTACAGTGTTTTTAAAAATCCTAAAACATGTTATTATTGGCAGAGGATTCTTAGAAAAAGCAGTGCACCGAAAAGATAAAGCAGGCTATATTCCTAAAATCTAACTAGGCATTGCCAAAAGGTTTGGAACAAAAGTCACCTATGGTATTTGGAAGTTAGACTACATGACTACTGAGCTTGTATTTCTAAGGGAATAATTTGGAAAATAGAAGTTTAGTAATGTGTGGTGTTTTTTATTCATTGAATTTCACAGTGTAAAACCAGAAAGCTATGAAATTCAGAAAATATAATGATTCTGCAAAGAGAAATGAAGCATATAAAGAGGGTTGAGAAGTTTGTAGTGCCCAAATATTAGATGAGCCATATATTTCTAGATATCCATGAGAGAAAAAAATAGAAAATACTTTTAACTATATAGTCCTGGTAAAAATTTTCTGCTGTCCAAAGTGATTCCGCTTTCTAGCTCAGAGCAGATCAAATATATAGCCCTCCTACCTATTATGCCATCTGGTGTTAGCCATTAAATATTATTCTATCTAGCCATTAAATAGTGAGAAAGGCAAGGGAGACACAAGTCAAAGGAAGTATAATTTTGAAAAATGTCTAGCAAAGATCTTTAGATGGAGTTGATGTCATAGGGAGGTGAAGGAGATGAAAATAGACCATTTTGAAGTGATTGATTATCTAGGAAACTTTAAAACATCCTTTAGGCAAGGAGGAAAAACCATCCATCCACCAGGAAGAACATGCCTAAACACCCTCTTCAAATATGATGAAAGATAATAACAGACATGACTTCGCAAACAGCAGATTGTCGGTTAAAGTCATATTCTAACATTTGATATTGGGTTAATATGGATCTTATTTTCTTGTTTTAATGCATACTTAATTTTTAGATCATAAGGAGATGTATTTAGAACTGATCAAAAGAACTATACTTATAACTATTAGTTAAAAATATATCTATCATCTATGTATGTGTCATGTCTCCATTTTCTTTCATCAGTATCATATATATCCTAACCAACATTTAAATAGTTGTCTTTTGTGTTTTATTAGACATAACTGAGATGATATTTTTTAAGTGAGTGAAAATGTTTTTAAAATGATGATATAATTGGGTAGCATTTCTTCTATACTTTGGTTAGTGGATCCGGGAAATAGAAACTTTACCCATTGTAATTACATGTAAAATTTATTAATAAAAAGTATATATAAATTGTATTTATCATTATATAATATTATTGGAATAAATTTAAATTAACTTAGAAATGTCAAACATTATTAAAATACTAATAGAATTATTAACAAAAATACTAGACATTTATTTCAATAATAGAAACTTGTTTAAAACATTTATCTCTTATTTCTAATGAGATTTTGATGAATCACATTAGGTATGCATAGAAGAAATCAGTCCTCATAACTAATTAGGCTTACATTTATTAGTACACATGTTGTAACTCAACATTTAAAAGTGGTCACATTTATAGCCAGGTGCGGTGTCTCACGCTTGTAATCCCAGCACTTTGGGAGGCTGAGACAAGAGAATTGTGAGTTCAAAGCCAGCCTCAGCAACAGCGAGGCGCTAAGCAACTCAGTGAGACCCTGTCTCTACATAAAACACAAAATAGGGCTGGGGATGTGGCTCAGTGGATGAATGCCCCTGAGTTCAATCCCCGGTACCAAAAAAAAAAAAAAAAAGTGGTCACATTTATGTTCTTATCCATGTATTCCACTGTTGATTCTTCTATTGGACATGTCACAGTCTTTATCTTTCCTAGTTATCATATTATTTCCTGGACATTTTCCTATTTAGGTCTCCGCAAAAGCCTCACCTAGGAGCATGATGAATGGTATCAATAAAGTACTAGCTTTGAAAATTTCACTTTTGCATATTTTGTAATTACTATATACAAGTAGTAAAAGAAAAGCATAGGAAGCAAAAACCAGTTAAAAATAGGAAAGATTTTTTTTTTTGAGACAGAACTGACTTCTCTGTCTTTTCTACCTCTTCCTCCTTTGCCCCATTCTCCTTTCAGAGTTCTCTTTACTTCTAGATTAACAGATTACACAAAGGATTGCATTTTGATATTAAATACTCTTTCTTTTGAACAATATGCTCTTTTTCTGTACTTACTAGATTAGTAATTCTTTGTCCTTGTTTCAACTTCGGGGTCCTCAAGAGGCTTCGGAAGTACCCTGAAACTACAGGAGGCCTATATCTCTCTGTTCACTTCTTGCTGTCACCTCAGAATCCTCTTCGTTGTCACCAGGGTGTATGTTCTGAAGAACTGCAAGCCACAGTTTTGATTTTGTGCTGCATATGGGAAGTATTTAGATTCCCTGAATATAGACTTTAATTGGATATGACAAACATCTGTGTTTAAATTATGCATACCTAAATCAATTTCATTATGTTTTATCTTGGTAATTAAAGGTCTTGATGTTACTTAGTACCATGAATAACACCATTTTTTGTTTTGACCCACAGACATAGTTTGATTGACCATAAAATGGATTATGATAATTCTTTTCCTTGTTTTTCCATAGGTTAAGCAATTATTTCAAATATGTCTTTTGAAAGACCTTAGTACTAATACTTTCTACAAAGGAAGGCAGATATATAAAATTTATATGCAATATATAATCAATATTTGAAAAACAAAAACCATGTCTTCAATGTGCTCTATTCAAAAACTCTTTACTAATATAAAATCTAAATTACATTTATTTCAACTTCTTCAGAATCGGTTTCTATTTTGATATATGTCATGAAAAGTATTAGAAAAATTAAGAAAAAGAGAACAGAGAAAGGTCTGGTGTTAGTTTCAAGTTAAATATTAATGAATAATATAAACTTTAGTGAAGAGGGGATGCTTATCATAGAATTTAAAGCACTGTAATATTCTCAAATGTATAAAGCCTAAAACAATCCTTTCCACAGAGCTTTTCTTTCTAACTACCTTTTAAAAAGGCAAGAAAACAAAACAGTATTTATTTTTCAGTATGTGATCAACATAACACATTGCTATTAAAAGACTAGCATAGTGAACTCTCATCCCTATGTGATGTTTCAGCTTTCCTCCTCAACCCCAGTAGAAAATAGCTCTGGCTTTATTCATCTCAGCCAATGACTTTTTTTTACATCAGATGATCAAGAAAACCTTGAGTTTTGCCATTGCTAGAAGTTCTGTTTTCCTCCCTATGTATTTCCCTATAAAGTTCCTAGATAGCCACTAAGACCTGTGGTTCTCTGATTAATTTCGAATATATGATTTAGGTCCTTTGTCTTCCTCCTTTTAAAATATTTATTAATATTGATGTCTATTCTAAGAGACAGGATCAAAATGGGTTTCTGTAGTTAGTTACACTTACATAAACTGTCGTAAGTTGAGTGGGCTATCTGCAGATGAGAATTTCATATTTAAAATTCAAAACTTCTCCTCAATAAAAATATTTTCCCTATATCAAAAGAAACATTTCTTTCTTTACAATTTACCTTCTTATTTTCACACATGTAATTTTAATTATAAAGGTCTTAAAACCTATATTGAAATAAAGATTGAAAGTATATTTCAATCATAGAACATATCTATCTCTATACCTATATAGATATCTTACAGTCTTACCTCTTCACTCATAATTGAAGTTTAAAGTGTCATCATTAATGTTCAAAACCAGTAGCGTTCTCAGTGATAATGTGCCTTTTTCTTATCTCTAAGTTATTAGATGCTTTACCATGAAACCAGCTTCTAATTCAGCACTCTCCTCTGAACAGAAGCTGTCCAATTGAACCTCCTGATAGCTACTTGATAAGGTATGAATGATCAGAATATTTTCTAATATGTGAAAGTACATGTCTGCATTGAAAGTACAATGATGAGGTCACTACAAAATCTAGGTTTAATTAATAAAAGTCTATGAGAATACAACTCTATGGTTATTTTGATAGCATGAGCTACTTGAGTGAAAAAAGCCATGAGTAACATTAGTAAGTTCATTTTAATGGTCATTGTAGGAAAAAAAAATTGATTGATGAAAAATGCACTATTTGAATATGTTGTTATTATTTGAAAGTGCCTAAGGAACTTTACATTCAACAGACATTTTTATGAAATAAGTACAGTCCAAAATTGAAAATCTTTCACAATGCTGTAATGTTAATTTGTAGGCAAATTCTATCATATTTTTTAATTATAAGAATTTCTATTGTACAAAGAAAATTTTAAAAAGAGTTCAGTAGGAGAAGTTTAACAAATTTAAGAATAAATCATTGAAAAGGGGAACTTTTGGTCATTCTGAAATAAAGCATTCTGCCCTTCAGTATACATACAATTTAACAAAATAAAAGTATGCAAATGAGAGGCAATATATTTATCTTGAGAAAGGTAAAGTTTTAAAATATAATCAAGCTGAAATATTATAAAATGAGTTCTACTGCAACAATATTTTACGATAATAGCAGAGATGTCAGTTAAGCAATTTGCAAATCGTATATTTCCCTGCTGTGTTTGCAAGATTACCTTGTGAATCATCAGGATCCATAATTCTAAAGGCTTTTGATTTACATTTGCCTGAAATACAAGGCCAAAAAGGACATTGCAGATAAGACAAACAACATGATGATCTAGTAGCTACAATACCAATAAAAAATAAATAAATAGGTCTCTTCTTCCAAAAGGTTTAAGCTGACACTCACTTCCCTTTCATGACCAATAATTCTCTGCAAATATATAGACTCTTTATATAGATTGCATTGGAACAGCATTTTTACTGAGTCTTATTCATCTATTTTAT
>CM053399.1:132117241-132163024 GCA_028644305.1 Xerus rutilus | reverse complement strand
ACACATTATTTTGCAATGGTCTTTTCCTCCCAAGGTGTTGATTCTAGCCCCATGCATAAAGCCTGGGACTGCATAAAACTTGGGCCTCCTTAGGAGTAGTTAGGTTAGGGATGAGTAAACTAATCAAACTTCTTCAGTGGATTGTAGCTCCAAAGAACTCACTCGTTAGTCAAGGAAAATGCATCTCTAATGAAGGCAGAAAAATGATGTAACAATATGGGCCTAAAAACACTTGGCTTATTTGTACTCATTCTGATCATGTGGGAAAAATAGTTAAAACACAGAGTAGAAAGGGTTAAGTGCATTCTATGTATCATAACTGCCTGCTGATCTTCAAACTCTTAACCTGTCCACTTCAGAATTCCTCCCAAATGCTTTGTTATCTGACCCATGAGGTGAAGTTTACCAAGATCAGACCACATAACACTAAGTCTCTGAATATGATTTATCTCAACATAGATTTCCTAAATACGACATTATATTAAAAGAAGGATGCACAGTAACCTCAATAAATTAGGAGCAGGTTTTGCACCTCCTTGGTCAATATTGCTAGCCTTTTTAGCTGGGTTCCATATAAGTCCTTGGTTTATTTTATAGTCCACAAGTAGGTACATCACAAGTAGGTATGTGTAATTAGTCACTTTAGTTTTTATTTCTTTCTCCAAAATCTACTATATAGAATGAAATTATACTTCTTATATTAATAAGAAGAATAACTTACTATTTTCAAAGCACTTATATTTTCATGACCATTGCAGTTTTTTTATAACTATTGTTTACTATATGCAATAGTAACTTATAGTTCTGTGTGTATACTTTTGCATTTTCTAATATATTGCTATTTTCCTATTCAAATATTTCCATTTTTATTTTACCAGCTCCTAAAACAGTCTTTAAAGCTTAGCATGGAATCAGTAGTCAAAGTAAAATATTCTAGCAAAGATTCTTATGCTATGGTTTGGGCAGCCATCTGTATTATTCCTATGCTATGGTTTTGCCAGCATTCCATATGAGATGATAGTGTAACCATTAACTTTGTGTCAGAAATTTACTAATTGGAGTTAATTATTGCCATGAACACACACACACACACACACACACAGAGCGTACTGAGATATAGAGGTATAGGGTAAGTTTGTCAAAACAAAGGGCAAAGAGTACATGGTAAATCAAGTTACTTGTGTAAGATACAAATAAGAAGAAAAAATAATTGCACTTTAATAATGTAACATTGATGGAAAATAATGACTCCAGTTGAAAGGAAAATAAGAAGGTAGTTTATTCCGGGAGAAATATAAGTAACCAGGGTCCAGGTACACAGATTCAAGTCAACCTGAGATAGCAATCAAAAGAAAAAGACATTGTAACAACTTTTATAGAGAAAACAATGGTAAAATCATCAGTAATACATACAGTGAATATATAGGGAGGGCTATTACATAGATGGGTTAAGGAAAAGCAGAGAAGTTTTGACAACTTCACTGAGAAGCTATCTTAATGCATTCTTAGCAAGAAGACTGGTACAAGTCAAGTGTCCTTCCTTTTACCTTAAAGTCATGAGAATGTTAGGTCATGTGAAAAAGATCGGAAGTAGTGGCTGGTTTTCTAAAGCCCCAAAGTAGTCCTTAATTCATATGCCTCTCATTGCCTTATCTCAAAGGCCTCCAAAGCCTGCTTGCATTTTCTCTCCTTAAGGGAGTAAGAAGTCATCCATCTGTTGCTTGTCTGATGAGTCCTATTATAATATTGTTTCTTAAGAAATGCTAAATTCCACAGTAATCGTATGTACATTTTTCAGTTTACAGTTTAGTTTTAAAAATTTCTTTTTGAGAATGACTTTTCTGTAGTGATGTAAGTGCATAAATAATTAGGAGTCACAGTTCTCTCAGATTTATATCTATGCTATTGAGTGGATGAATTAACTAAGTCCAAGTTTTACATAGTATGATTCTCATTAGCAGACCAAACTTTTTTGCACCTATCCAATGTTTGGTTGAAAAATTTGAACTTCAAGAATGAGTATGTGTGTTAAATATGCTTGGTTGACTGAATATCAATGTAGTTTATTTGTAAATTGGACTTCTATGGCAAATACTAGTAAAACAAAAATCAGTTTTTAATATAACGTATTCTACACACACTATGCATATTGAAAGTAAAGTCACATGCAATGCTTGATTAATTGTGATAAAATCTGGAAATGTTTTAGCTGTTCAGATTTCCTAATGATTAAACATCTGTAAATGGACTAGAACACAGAAATTACTTTATATTACCAGTTAGCATTAAATGCTCTAAAACAGAGAATTTTAAATAAAAATGTCTCCAGTGCTTATCAGATTAATCATTTTGCCTAATGGTGCTATGCTCTAAATGAAAACTTATTTTTCTTTACTTTTTTTTCTTTTTTTGGCACCCGGGATTGAATTCAGGGGAACTCAACCACCGAGCCACAACCCCAGCCCTATTTTGTGTTTTATGTAGAGACAGGGTCTCACTGAGTTCCTTAGTGCCTCCCTGTTGCTGAGGCTGGCTTTGAACTCACGATTTTCCTGTCTCAGCCTCCCAAAGTGCTAGGATTACAGGTATGCGCCACTGTGCCCAGCGAAATAAAAACTTTTAAGATCAGTAATAAGATGCTTTTGAAATATATAAAGATAAAATACGAAAAGTGTATTTTAATAATGAATCTTTTTAATGATTTTATTTTTCATTTTGTGATTCTGTGATTCCTTTTTATTTGTAAATTGCTTGTATGTGATAGATTCTAACAACATAAAATTTATGTAGTCTTTAGTGTCCCAATGAGCCTTTTGTATTACATTGAAATGAAGATTTGTATATTAAAATATTGAAATGTAAAATAATTTCAGAAATTTTCATGCTACAGATACCAGGATATACATTGCTTGGTCAACTGTATATGCTTGCTGTGTGGAAAGAAACATCTTTGTATATAATATTATTTTCTCTTTTCTTGTCATGAATAAATAAGTTTTATAAATCTGTGTTAAAAACATGTAACAATATAATCTCATAAAATAAAGTTTGAAATAACATACCAAGTAATCTTGGTATGTTTCCATAAATTTGCTACTCTTTACATTATTTAATGTTAACTAAATTTGTGCTACTGATTATTTAATAGGAGAAGTTATCATATTTAGAGTATTTTGTCTTCATAAAATCTCACTACTGCATCAGAATTTTCAGGGGATATTTGGACATACTTCAGAGTTCATATTTTCACATCTTTTAATAAATATGACTGTTATTTCTGATTATTTCTTCATAATATTCTAAGTCATTTTGGTGTTTTTTCCTAATCCAAGCATCTTTTCTTCATTTACTTATGATGGTCAATTGTCTTGATTAGTTGTCATAACTTGAATTTTTTTATTTCTTGAAACAAAAGAAATTATATGAGTCAGAAAAGATATTGTAGGTGGTGAAATGGTCTATTGCCACTACTTATTAGAAAGAATTTAAATAAACATCTAAAGGGTAAGAATCAGTTTGAGACAGTGGAAAGAATCTGACTTAATTTCCCTATGTACATGTATGAATACACCATAATGAATCTCACCATTGTGTACATCCACAAGACTGAGATCCTAATTATGATAAGATATATTCCATGCTTGTATAAAAATATCAAAATAGACTCTAATGTATAACCAAAAAGAATGAATAAATGTATCAAAATAGATTCTACTGTCATGTATAAAGAAACAATAAAATTTTAAAAAGGAAAAAAAAATTAAAAAGAATCAGTTTGAAATATTCTCTAATTTGTTCACTTAGTAGAGAGGAACATTTAGAAGCCTAGAAACATGATTTCCTCCTTGCTTCTTATCTCTTTCCTCAGTTTTATTTGTAATTCTCTGATATATTTTTAAAAAAATATTAATTAACATTGATGTTTCAGTATTATATAATGTGTACCAATTAAATAGATATTTTGAAGAAATCATTGCATAACACACTACAAAGACACTGGGAAAAGAATAATAAATAAAATAGTTCCTGTTGTTAAAAGCATGCAATATTATAGAAAAGAATAAGTTAACATAATATATGTGCATATTTATATTTACAGAAGTAATAGAAAATCTTCAAAGAGATCCACTTTCAATTTCTTCCCTTCATGTATCTACGTAATACTTCTACAAAGAGGTAAATTCATTTTGCTCATTTAATATAGATTTATTGATGCAGATGGTTAGAAGAATGTAGAAAAAAGTTGAAATTCTGAGACTTCAGCATCTATGTCATAAAGTTCTGCTTGCATTGCTGAGAAAAGGCAGTTGGCCATGAAGGAAGCCCAATATAAGACAGAGATATTTTAAAGCCCTTTATAAAGTTCTCATGGAAAGAATAAAAAGATAACCTGTCAGTTCACAGACTTCCAGTCATCCAGCTGATGTCACAGACTGATGAGTAAAGATACCTTCCAGACAAGCTGAAGGTTGATTCCAAACCCAGAAGTTATTGACTGCAATGGGCATGGGAGACACCAGTGAGGAGCAGGTACCTGAGCCGTGCTAACACATACATAAGTGATAATCATACTTTTTTTGTTTGAACAACTAGGTTTTGGGGGGTAGTTTCTTATGTAAAAACTTTATGAAAAAAATAAGTGTTAATAATTTTATATGTGCTATATTAAGGTACAAATTCTATAACTCATAGGTAAAATGCATAGAAATATATGCATACACACATATGTATATACACATGTATAGCTTATATGTATCTGTATATATTGTGAAGCACAGATAAAAGGCTTAGTCCAAAAAGAATGTATAAAGAAATGTGATCAGACTGGTAGAGAAAAATTAAAGAGAAAGTACTGTTAAGAAGTCTTCCTCTGAGGAATGCAACAGATGAATTTTGCCAGAATGTACCAGAGGATCACCATGCTCATTGTCTCCTTTGTGGTTTTTCTTGCAGCTAGGACAGGATCATATGACCATATAACAATGTGGTTGAGACTATAAATTCCAAAAGTTGCCCCTTTTTTTCCCGTTTTTTTCCTTCTTTCCTCCCTTCCTTCCCTTTCTATTTTTCCCTTTATTTCTTTCATTTTTGTCCTTCTCTTCTTTTTTTCTATGCAATTAGACACTTTTTAATTGTTTTTCATTTATTTGTTCTTTCTAGATATACATGACACTAGAGTGTATTTTGATATAACATACATTCATAGAATAACTTGTTCCAATTAGGATCCCATTATTGTGGTTGTATGTGATGTGGAGTTATGCTGGTTGTGCGTTCATATATAAGGATATGAATAATAAGTCTGATTCATTCTATTGTTTGTCTACTCCCACTCTCTCTCCCTTCCCTTCATTCCCTTTTGTCGAGTCTAATAAACTTCTAATCTTCCCCTTCCTTATTGTGGGTTAGCATCCACATATCATAGAGAACATTCAGCTTTTGGTTTGGGGGACTGGCTTATTTTACTTAGCATGATATTCTCCAATTCCATCCATTTACCAGCAAATGCCATAATTTCATTATTTTATGGCTGAATAATATTCCATTGTGTATATATACCACATTTTAAAAATTTATTCATCTGTTGTAGGGCACCTAGATTTGTTCCAGAGTTTAGCTATTCCGAATTGAACCGCTACAAACATTAATGTGGCTGCGTCACTATACTACACTGACTTTAAGTCCTTTGGGTATAAATGGAGGAGTGGGATAGCTGGGTCAAATGGTGGTTCCATTCCAAGTTTTCTAAGGAATCTTCACACTGCTTTCCATAGTGGTTGCATCAATTTGTTCTGCCACATACAATGAATGAGTGTACCTTTTCCCCCACATCCTTGCCAACATTTATTTTTACTTGTATTCTTAGTAATTGCCATTCTGACTGGGGTGAGATGAAATCTCAATGTAGTTTTGATTTGCATTTCTCTAACTGCTACAGATAGTGAACATTTTTTTATATATTTTTTGACCATTTTTATTTATTTTTCTATGAAGTGTCCGTTCAGTTCCTCAGCCCATTTATTGACTGAGTTATTTTTTTTCTGTCAAATTTTTTGAGTTCTTTGCATATAAAAATGTTACATTTTATATGATAAATTCATGCTCTGAGTTTCTAACCACTTATTGAATAAAACCTTTACAAATACCTTTTTCTTAGATCTGCTGCATTCTTTCTTTTCATTATTTCTTGCTATACTTTTCAATGCCACAGGAATTCCAGGAAATATTGACTTGTTATCCTTGTTGCCTCTCTCCTCATGATCATCTGGGTTTCCTTTTCATATTTGAAACTTCATTCACATTCCGTTTCTTGGTGAAACTTTCTCTGACTTCCTTAAAAAAACCATTCATCTACTCTTCCTAAGCAGTTTGCTCTTTTCCTTCTCCAAAAGGATGCACTTTGTATATACGTATATATATATATATATATATATATATATACGTATATATATATATATATACATACATATAATACACATATTACATATATATGTATATATGTGTATATATATATAACACATATGTATTATAAACTAAAATGTACATTCTGGGAGGCCAGAAACAATTTTTTTATATTTCTATTTTCACATCTATATATTAGGTGGTTAACACAATGCTTGATGAACTTGATATCTTGAGAAACACAAAACCAGTTTACTTGAGTAATTTTCAGCCAGCAACTTCCACAATATTTTTAAAACATCAAGTGAAAAAAGGAAAATTTAAATCTACATTAACCTTGTTATCTCTGAAAGGATGTCAATAGGTTGTTTTTTATTGACTTTGAAGATATAGTTTTCCTATAAACTTTAAAATTTGATTGGAAGCTTAAATCTGTTAACCTTTTCCCAGTGTTGTTTATAAAATACTTCCTCACAGAATAGTAGGAAAGAAAAAAAAAAAGGAAACAGATTGTGCAGTTGATTATTTACAAACTCTTTAAAAGAAATATTTTTTTGCTTTTATATAACATAGCCTTATATGAGTGTACCTGTGTAACTGTGCATGTGTTTGTGTACACTTTCAGCTAACAAATATATAATCAATGAGAAAAAAAGAAAGGGGGAAATGCTGTTTTATTTATTTAGAGTTTTATTTATTTTTCTTACTTTCACATTGATTCAATATATGCAACTGAGATTGCCACAATCCTATCAAAAAACTATATTTTTTCCATTCTTTTTCCCATTGCATTGATATTTGAAACATTTTGAATTTAATCTATCTTAAGAAAGACATAATTAATTTAGTTCAACAAACTTGATATCAATGAATCAAGTTCAAAAATGAATCTTTGGTGTTTCCAAAGAGATTTTCAGACATCTTGAATAAATTTTGGCAGCATGTAAACTACTCATTCTTTCTTTCTTTTTTTTAAAATTTATGGTGCTGGGCATTGAACCCTGGGCTTTGTGCATTCAAGGCAAACACTCTACCAACTGAGCTATATCTCCAGCCCTACATATTCTTTCTTGTCTTTTTAATACATAGTAATTTCATAATCATTTTGTCAAGCAAGAAGGAAGAACACTACTCACAATGGCATTTCAATGCAATGTAGACACATGTTGTTATAGGAAGTAGATGAAATGCTATTCCTCTCTGTGAGCCTTCAAGGCCACACTTCTTATGCCAAAACCCAGTAAAGTAAGGTATTACATGAGACAACATTTACATTCTAGTTTATATACACTTATAAGCTCCCACATTCTTGAATGCCGGGCCTGTGAGAAAGTTTAAGGTTTTAGCACAATACGTATAAATTCTAATTTTACCCTCTGCAAGGGTAGGTAGCAAGTTAATTCCACTTTCGAGATTCTAGTCTGAAAGTCATTGACCCCATTGTTGGTACTGATCAATACAGATTGTGTCCAAAATGCAGTTTCTGTACACTTGACTCCCTTCTATGATCTTGGGTCAAGGCAATTCCTTTTCAGTAGGCTTTGGGACATTATTGAACTTTTTAGCACTTAAGGACACAATTTCTTCATCTTTAGTTAGTGGAAGAGTCTATCCTTTTTTCCCCTATTTTAGATACATCCACACTATATAATTATTTTAGCTTTTTGATCCTTCAGACAAATATTTTAAGCAACAAATTCCACACGTGCAGCCAATGCATCATCTGAAGTGTTTCATATGAATACATAACCTGGGCTTATATGTAACTTACATAATGTCTTTAAAATCACTTATTTACACAAGTCTGGTCAATCAAAATGAGTTTCAATAATCAAACACTTGTGAAAATGTTATAAAATTCTCTCTCTGGAGCTAATGCTATTTAAAGGGGTTTTCCCATATTACTCAGTTTTAAATCTTCACAATGAAAAGACTGATCTCTTGGGTGCGTGTGTGTGTATGTTTGTTCCACAATGAGCCATTCTCTCATTCTGAGTGGCTCTAAAATGGCCACAAGTTTTCTAAATTAGAACCAGAGAAAGGAATACTCTTCTGTAAAACTGACCCAAAACATTAATTGTCTTTCAGTATCTTGTGGGCTTGATTCACATTCCCATGAGTTGGTTCATTCCTGTCTCTGGACTGAGAGAAAATTTCTTTTTTCTAATGATACCTCAGAAGTAAGCAAGTGTGGACCATGGATCATTTTGACAAGTTCCTCCTGCTTTAGAAAGTGCAGGACTCAGAGGTGCAGATGAGTCAATATGAAGGAGCACAGTGCCCCTTCCTCTCACATGTGAGCCTGCATTGGGAGTAGGTATCCTGAACTAAATTTATCACTGGAAAGACTTTTCTTCTGGTAATCAGTATTACCTGAACAAAACTCCAGGAACTGCTCTTTTGTGAGAGTAATGCTTTTAATTCTCAGATTTTAAATCTTTGAAGATCAGTACTCTTTTTTGTTTGTTTTTATTTTCTTTTTTGTCTTAAGAATTGCACTTTTAAATATTTAGTTTTGATTATATATACTATAAATGAAGTTTAAGACCACAGCAGAAACAGAAATCGAAAACAAAATGACATTAAGTCACCATATTGGGCTAAATTTAGCATTATCTATATTTTTCTTTTCTCTTTTCCTTCCATACCACAAAGCCCATGTACACACAAGCTATAAAAGCGGGCTTTTACAGGGGAAAATAGATTTGGAAAAGAAGGATTTTAAGTCTTTATGTCATGCTTGTGTGTTAGGTCAAGGAATGTTTCTTAACATCTATTTGGCCTTCTCCCACCTTGTCACTCAGAGAAATTGTATTCTATATAGACCCAAATCGTTCTCCAAGTTGAGTAGAAGTTGCCATTTTAAAGTTTCTCTCATGCACTTGTGCTGTACTGATGCCTTAAGTCACATCTGTCACAAATGGCCACCATTCCTCACCAGTGTCATCTACCATGCAAAGCCCTATTGACAAAAGAAATAGACTTCTTTCAAGAAGAGAGTTATTTTATACCAGGGAAAGGAATCAAGGTTTCTCTACAATCTCAAGTGTTCTGTTTCTAGCTATGAAGCCCATCTTTCAGAAAATAAACAAGAAACATCATCTGCTGATCCTCCCCCTAAGCACATATTCCTCCTGATGCACTGAAGTCTTAATTACTGAGTTATTGAATCCCATTTTTCAAAGATCACACAGATTACAAAATGAAGTATAAATATTGTTTTTACTTTATATATAAGTGCAATAATTTATACAAGGAAATTGGAGGAATATTCACTCTTTCACTCAAAATTTTAATATTTAATATTATAATTCAACATTCAGTGCATCACAGCCATCTGTACATTTTTAGAACCAAGAAAAAGTTCTACTTTATTTCATGATTAAAATATTGTCAGGAAACTGTTTCTTTCAGAATAATATTTTTGTAATAATAAATATTAATGAAATTCCAAACAATAATGTGCACATATATTCATGGTGTTGGGCAACACAGTTATAGATACTTATCATTTTTTCTATATTCTGTCAAACCTTTAAGTCCAAGTACAATAATAAATATTTCATCTAGTATACTCAAGAAGTTAAGAATTTCTTATTTAAGAAATAACTTCAATTTACATTAAATTATACCTATTAAAATGCAAGCTAAAAATGTAAACATAAATATATAAATTCATAAATATCATTTGATAAATAATTATAATATGTATTATTAGGAGGGAGATAATTATAGTTGATACTTAAAGTTGATTCCTAGATGTAGTTTATTGTCAGCTATGCAGTTTTGTTTCCAAAAATAATTCTCCTTATTATAACTATGGCATCTTGAATTGAATGGGCTATTATTTGTCCCTTAATATCCTTTCTTGAGTAAGGAATAGGATGAAAAACCCCACAAAATATAACCATTTAACATAAAATTAAGTCTTCTTGTAATTTCTATTACTCTCATTTAATAACAAAATTATTCTGAACAAGGTTGAAATATTTGTATGTGACCAAAGATTAGACTGTTAAAATTAATAAAATCATGAGTCTGTACAGTGACATCCTCAGGGAGCCCTGAGAATTTTAACATGAACTCTAAGATAAATAATATACCAATTAAATTTTTCTTAGTGTTTTCTCCTTCTCTTATCACCTTTGCAAAGTCTTGGTTTGTATATCAATTCGTGTGTGTGTGTGTGTGTGTGTGTGTGTTTACAATTGCCAAGTGGCCCTCTGAGAAGTTTGTTTGCACATCTGAAAAAAAATTAAAAATGCTTTTGGAAAGTTATTGTGGTGAAGATGACTTTAAAGTAAATTTACTACTTTCCAGTTCTTAAATGAAGGCACAGCATATAATTCATTCTTCCATAAACATGAAGAACATTAATATGAGAGAATTAATCAAACAATTACAGAACTATTTAAATCATCAGTCAGAGAAGCACTAGTTATCCTTCCAAATCAGAAAATCAAGTAATTTATAATCTAAATTACTCCTGAACTTCACTCAAAAATTCATTATAATGGAGACTAGCATTCTCAACACATCTAACTAAAATCATTTATTCTATTAGTATGGCATTAGTACTGGAAGCAATTTTCATTTCTTTAGTTAAGCACCAGATGAAACAATTTGTATGAAACTTGGGGCAATAAAAATAAGTAGTGTTTTGTTCTGGAATAATGCTCAATGTGAACAAAATTCTGACCATATTAAAACCCAATAAGAAGCAATTTTGGAGATAATTGCTTGAACAATTTGAAGCATATCATTTCAGGTAAAATTTTATTCTTTTTGTTTTAATTTTTGTCATGCACATAAGTGCATATAGTTCAAAAGTAATGCTTTTTGTGTGTGCATACACAGATACACAGACACACACAAATATATACTGCAGAGGGTTAATAACTCCAAACCACCTTAGCACGAATTTATTAAAGAAATTTTCTGATATTTTTCCAATGGTAAGTTGCAATTATTAAATTATCATTTTCTCCTTTTTATTTACTTCTCATTGTATATGATGAACATAGTAAGTAAAATTTCATAGTATCTCAAGCATTTGCTACTAATATGAAATTATTTTGGAGGATTACCAGAGATTGAACTCAGGGGCACTTGACCACTGAGCCACATCCCCAGCCCTATTTTGTATTTTATTTAGAGACAGGGTCTCACTGAGTTCCATAGCGCCTCACCATTGCTGAGGCTGGTTTTGAACTCACGATCCTCCTGCCTCAGCCTCCCAAACCACTGGGATTATATGCGTGTGCCATTGCTCCCAGCTGAAAACTTATTTTTTAAAAAATAAAATTTTATTTCAGAGAAGATGGAGTAGATATAGTTACCCATTTCTGTAGAATACCTTAAAATCCTTTTTATTATACATAAAACACATATAAGTAGACTCTGAAAGACGGGGCAAAATGATAGACTGGGCAGGGACCTGGGAAGCCAAACTATGATAGCAGTGTGTCCCCTGGATTTCTTTTTTGTTTCATACATACCAGATTTAGCTTTGAAGAAGCTGGCAAACTAGAATAGTCATTGAGTGTAGGAAACAAATAGACAAACAAGATCCTCCTCTTTCTAGCCAAAAGACTAGAAAAGGAAATGAAGAAAAAAGCTTTAGAAAAGAACTACTCTTTTCCAATCAAACAGCACATGCAATTACACACACATACACACAGAGAAGCATGTGCACCTATGTGCATAACCCACTGTCCCCCACAAATTGGGAACCTGCCCCAAACTTCCATCAGAATGGTTTGATTGAAGATCTGAGATTTCCACACTTGCCAGGCAGTAAGGAATTGCCCTTATCTCTTTCCAATGGGATTATATCAGAGGAAGCTTAATGGGGAGTCAAGACTTTTTCACCTTTGCCCAACCAATGAGGAAGAACATTATTCTTTTCATATTCATTTTTCCTTTTTTTTTCATATTCATTCTTTTCATATTCATTTTTTCTTTTTCTTTTTTTTGGTACTGGGGATTGAATTCAGGGATACTTGACCATTGAGCCACATCCCCAGCCCTATTTTGTGTTTTATGTAGAGACAGGGTCTCACTGTGTTGCTTAGCACCTTGCCGCTGCTGAGGCTGGCTTTGAACTTGCAATTCTCCTGTCTCAGCCTCCCGAAGTGCTGGAATTACGGGCGTGTGCCACAAGCCCGGCTAGAACATTATTCTTGCATGAAGAGTTAGTGGAGAACATGTGTAGAAAACAAAAAGTCACTAATAGCTTTTAAAGCCAATTATATCAGTGGAGGGCTAGTGAGGAACTAGAACCCAACATCTGCTAAGCAGAAATGAGAAGACTCCTTTGGGTGTCATTGGAAGCCCACTAGGCAGCCTAGGTCCCTATTTTAATCCAGCAGTAATGAAATGTAAAAAAACCAAAGTAACACCATTTTGTTCTGACCTGACTTCATTGTATGCTTGCTTAAAATGTTTTCTTTTCGGCCTCCTGACAGCTCTATGTTGACAGTACAACCTTCCTGTGTTCCTGACTATGGCCCTGATGAATAACAAAGATGATTCTGAAATGTGTAATCAAAACAATTCTCTTATGTAATCAAAATGCATGTCTCAACAAGATCTTTTCTGACCTACATCTGACTCTACTGTCCTTGTGGTTCTTGGTGGGTTTTGCCTTTATAAATTCTGTGCTTCCAAAATTCAGGTGCTGGGAGTTCTTTGAAGTGCTTGCCTGCACCTAGCTGCTTTCCGGCAATGCTCATTAAAGGACTTTTATCCCTTTCAGTTTGGCCCAATAAGCATGGTGGTCTGTAATTCTCTCATACTACATAACAGTAATAAGTCTGTGATCACACCCTGTTTTATTCAGCTTTTTCACTGCTGTGACTAAAGACAGTTTCAAAGATCTCAGTTCATGGATGTCAGACGCCATTCCTTAGGGCTTGAGGTGAGGCAGAACATCAGGGTGAAAATGTGTGGCAGGGGGAAGTAGCTGGGAACATGCACCAGGAAGCAGAAAAAGAGAGACTGTCCTTACTACAGACAAAATATAAACCCCAAAGGCACACCCACAATGACCTACTTCCTCCAGACACACCCTACATTCCTACAGTTACCACTCAGTTAATCTCTAATAGGGGATTACTGTACTTATTAGGTTAAAACTCTTATAACCCAATTATTTCACCTAAACTTTCTTACACTGTATCACATATGAGCTGTGGGGGGACACTTTTTTTCTAAACCATAACACACCCTCACACTTAAAAGTTCTGATAGCAAAATCATATAATCTATTATAAAAATAAAAAACTATTGATCTATATGTTACATGAATCCAAACAAAATATTCAAGAAAATGTTAGCAAATCAAATCCAATGATGTATAAAATTTACACCATAGTTAAGTGGGATTTATTAAAATAACAAGAATGATTTAACATTCTTAATATGAATTAATGTGATCCATAATATCAGCAAGCTAAAGGAAAAAAAAATTGATTATATTAATAGATTAAAAACATTTGATAATTCCAGCTTCTTTGCATGGCAAAACTCTCATCAAACTAGTAATAGAAGAGAATTTCCTTCACTTGATAGATAACAAGTTCAAATAAAACACAATTATCCTCATTCTTAATAATGAGGAAATAGACACTTTCCAACTAGGATCAGAAATAAGAAAAGACTGTCCCATTTCACTACTCCAATTCATCATATTAGAAGTATTAGATAATGCAATAAGAGACAAAAAGAAAAAAATTGATAGAAAAAATCATCTCTATGCAAAGACAACTTAATTATTTATACAGATAATCTGAAAATGTCAGTAAAGACCCCTGATGCTAGCAAGAAATTATAGGACGATTACAGGATTCAAGATTATTATACAAAATTCAGTTACTTTCCTATATATTAGTAATGAAAACTTTGAATTTGAAATTAAAAGCACTATTGTTTAGCATAGCATGTAAATAAAAATATAAGTATACAACTAATAAAATATCTACAGGATCTACTTACAGAAAACCACAAACTACCAGCACTGTGACTCATGCCTGTAATCCCAGCAACTTGCAGGGCTGGAGTAAGAGGTATATCCAAGTTGAAGGTCTGTCTGGTCAAAACTCTGATGAAAGTAATAGAATGAAAGAAGACCATGCTCTGATGAAAGTAATGAAGAGAGATTATGCTGCATCCAGGTACTGGAAGACACAATATTCGAAAGCAATCAACTATTCTCAATTTGATGTATAGATACAATGAAAACAACAATCCCAACATGCTATTTTGTAGATATCTACAATCTAATTCTCAAGTTATATGAAAATGTAAATGACAAGAAGAGTCAAGAAAAAATTAAAGGTGACAAAGAAATCATACAAGCTAATCTTAAGTCTTAGTGTCAATTCACAATTATCAAGGCAGAATCATCTTGGCTAAATAAGGGACTCAGACTTAAATGGAAGATGTAATCCTTATTATATCTATTATCTCCCAAGCCCAACAAAGCATTAATCTAATTATGATTTTACATAGCAGGCATTTTCACTTAATCCAGTAAATATTTGACCACACCCACATTCTCAGTCATATATTGACATTGTCAAATATACATTACATGAGTTACATCTCTATATGGTAAATATCTACCATTGCATTCATATATGGCTTTTCATACAATTTATTTTTAAATCAGTTTCAAGACGAAAGAAGGAAAATATTCACTTAAACTGCCTTTTCTGATAGCATAATTATACTTAATGGTGCTCTTTGATATTTTGTTTGGATTTAAAATAATGTTGAAATAACTTACTTTCAATCTGAAAAGATCTCATTGATCTTTCTTATAAGACAACTGCTTACCAACAAGTTCTTTTAGTTTCTCTTTATTTGGAAAGCTCTTATTTGCTTTTATTTTTTAAAGATAACTAGGTTAGAAGTAGTTATCTTTAGATTTTTGAGTTGAAAGCATTTTTTTTTAAATAAAAACTTTTAATATGTTATCTTGTGTTTTCTGGCATCCATTGTTTTTTTACATAGAAATCAGCTGTTAATTTTAATGGACATCTCTAGAAGAAATGAGTAATTTTTTTCTGACTGCTTTCAAGATTTTCTTTGAGAGTTTGACTTTCAGCATTTTTACTATGAAGTTTTTTAAAAAATTCTTTGTTATTTTTATGGAAAACCACATTTTTAGAGATCCTTACCATTTTTACTGATGTCACCATATATAATATGCTTGAAATACCAAATTATAGAAACAGAGTTGTGTTGGCCAGGATTAGGGATAGAATGAGTGCAAGAGGATAGTGGGTATAAATATAAAACTGAAACAAGAGGGATATTTCTAGTAATAGAAACATTACAGTTTGACAATAGGAATGTCAGTATGCTTGTGTGTGTTTTTATACTCTATATGGTATAAATACTCGGGTTTCCTGAAAACTCATATGTTTAAATGCTTCTTCCAATGTGATGGTATTAGAAGGTGGGTCTTTGGAAGACAATTGGATCATGGGGGTAGAGCCAACTTGAAAGAGACTAATGACCGTTATAAGAAGAAGCCAGAGAGCCAGATAGCTCTATTTTAGATATTGAGAATATTGCAACCCAGATGTGGGCAGATCCTGGGATCTTTGACTTCTACCTTCTAGAATTATGAGAAATAAATTTCTGTGTTTATAAATCACCCAGTCGATTGTTTTATTGTAGTAGTCTTAACTGAGATGAAAACTGTGTATTACCATTGATGAAACCTGAGTAAAGAACATATTGCATATCTTAATATTATTCCTCACAACTGCATGTAAATTTGTTAATACCTTAAAAAATATTGATTTAAGCTGGGCACAGTGGTATACACCTGTAATCTCAGTGGCTTGGGAGGCTGAGGCAGGAGGCTCAGGAGCTCAAAGCCACCCTCAGCAAAAGTAAGGTGCTAAACAACTCAGTGAGACCCTGTCTCTAAATTAAATACAAAACAGGGCTGAGGATGTGGTTCAGTGGTTAAATGACTATAAGTTAATACCCCAGTAACCCCTCAAAATAAATAAATAAATAATGATTTAGATTTTATAGTACCATAAATTCAAAAAGTATTTGATAATACTTGAGTATTAAAATTCTTCTACTGTCACTCATATGCATACTTAAGATTAATTTTTAATGAGTTTATATACATACACATACTTTATATCCATATCTATGTTAAATAAGTAGTTATTTACAGTGATTTGATGTTTCTTTCAGAAAAAAAGATAAAATATACCATATTGACTATTCCCTTATCATTATAATAATTAACAAATTACATAAATGCATTTTATTACTTTTGATTTATACTATAGTAAATTATGCAGGTGATATTAATTAGCTAGAGTATAAAACAAATCTAATATTATTTATGTAACTAAAGATTTTCTGCTTTTCTTTCATATCTTTCTATATTATATTTTCTATTTTGAGTAAAAATCTATATTTCTATTAGAATGTGAGGGGCAGTTTATTTAAAAAATTATACACATATGTCTGTATATCTATATCTGTATGTATATGTGTGTATGTATATGTGTGTGTGTGTGTGTGTGTGTGTGTGTGTGTGTGTGTATGTGGAGGAGCACTCTGATATTGCTTTAAGTCACGCTGCGTGGGTCCGCTGGATGAGTTGTGGTCATGAGAGACAAAAAGGGGTCTTCAGGAACTGGGATTGTAGCTCAGCGGTGGAGCGCTTGCCTTGCATGCGTGAGGCCCTGGGTTCGATCCTCAGCACCACATACAGAGCAATAAAATAAAAACATTGTGTCCATCTACAACTAAAAAAATATTTTAAAAAAAGAGGGTCTTCGGGGAAGACAAAATGGGGTCTGACAGGATGGGGTTTTGGGGTGATAGTCCGTGGAGTCACTCCACTCAGACTCCAGGGTAGGTAAACAGTTCTGCCAGAGCGAGACACAGAACCACCATTCATTCCAGAAAGTACAGAAGCTTATATACACTCCTGGACCAATCAAGGCCCAGGGTTACAAACAAAGGGGTGCTCTCTGTCAAGCCCACAGTCTATTAGCATAAAATGGGGAAAGATAGAAGGGAGGAGTTGAAGGTATGGAGAGTGCTCCTACATGTATGGTTGCCTAAATCTTACAAAGCTGTACAAATCAAAACTGTTCTTGATAAAATTGCATTAATTTTACACAGTGTCTTTATTTCTTTGAATCTGTTTCCACTTTGGTATACTGTTTGTAAATAATATATATAAAGTGTATGTATAAAGTGTGTGTGTGTGTGTATAATATATATACAATTGTGTGAGAAGGTGAAAGAACTAATTATTGTGAAATGTAATTCAAGTAGGTGAAAGATGAATTTCTATGGTAAACCACTGAGAAAATTTCCGTGTTTTAACTTGGCTCATACAAAGTTTTTTTTTCTGGTATAACTAGTTTTCTTTTGTGTTTCTTATTCAATACTTTGAAAGAATCATTTTATTTTGTAGTGCTGTCCTTCAAACAAAGCATAATACTTTTGTAGTATGAAATGGCTCACAGTCACACACAAACAACCTTGTGAAATACTTCTGAAACAAACAATCAGTTTTGTAACGACAAATTGTATATTTGGGTAAAATGATATTGCACCATCTGAAGTGGTTTAGAGTGCTGTAGGTTTCATGAGTGCACAAAAATCAAGATCCTCTGTGGAAAAGAAGAACACATATTCTATTATAACAAAGCAATTAAAGCTAGGTGAGTTGGGGAAGATTTTTTTAAGCACACAGTACATACAGTGTATAATGTTTCTATAGAGCCAGAGAAATATTCACTGTAAGGTCCAATGCTATTTTAGGATGCTTTCACTTAATGCATTTAATTAATATATATAAACCATATGTTGTGCTTGGAATATTGAAATATTCTAAAGAGCATGATCAAACAAATACACATATTTAGCCTTTAAAATTTTCCAATTTCAGTGCAGAAGGGGTTGAATCTTTTCTTCTTCAGTTATTTTTTTCCTAATATTCATAATGTTGACACTGAAAAAATTTCAGGTATTTTATGTACATTCTGTATTGAGTTATAATTCCATATTAAGTCAGAGAAATAAAGATGAGAAAATAGTAATACATAACTTAAAACTTTGGCAAAGGGCTTATGACCTTGTCCAATGCACCTTGACACCTAAAGCAAGCTCTTTTACATTCACCACAGTGTTTGATGTGTTTGTCTATGTTTTTTAAATAGCATTTTTCAGCTATGGTTATAATGTGGAAACATCATGATCAGTTTGAGTTCTTATTTCTTTTGGTGGCAGGCTACCAGGGATTGAACTCAGGGGCATTCAACCACTGAGCCACATCTCTAGCCTCATTTTGAATTTTATTTATAGACAGGGGTCTCACTGAGTTGCTTAATTGCTTAGCACCTCACAGTTGAGGAGGCTGGTTTTGAACTTGCAATTCTCCTGCCTCAGTCTCCTGAGCCACTGGGATTATAGGTGTGCACAACCGTGCCCAGCCTCAGTTTGAGTTCTTTTACAATCTATTTAATACTACTAATGAAGATAACCCTAAAATCCCATATTGTACTTTTGCTCATAATTGTCTCATTATCAGTACTTTAAATCCTTACATATTCTTTTAGATAGAAGATAATAGGATGAAGTCATAACTGTTGTGGAGAAATTTATGAATCACATAATTTTTCATCAGTGTTGTTCATGTGAAATTGCTATCAGTAATAAATATCATGTTGGGAGACACATGTCACTAACTCCTAAAAAGAAGTGTTGGCAAAGGGAAGGTTGAATAAAAACTTTTAAGGCCAAATTTAACAGAAATCCAAAATAACAGTGGAGTTTTACCATATTCTTTATGAATTTCATTTAAAGATTATTTTATACTGGGTTGAGGATGTAACTCAGTGGTAGAACACTTGCCTATTACATGCATGGCTCTGGGTTCCTAGCACACACTAATGAACCATTTCTTAAAAATCATATTTTAGATATTATTTTTACAATTCATGTTGAAGTGTCAATGACTCATATACAATTGTTAAAATAAATATTTAAACATACTCATTTTACAAAGTACAAAGCTTTTTTTTTTCCAACTAAATCACACATGTAGACCAAACAGTATATGAGTTTATACCCACTATTTTTAGGGTAAAGTAAAATTATTGACTGAGTAGTCTGATAAGTTCTCCCACATTCTGCCATCATTGTATTTGTTTAATTTAGCCACAGAAGGATTTTATCTGCTTGTATTAAATTTGAGTACAAATTTAATAAAGCAACAGTTTCAGTGTTATTAAAAAAGGTGCTATTTTAGTTGTCCTGAATGGCTGATAAATATTTAATTAATGATATCACTCATACAGTTCACTTAGAAAGGTTAAAATACAGATTTATACTGGATGATTATGTGAAAAATAAGCCTTAAAAAGAGTAAAACAGGAAAATTATTAGATGGCCATGAGAAGTGCTCAGAAATCATCTGAGAGCTTTTAAATTTGGTCTTTTGATTGATTGATTTTCAAGTATTGTGAAGTAAACTGAAGATTTACAGTACATCCTTCGTCAAATTTCACTGTTATTACACAAGATTCAGTTTATCACCTTTTGTTTCCTACAAGAGTCATGAATTAGAATTCTACTGCAGCTCATTTCTCTAGGTACTGTATTTTAAAGCATCAGTTTTATTCAACTTTTTGTTAATGTGACCAAAAACTGACAAGAACAATTAGAGAAGAAAAAATTTATTTCAGGCTCATGATTTCAGAGGTCTTAGTCCATAGATGGCTTGCTCCATTCTTGGAGGTTCAAGGTGAGGCTGAACAGCATGGAGGAAAAGTGTGGTAGAAGAAAGTGGCTGAGAACATGGCGCCAGGAATCAGACAGACTAAGCTCAGCTCATGAAATATAGACCCAAAGACACACCCCCAATGATCTACCTCCTCCCGCCACACCCTTACCTGTGTACACTTAACATTCCGTTACTCTCTATCACAGGATTAATCCACTGACTGGATTAAGGCTTTATAAACCCAATTATTTCACCTCTAAATCTTTTTTCATTGTCTCACACATGAGCTCTTGTGGGACCCCAAACATATAACCCATAACATTAATATTTTAATGCCTGGCCTCCAGTGGAATATTGCCTTAAAATATCTGGTAAATGGAAGCATCCGCGGTCAGCAATGCAAATGACAAGTATTGACAACAGAAATGCATAAAGCAACATCATCTGAAAAGTGACCCATTCAGTAACACTTTCCATACCAGTAACAGATGTTATAGTTCAATGATGTGCAGCACTGTTCAATTCCCAGGTATGTTTCTCCCCTTAAAACATGCCCGGATGGCATCTTCTAAGTGTTTAAAAGTGATTGAACGTAGTTACACTGGAGTAAAGGACGTACATCCTTCTCCAAACAAGAGAAGAAAGACAGTATCTCAAATACATAGAAGAAAAATCTAGTGTCTTCCAACTATATGTTTTATTCAGTAGCAAGTTTCCCATAAATATCTATTCACTTATTTATTTCAATGTTTATTTTTAATTGATATAATATAATGTGTTTAGTTATTGGGTAATTATGATAATTTTATACACATATACAAAGGGTAAAGATCAAATCAGAGCAATTCAGGTATTTTCATTTAGACCTAAAATAATCATGGAATCAAATTTTAGAAATTAATCTCTTCCTATCTTTTCAAAACTCTTAACTTCTCTGACCAAGCATTTTTTCCATGAGGCACTACCACATAGACGCAGACATACACATAGAGATATACACAAGCACACACACTAGAGATGCAAATTGGTCAGGTATATGTCCTGCTAAGAATAAATATAAGATATTGTAAGATATTTAAATTTTGAAAATAGAAGAAAAACAAAAATATATATGTGGAACAGGTAAAACTTTTCATGAAAAATGATATACCTTAAACCCAGTAAATATATTCCTGAGCATTTTTCCTAGAAAAATAATCTATGTTCACAAGAAAACACATACAGACACACTTACAATAGTAGTATTCATAATGGACAAAATTTAGAAGCCCCCATTTTTCCTTCACTGGGAGAAAAGTTTATTAAATCATAGTGCATATACATCATGGAATATTACCTAACAACAAAAAAGAACAAATTGTTGATAGTTGTGAACATATGATAATGCATACTGTATGATTTAATGTATATAACATTTTAATGATAATATTATAGAAATGAAAAACAAACTAATGATTTCCACTTGCGAAGGAGAAATTGGGGCAGGAGGGCAATTGATGCAGCTGTGAAAAGGCAACATGAGGAGTCCTTTAAGTGATGGAAGAATGCTGCATCTTTACCATATCAATGTCAATAGCTTAAGTGTGCTATTTTACTGTAGTTTTCTAAGATAGGCAAAAGTAGTAACTTGATCTCTGTATGATTGTCCTTTATTATTTAATATATCTTTATGTGAATTTAAAATTTTCTCTAAATAAAAAAGTTTAATGTTTAAAATAATGTGTCTTAGCTACACAGACCAAGTGATGAAGGGAATAAATTCTTAGCTTCTCTAACAAGTGAAGTGAATGAAATTTGCTTGTTCTCTGAAACTTACAGCCACTGATTTACATAGGTTCTACCTGTTAGTCTTATTAACCATGAAAGTATCTTGTATATATTAGCAACTCAATATAGAGACTAACTAAAAAATGTTAATGGTAAACTGGATGTTGGATGAAGCTTGTGATGAGGAGTGGATAAACATCCAGGTGATCTTAAAGAAATACATTTTGAGTAAACATTTCTAATTATCATATCATATAAAACTTACATATTCAGATACTGTAAGGAAATAAATAATCTTTGAAATCTGATATTGATTTTTTACTTTTAAATTCATTTAAAGGTAATAATAATAATAAAATGCCTACCTAATTTTCTCTCTATTTTAACTGACAGAATATATGCAATGTCTTTAGCATTGTCAATATTAAAGAATCAATTGAAGAGTTTGGATAGATTAAGAGTCAGATATTAAGATCCATTTTAATGGTTGCTTATATGTATGTATAAACTTGGAATTTTCTTGCATGCATTGGTTAAATTTTATGGTTTTCCCTTGGTCTCATGTTTTATTTGCTATATAAGGTGTCTTTGTTTGCTTCAGGGTCAAAATGAACTCACACTATTCTTTTAACAACTCACACAAACATGTCATATTTTAAGAACATTTTTTACATTGTTTTTACTATCCACACTAATGTAATTATATGATATTTCCTCCATTTTACCACTAATATTTCTTATGTGTGTTACTAGTAAAACACAAGTTAATATATATTGTATATGTTTGTATTAAATGTAAATTATATGTTCAGTAACCACATAATTCATCTTCCAAATTGGAACACTTTGGAAAGTAAAAGATAGTGCTATTAGGAATAATGTCAGGCTACCTGATAAAAATCCAGATAACTCAGGACCTAGGGTCAAACACACTACTAAATAATAATCATGTAGTGTCTGGTGACCATACATTATACTTACTTGTATATGAAGCATCTAGCAATTTGCTTGGCATGTAATCAATGTGAATTAATGTTCATGGCACCTGAATGTACAAATAAATCCATAAATGACTTAATGCATATATATATATTCAGGGTAGTGATCTTTGGTTACTCCTATAGTGACAGTTAATAAGGTTTTGACTCTTAGCAATCTGCTTTATGGTACTGGGAATGAGACTCTGGAAATGACTTTTTTATTCTGTCATTTTAAGAATATGTTAACGATAGACATTAGAGAGATGGAGAAGCAAGAGGTAGGAGAAAATTCTTGCTTTTTGTTTGCCTCTTGTTCCTTTAGCAATTTTTCTTTTTAATATAGTTGTAGAAGCTACATCTCATCACAGCAGTTTAATTTGAAGTTTTTCTATAAGTCAGAAAAATAGCATCATTCTTCCTCATAGATACCAGCACCTTGGGCTTAAGCCACATCTTCAGATGCCTGGCGTCTCAAAAATCCAAGCTAGAAACACAGATAGCAATTGGCCAGGACCCACCTCCTCAGAGGGCTGAGTTTGACTTGTGCAGGCCCTTTCCTTTGTTCCATCAACCCCAAGGATGTCAGGTCTTTCCCGAAGTCAATAATTCTATGACATCTTATTATTTTCTGTGCCTTTCCAGTTATCTATTTAGAATGGGCATGCCCGGTGAACACCTCTTTAAATTATCTGGCTAAATAATTGACATACACAGCCACCTTCTATTAGAGTAATATTGTATATTGCACAGAAAGAATTTTTCTCCCTATGGGCTCATGTTCTCACATTGTCTTTTATTAATTAGTTACCAGTCACCTAAAGTGGAAAATTAGTAATCATCCCTGAGGAGGAAATGTTATATCTGTATTACTTGCTACCCATTTTGCTTTCTGTTGTACCATATCTGAAGACTCCAACAGAAGGTAGTGTATATCCTCACTTCTAATATTTTCTGGCTGCAAAATCTCATCATTTTACCCTCTTTTAGTAACTTCTTTATAAACCCTGTCTTTATTATCTATTCTATCTTTGTGGCCTTCATCATAAACAAATGCATAATCTTAGGAAAGAAATTTCTATTGGCTGAATTGTAGCTTTATCATATATATATTCATACACACACACACACACACACACACACATATATTCCACTCCTCCATATACTGTTGTTTTCATGCATTATATAACATTTGCATGAATGTATGAAAAATGTATAAAAAAGACACAGAAGTATAAGAAAATAACTGTCCAACATTTTAAGAATAATTTCCAGACATTTTCCTATTTTAGTCAGTGCAGTACATTATTGCATATAGCTTCTTTACTTAACATATAACACATAGTTATCTATGTTCATGTAATTCTTTGTAATGACGATTTATATCACTGAAAAATATCCCATTAAGTTGATATGTGGAAATTTATGTAGCCAAATCTCAGATTATGGACTTTCAAATCAGTTTCAGATTTTGTCTATATCCTATCACACCACAGTGGATAGTTTGCAAATGTATTGCAGATTTTCTTCTTTTGAAATATAATCTTAGTATAAATTCCCAGTATATTGAGTCTAAAACAATGTTATTATGTGTCTATAATGAAGCCACATAGAATCTTCTATTTTGATGGTTTATCACTTGGCTCATCATGACAGTAAAAAACATAGAAGACTCACCAAGATATTTTACATCAAGTTGTGAATGCTTATTTGTTGATAGTGGGTTTTTTAGGTTTTGGTAAATGCTGACATTAGGGGACAAGTTATGTTTTGCGACTTAAACTTGCTAGCCCATTGAGGCAAGCCATATTATTGGCAGAGCAGTGCTGTGGTAACCCATCTGTTTACTACTCCTGGTCTTCCACCTAAGAAGCCCATAGGTGATTTTCTCTTTTTCTTCACCTTTGATGTTATGTGGATCTACTCATCTTTCTTTCACCAGTGAAATATAAGCAGAAGTGATAGATTCGATGATTTAGGTTAAAATAGAAAATATCTAATACTTAAAGAGAAATCAAGAACAAAACTAAGGAGGTGTAATAAGAGTGATAAGAGTGATTCAGAATGAAGCAACAGTCAAGAGTATTAAGTCCTACCAAAAGATTAAGGAAGATTATGAACAAAATCTACATGCTTGAAAATCAATTAAACAGAGACATGGGAATCTGTGCAAGAGAATTTTAAAAGGTATGATAGGAAAGAGATTAAATTGAAGTGGGTTAAAGAGTGAGTAGTGGATTAAAGATGAAAAAATAAATAATGGGTGCAGGAATTAGAAGGATCAATGGAAGATTCAGACTTGGGTTTTGATCCTAGATTTTATTTTAACTTTTTGTACATAAGGCAACATTTGGCATATTTAAAAGAGGGAAAACAATGCTTAGGAGATATTTTCAGAACACTTGTAAAATTGTTTTCAAGGAACAATATTTAAGTAAAATTGCATAACTCAATGGTTGAATTGATAAGAAAATTAGAAGTAGAATCTTCATTTAGACCTCAGTAGAGCCAGGTTTGGGGGCAAATGCCTATAATTCCAGTAACTTGGCAGGCTAAACTTGTAATTAAGGGATTACAAATTTAAGTCCAGCCTGAGCAATTTAGTAAGACACTTTCTTAAAATTAAAAAAAAAAAAAAGCTGAGGATGTAGCTCAGTAGTAAAGCACTCCTGGGTTCAAATCCCCAATACTGCCAAAATAAATAATAAATAAACAAAATAAGCAACCTCACCAGAAATGCAGGTAGTTGAGTCAATGGTTTTGTAGAGAATGAACTTTGAGTTGAAGATACAGAGTTTTAGATCATGAAAAAAAAATATATATATACACACACACACACACATACGTATGTTTTATGAAACATAACCTATATATACATACAGGTTATTATGAAAAAGAAAAGTATATATAATATTGCCAGAGAAACATGATAAAAGAAGAGAAAAAAAAGCGAAAGAGAGAAGAAACCAGGCAGCTTTCAAAACTACCTTAGAGTTGACTTGGGAATATAATACTTTTATTTGAGAACTGACAGAGATAGTCTTCATGTAACTCTCTATTATCATTATCTTATTTTCTGTTTATCTACATCTAAATATGCAATGACCTCTGCATATATCTATCCATATATAATCTGTAGTCTTCATTTTAATACACCTATAATCTATAATTCTATATATCTATAATTTCATATCTATAATCTATAGTTCTGCATATCTATGTAGTCTAGAACTGATAGTATAGGAAAAGTTTCACTAACTTTGTGATAACCAAGACCTAAAACATATTTATAAAATTTTAGGAGTAATTTGGTTTTCATCAAGTGATCTTTTGACTTGTGTATATAATTTCCTTTAGTACTGATTTTTAGTATATTATTATTAAACATTATGTTCATTAAGGTTAATAAAAATTTTAAGAAAAATATATCATTATTACAGAGAAAAGAATATTTAATGTAGAATATAATAATATGAATGCAACACATTTATTTTACCAAAGTAGGCTATAGAAATCTAGCTCCCAATCTTCTGCTAATTATATAATTGTGCTTATTTGTGGTACTTTATAATAATAAAAACAAATTTATATTACTTGAATTTTACTAATAATTTTATCAATAATTTGAACATTTTAAAATTAGAATCTCTTTTAATCTGTATTTTCTTTTTTGGTACTAGGAATTGAACTCAGGGGTACGCGACCACTGAGCCACATCCCCAGCCCTATTTTGTGTTTTATGTAGAGACAGGGTCTCATTGAGTTGCTTAGTATCTCGCCATTGCTGAGGCTGGTTTTGAACTTGAAATTCTCCGGTCTCAGCCTCCCAAAGTGCTGGGATTACAGGCTGGTGCCACTGTGTCTGGCTAACCTGTATTTTCTATCATAATTTCATGAGGTGTCTCTTAGCCCTACCCCAAGTTATAACCAAATGAATCTTCATATTTGAGAAACATTTCCAGAATCACCATGGTAGATGATGTCTAAAATGTCCTCCACTGATCCTGCCTCCTTGCAGTTCAACCCTTGTATAAACATTCCCCTTTATGTCTAAGCTGGATCTAATAATATGCTTCTAATAAACAGAATATTCCAATGGTTAGGTTATAATTCATTGTGATATTTTTCTTGTTCTCATTTACTTTTCCTCTCTTGCTTTCTCCCACTTGCTGAATTTGATGGAGCCAGCTGCCAAGTTTCAAGCCACTTTTGGTGAAGCCATGTTAAAAGGATATGGTAAATAGCTAACAAGGAACCATAGCCCCTATTTCAAAAGACTACAAGGACCAAATGTTTTCAATAACTACCATTTGATCTTGAACGTAGATCTTGGATTCTACTAACATCAAATATTTATACAGCTGCATTCTGGATTACATGTTGCAGCATATCAAACCTGAGAAACCAGCTAAGTGACACCCAGATCCCTGCACTACAAAATTTGTAAGATAATAAATATATATTTTTGAAAATTTTATTTTGGCTAATTTGTCATGCAGAAATAGACAAGTGCTATAATAATATTATACACTGAAGATTTAGAACCTCCATAGGAAGAAAATGTGGCAAAATCTATAATTAAGAAAGCAAAGCTTTTCTGCTTCAAACTCCTTAAAATTTATAATCACACTATTGAATGTTCTAGCATGATACACTTACATACAAAAATGCCAGAAAAACACTGTGAATTGTTCATCCAGTTTAACAAAGAAACCTCAAAATATGTTGTCTTAAATGAAATAGAATTGTTTCTCCTCTCATATATGGTAAAGACAACCAGATTCTCCAGAGATGATACTCAGGCTAGTACAAAACAGTAACAATAGGAGTTAGGTATCATCTGCCTTATCTTTCCACTGTCATCTAAAATCCTGACTTAATCCTCAAGGTTAAATCTGGTTCATCACTATTATATTTAGATTTTTCACTTTTGAAAGGAGGAAAAAACTCATAAAAAGTAAAATGTTTCATTTTAAGGACATAACATTGAAATTTTGTATCTCTTTTGCTTGTATACTCATAACCAGAACTTAGTCATATGACCTGAGCTCCAAGGGAAACTGAGAATGATAATTTCTGGCAAGGAAGCCATATGTCCAATAAAACTCTGTAAGCAAGTGTGGATTCAGAAGCATGAACACTATCTGCAAATGAAACCAATTCTTAATCTAATATATAGAATATTCTTAAAGAAAGAATAAAATAGTAAATTATGCAGACAAAACAGAAACTAAAATGGAAGTATGAAAGATGTTCACATTTTTAGAAGACAGAAACGATACATTATGGCTTCTATATTAGGGTTCTGAACAGGTTTGAATGAGCTCATGGAAAAAGATGAGTCCCAAAAGGTAGCTAGTGGCTTGATAGAAAATTTGAAAACCTTATAAAAGTGCTCATTTTAAGCAAGAGTGAAACAATTAAATTTGTGTTAGGGGACATTTCAAGAAGCAGAGGTTAGGAAACCATAGACATGAGAATTATTTTAAGCTAAATTATAACTTTTGGTCAGATTTAAGGATAATTAGAAATAGAGGGATGAAAGTGAGAAGAGATAACAGATTAAAGCATGCATAGAATAGAACAGAACAGAATAGGGCAAACGACAACATGGGGCAACTTACTTTTGAGTAGTATAACTGTATAGCATAACTAAAATATATGACAAGGTTTATGTAGTAATACAGCAGCATGAAAATTTTCTAGGCCTTCAAAGTTTCCAGGCTAAATGTTTCCCTCTTCTAGGAGGATGTAAGGAAGGAAGGATTTTTTTCTTTTTTTCTTTCAAAAAAGAGATAATGAATTGTGCTTTGCATATGTGGCATCCCAAATACCTATGGGATGATTTTAAAGAAATCATCTGTAACTAAAATTAAAAATTATAATTTAGCTTGCCAATATTGATTGCTTTGGCTTTATTTTAGAACTCAATGCTTTATTGTGCTGAGCTGATAAATCTAGCAGTCTGTCACCAGGCCAGTTTTTCCTGAACCTATTACCTGGTTAATGCCTTTCACTAACCCTTTTGTCTCCATCAGCATGTGTTGAGCAATGAAGCACAAAAATTGCATATGGTGCCTTAATTCTAATACACAAATATGTACTGCTTTACTATTGTAAGATTTTTCTTTTCCTGAAAGCTTAATTGAATTTTTTGGTTTTAATTGAAAAGAGATTGAATTAATCCAGTTTTTATCTTGAATAATGATTTTCCATTACTTGCTCCTCTTGAATAATATGAGCTATATACCAAACGAGGCAGAAATAAACTTTCTTTAGGGAATTCTGAACAATACTGTGAGGATTTACTTCCTTGAAATAATAACTTCAAATGTCAGTGAAGAGAAAAATAGAAAACCAAAAGAAAAACATATATTGTGATAATGAGTGTTCTAAGAAATTAGTTCAGATTGGAGACTTCTGTATTTATCCTATCAAGGAACTAATATGCTACCCTGTTAGACAAGGTCTTTAAACCAATTATATAAGGTTAATTGTATAAATTAGCATACCTAATATGATAGCCACAGCACTAAGTGGGTGAATAATGAGTGTTATCTAACTGAATGCATTTAATTTGTCTCTGCTTATATACTAATAAAAGCAATAACCTTTTGAACATTAAATGCAAGAACTATATTTGTAAGTATTCCATTTTTTAGAGAATGAGTGAAATGTTTGTAAATCATATTTGCTTTTTATTCTATTATTGCCTACCACAATGATTTTGTCATAGATTGCAATTTCTGAACATATTTCAAAATTAGGATCACTATCCAATGATTCAGTTAAGCTTCTGAAAGTAGGCCTAAAGGATGTGTAACCTTTTTGGAATTCTCGTAAAAACGGCTTTCTCCATTTTTGCAAACCTGGGAGACAGCCATTCATGACATCTATCAAATTTTGTAATAGTGAAGCCAGAATTAGACAAGCAGTCAGTGTAGATAGGTAAATTGAGTCAGGCTGGATCAAGGAGGTCAATTTGGGTCTGAGAATGGAAAGGCATTGAAATGTTAATGCCTTCAGAGCCCTTCTTCCACTCTTATCAAGATAACCTACCCCTGCTCCAACCTGTTGCTAAAGTAACCTGTCCCAGAGATTTTTCCCTCCCTACAGGAGCTGTTAATTACACCCCCTTTCTGCCCAGATCACTTCACATTTGTTCATCTGCTTTTCACCTTTTGGCCATCCCACTGGAGCTTCTCCTGGGCCTAGTTATATACACAGGGCGAGAGAGATAAGGGAAAAGAGCAGGAGAACAAAGGAAGCCTAGGACATACAAAAAGGCAAAACACCTGTACTTCTTGGGATACCAGGACACCAACTATTCCCCTGCTTCTCCCTCCTGGGAGAAGTGTATGTTACCGCTTTTTAAGTAAACTCTGCTTAAATGCTTGCCTCGGCATGCTTCTCTAACGTTATACTTCAATATGTGAAGAAGAAGAACTTGTCACCGGTAACTGGAGGTATCAACAGGACTTTCAACATATTCCCCAGTTTCTCTCCCTCTCTCTCTCTCTCTCTTTTTCTCTCTACTCCCTAACTTCTATGGTTCAGCCCCAGGTGCTTCTTATTGCCTGGAAATGCCATGTTCTCCTTTGATTATGAATACGGTAATTTTCTTTACTTTAGTTTCAGTTGTTCTGTCTCTTGGAATTGTTATTTGCCCCATCTCCTTTCCCACTCCTTCTTTTTACTATTCTTTCTTATTTATCTCCTTCTTCTCTTCACCTTTGTCCCCACTTTTTTTCAGGTAAGCAAAATTATTACATTGTTTGGATACCTAATCATTTCTAAATAGATCACCTGATCATAAATAATTCTGCACCTTTCCGTACACGCAGAATGCTTATGCCTATAATCACTTTTTGCCACGTAATATGATTACTTTTACAGACATTTGACCCCTGCCTACAATAATGGAAATTTAAGAGAGATTTTATTTTACTCACTTTGTCTTTCTTAATACCTATCTGTGAAACTTTCATATATTTAGTCCTTAATAAATGTCAAAATGCACTGAATATGCACTGAATATGGTAGTTATGAGGAAGATAAATTCACTGAATAGAAGTGAATATAGTTCACAACAACCTGTCATTTATTTTATGAACTGGAAATGGGAAATCCAAAGGTTCCAAACAGAAAGAAATGATGAGGAGGTGGAAATGCTATCCCTGATTTGATCATTACTGTATCCCATAAAGCTGTACAAGTATTATGTGTCAATTAAAAAGAGAAATAAAATTATTTTTAAAAATTAAAATCACAGCTTTTAAAATAAAATAGAGTCTTAATTTTTAAAGGAAAGGAGTAAGTAGGGAGTGAAAGCACTAATTAAAATCATGTTCCTATAGTAGACTGTAGATAATATTAAAATTTTAGGCAACTGATATGAATTTAAAATTTTGCTAATAAAGTAAATTTAGAAGAATCTTAAGGAAAATTAAAGTTTCCATTTAGATAAAAAATAGTGATATTACTGATAGAAAATGGAAGAAAAATATATACTTGCAGAAAGATTATAATGAATGTCTAAGAGTGAGAAGCATTTTGTTAAAAACGTAAAGACTATGGGTAACATTATCTGAGGAAACAGAATCAAAAGTAGTAGAGTGAAATTAACTAGGCACATGGTTATGCTGAAAAAAATGTGAGAAACCCATTGATATTGGACAGGTAACCAACAGTTTTCCACACCATCTAACTTCCCATTTCAAAGAATTTACACTACTGATTTCTCTCTTAGATATATATCTGTTATCTACTTGAGTCTTCCTTCTGTATAAGAAATATTGTCCCATGAGAGACATATGTAAAAAATAAACTCCATTCTCAAGTGCTATTCTATTTTTTTCTTTTTTTTCCTTTTGGTCCTGGGAATTGAACCCAGAGGTACTTAACCACTGAGCCACATCCCTGGCCTTTTTAAAAAGTATTTTATTTAGACAAAGGGTCTTGCTGAGTTGTTTAGGGCTTCACTAAATTGTTGAGGCTGGCTTTGAATTCCCAATCATCCTGCCTCAGCCTCCCAAGCCATTGGGATTATAGGTGTGCACCACCACGCCCTGCTGTTCTTTTGAACTTCAGTCTCCATTTCTGTAGGTCTCATTTTTTCACAAATCTAATTCAATTAGTTTTATACCCATTTTCATGCATAGCTCTCACTGAATTTATCAGTGATGTCCATGTTACAAAGTCACACATGACATTTCATGAATCTTTTCTTGACAACTTTTACCCCTTGACACCATTGAGTACCGTCTTTCTAAAATAATCTCATTTGCTTCTATTTTCAACTTACATCTACTTCTCTATTTTCAACTAACATCTCAGCCTATCCCATCTCTTTTTTGGAAAATATTACTTTACACATGAGTCTTAAACTTTTTAGTCAGTCCTTCAAGGCAACAGTTTATATGTACAAATATAATACATTTCTATTCCATCTAATAATTCACTTATTCAATCCATAAACATTTACTTAACCACCTATTCTGAGCTAAATATTCATCCAAGAGACTGGGATTAAACAAAGTCTACAAAAATCCACAATTTGTGAGTTTATGTTTTAGTGTGGGAAATGTCTAATATGTAGAAAAATAAATGAAATGTCTGTTAAAAAGTGACAAGGAGTAAAAAAGTAGTGACGCAGAATGGACATTATTGAGGAGAGGAATTAAGATTTTAGTCATTAAAGACAGAGACTTACAGAGAAGTTAGAATCTAAGAAATTTGAAGAAGATAAGAGAATGGAACTATGTAAATATCCAGGAGGAGAACACACTATAGGGAGAAATATGGAGGGCACACTAACGAAATCACACACACAGTTTCCACTGCAGTCCACAGAAAGGTACTTGTTTCATGAATTAATCATCATGATTAGTGTTCTTCTTAGAATTGACATATATCAAAAAATTACAATCAGTGAAACATTTTATTTAGATTATTTAGCCATAGTGTTATTTGTAATACTACTTCTTTTTTTGTGTAGTAAATTATATCTAAAGTACAATTCTGCTTATTATCACACTTCTAGTTACTGGAATTAAAAGGAAAGAACCATCCAGGAAGAATGCAGTGGTTTAGAGGGTGGATATTGAAAACTTAAGTCACACATGTATGCTCTAAACCTTTGGAATTGGTAGTTTAGAAATTCTATCCTGTTTAGAAATTCTAACTCTGTTTCCTCTAGTTACCTTATAAATTTTCTTTCATGAAGACATTTTTCTGCAATAATGGAATATTGGTCCCTTGGATGTTCTGCTCTTAAAAAAAATTAATCTTAATTATGCTGTTGCTGATTTAGCCAATGATAAAGTGAAGGTTGACTCATACTCTCACTGATCTCTGAATCTCGATAGTTTATTTTGTTCCCCTTATTACTTACTAAAATTTGAGTATTAGTTGTAGCCTGATAGTGAGCCAACACCCTGGGTTATTTTTGTAAGTATATCTTTAAATATTTTAAAATTATATACAAAAGAAGAAGATAACAGAATCAAACATATCAATTAAAAAAATAAGAAAATACAAAAAGGACAGTCAGAGAGAAAAAGAAGGATAAAGGAATCATATGATATGCATAAAGCAATTAACATAATTTCACTTGTAAGTCTCTCCCTATAGATAATTACTTTAGCTGAAAATAATTTAAATTTCTCAATCAGAATCCATAGATGAATGAATTAGAAAAATAGAGAACAAAATGAAATGATTCAATTACAGGCTTACTCAGCAGACTGCCTTTAGATTAAGGTCATAGGCTAAAGCCAAAGACCTGAAAGAAGGTGCTGCATGCACATGGTGAATAAAAAGGAAAAGGAAAAACTACTATTGTACAGTATAGATTTTAAGTGAAAAACTGTCAAAAGAGAATAAAAAACAAGGATATTATATAATAATAAACATAATATTATATATAGAATAGTATAATGATTATAAATGTTTGCACCCCAAATAAGAAAACATTTATATAAAAATAAACACTGACACAACTGAAGGGAGAAATAGACAGCAATCTAATATTAGTGAGAGACTTTCATCCCCTTACTTTCAATAATAGAACAGTCATATGGACAATAAGAAAAAGTTGGACTTGAACTGCAATAAAGGCTGAATGGACCTTACCAATACATACAAAATATTACATCTAATAGCAACACTATTTATGTCCTTCTCCAAGCACATGAATCATTCTTTGGGATCAATCACATGTTAGATAACAAAATAAGTTTTGAAGTGAAAACTCAACATACAAAAATATGGGATGCTGCAAAAGCATGACTAAGAAGCAATTTAATTATACTAAAAAAGAAGAAAGACATCAAATAAATAATATAACTTTATTTAATTTAATTAGAAAAATTAAAAAAAAATTAAAGCCAGTATGAGGCAGAAAGAAATAATAAAGTTTAATATAACACATGGAGAATAAAAAAATTCAAAAATCACCAAATATGAGAAGGATTTTTGAAAAGATAAATAAAATTGAAAAACCTTTAGGTAGATGAAGAAAAAATAAGACAAATTGAAATTTAAATCATAAATAAAAGGCATACAATTTATGCCAAAAATATAAAAAGACAAATTATAATTGTCAATTGTAAACAACTACATGTCAACATATAGGTAATCTAGAAGAAATAAACATATTCTTAGAAACATATAATCTCTAGCACCAGATATAATCCTGAAGAAAGAAAAAATGTAACCAAACCTTTATCTTGTAAAGAAAATTGAACTGGCAGTCAAAAAATCTCCTGGTAAGAAATGCCCACGTCCATATGGCTTCACAAGCTAATTCTACCAAACATTTTCATCCTCCAAAAACTTGAAGACAGACCACTTTCAAACTAATCTTCTGATTCCAACAATACCCTAATGCCACCAAAACTATAATAAAAGAAAACTATTGGCCAATAATCTTAATGAACATAGTGAAAATACCTTTATCAAAATAAAGGCAAACTAAATTCAGCAACACATTATAAAAGAGTCAACACCATGACAAAGTGAGATTCATCCCTGGCATGTAAGTTCAGTTTATCATATTCAAATCAGTAAATGTGACATACCTAACTAACAGAACAAAGTATAAAGACAATCATCTTTTTAATTGATGCTAAAAAACATTTTGATGAAACTCAGGGCCCTATGGTAAAATAAAACTCAAGAAAGTAGAAATAGAATACAATTTTATTAACATAACAATAACTACATATGTAAATCCAAAGAAAACATTCAGGAGTGAAAACCTAAATGCTTTTCCTCTAATGTAAGAAACAAAGCAATGATATCCACTCTTGTCAACACATTACTGGAAGAGCTATCCAGGGCAGTTAAAGAAGAAAAAAATAACAGAAGACTTCCAAAATCAAAAGGAAGTAGTAAAAACATTTCTGTTTACAGTTGACATGATCATGTTTACAGAAACTCTAAACACTCCACAATAAAACTGTTGGAAATAATACATTTAATAAAGTTGGAAGGTATAATATCAACTTAAAATATTTGTACATACTAATAATGAACTATCTCAGAAGAAAAAACAATATTCACAGTCTCATTAAAAAGGATAAAATGCACAGAAATAAACTAAGTATGTGAGCATTACTTTTTAAACTGAAAGTTACAAACCATTGAAAAATACAATTTAAAAAGTACATATAAGTGAAAAGATATCCTACATACATACATAAATTGAAAGAACTAATATTGTTAAAATGATTATAGCCTCAGATTTAATTTTTGACCCATTGTAACCCCTATCAAAATCCCAATGTATTTTTTGTTCTTTACTGCAATAGGAAATAAAAAATCCAAAATTCAGAACTTTTACATAAGATCCAGATTGGATCAAATAGTCTTGAGAAAGAAAACACAACTTGAGGTACCACACTTAAGAATATATTAACAAACTACAATAATTAAAACAGTATAATAAGTAGCATGAAGATAGATATTGACCAATGAAACAGAATAAAGCCCAAGAAATTTGTTAACCCAAATACATATGGTCAACTGATTTTGATAAAGATGACTAAAATGAGGGTAAAGTACTTCCTTCCACAAGTGATATAGGGAAAATGAGATATCCACATACAAAATGTGTTTGGACCAGTATCTTAACAACATAAATACAAATGAACTCAAAATATCTATTTTATCCCACTTTCCCAGATGCAGAATACCTATGTAAATAAATTGAGCAACAAACATGCCAGTTATAGTGACTGTCAAATAATTATTATGTTTGCAAAATTGAAAACTTAGGACTTAATGTCCCCATATGAGACCTGAAATCATAAAACTCCTAGAAAAAAATATGGAAAAGCTTCATGACATTGTTCTTGGCAACCATTACTTGGATTTGACACCATAACACAACAATTAAAGCAAAAATAGATTAGTGGAACTGCATCAATGTAGAAAGTTTCTGCATATAAAGTAATCAATAGTGTAAAGGCAACCGGAGAGTGGGAAAAATATTTGAATGTTGTTCACCTGATAAAATGCTAATATATAAAAATATATAAGGAACTTCTTCAAATAAATAGAAAAAAAAACATTAAAAACAAAGGATTTTAATGAATATTTCTCCAAAAAACAAATACAAATATCCAGCATGTTCATGATGTTCTTCATTACCAGTTATCAAGGACATGCAAATTTCCTTTAATTACTTGTGTGTGTGTGTGTGTGTGTGTGTGTGTGTTGACACCAAAGGTTGACCTCATGGCCTATACCATGCTTGGCTAGTGCTCTGCCACTCAACAATACTCCCCAACACCTTAATTACAATTAATTGCATTTATTTCTATTTATTGTTTTTTTTTTCTGAAAATACATAAAGAAGGCCAATTTTTCAGATCTTGTTTGGACCTGGTATAAACTATTATCACTTTGGGATTCCTTTTTTTTTTTTGCCTCCATAATAAGTTACTATCCATTAACTAAATAGAATATAACAGCGAATTTTCCATTTGGGGATGGAAATTTACCAAGTAATGTGTCAAATTTGAGTAGCTGGTTTTACATTTTCAGCTGAAAAGTGAATATTTATTGAATAATTTCAATATTTGACTAATTTTCCCATGTAAGTTACTCTTCAGCTTAGGTGTCCATATACATCCAAGTCAACCAATCCCTTTGTTTGTATTTTCTAAGTGTTTTCACAGTTTGTCAGTAATGGATTTCTCCTTCTTGATACATATGTTACTTTAACTTTAAAGATGGTCATGATGGCCTTCTGGGGAAGAAGTCTATTTCTCTTTGTCCTTGTTCAGAACACAATTTTTTCTAATTTTATCTATGGAAACCAAATAAAACTCTGCCTTTAAAGGGTAAAGAAAAAAGAAAAGTGAATAATCATTAAATTATCTATTAATCAGCTTTTTGTTGCTGTGACTAAAATACCCAAAACAAGCCACTTGGAAGAGGAAAAGTTTATTTTGGGCTAATAGTTTCAGAGATTCAGTCCATGGTCACCTAACTCCATTGCTCTGGGTCCAAGATGAGGCAGAATATCATGGGTTTGGTAGAGGGAAGCTGCTCCATTTATGGCAGACAAGAAGCAGAAACAGAGGAAGGAGAGGGGCCACAGGGAATAGCCTTCTAGAGCACAAAACCAGAGACCCACTTCCTCCAGCCATGCCTCACCTATCTACAGTTACCCTAGTTAGTCCATTCAAATGAGAATGGACTGACTAGGTTACAGCTCTCTGACTCTAATCATTTTACCTCTGAATAATTCCTGCATTGATACTGGAGCTTAAGGTGAACACCTCATCCACAAACTTTAACAAATATACACTTCTAATATCAGAGAAGAAACCAGTGCTATTGGCATCCAAGGTATAAACTAATGTAATTCTTGAGATTCTAAAATGGAAGGGAGGTACCTACAGTTCTCTCAACTTTACTGTAAGGAAATCCTAGAAAATAGAATAAAATATATATAAGTTATTAATATTTTTCCAATTTTCCCTTTAGACCATTTCCTGGGCTAATTTTCTAATACAATTATAAATGAAAATATAATTGGAAAATGTAGTTAACAGAATTAACCTCCCTTAAGGGAAACACATTCGACTGCTCCTCAGGGCATTTTATATGTGAATTACTGAACAATGAAATATAAATACTCTTGGAACATGAGAGAATTTCTCAATTAGAAGGCAGAAAGTAAATCTGGAGGGTATCTTCTCCCATCCTCTTTCTAGATAGATGATTTCAAATTTATGTCAAGCACTGTGGAAATAGTCCTTGAGTGAAGAAACTTGCCTTGGTTTCATTAAGCCGTTATTACCCATATAGATGAATGCCTGCCCCAAAATAATGGATAATAATAGGATTATGTATCCTGAATTCATCCTCTTTTATAATCTAATAATAAATTAATTTAAAAAGTTTTCTTCATTTCATGGGTCATTTTTGCCCTTAGTCTACAAATATTGGATATAGTTTAATAATGCTTTGTCTTTCAATATAAAGGCACAATTTATAATTTACAGGGCTAATACTTGAGCTTTAGTTACTATGGACTCATATTGGAGTTTTGTGTTTTAATTATTTATTTGTTTCTGTGCTAAACAATATTATTCAGTAAAAACAAATGAGTATTTGATTCCAAAAATATATGACATCAAATTATATGTCAAAATGGAGAAAACATTTCTCAATGTATAGTTCAGTGATGCAGAAAAGTTATATAATTTTCATAGTTCCTCATATTTATATGAAATAATTTGTTCCTAATTATAATTAAACAGAAGATACATTTTAAATTCTAACTTTTCTTTTTAAGCAATTCTTGATTTTCTTTCTGAAACATAATATTTGTACATCTTTATGAGGCATAGTAAATCAACTCAATACATGTATGTAATATATAATGCCCAAATCAAGGCAATCATTTATTTTCTCTCCTCAAACATTAATCACTTCCGTGTGTTGGGAACTTTCATATTCTACTAGTTATTTGAAAAACACGGAGCTGGGCGCGGTGGCGCAAGCCTGTAATCTCAACACTTAGGGAGGCTGAGACAGGCAAAGCCAGCCTCAGCAATGGCGAGGCGCTTAGCAACTCAGTGAGACCCTGTCTCTACATAAAACACAAAATAGGGCTGGGGATGTGGCTCAGTGGTCGAATGTCCCTGGCTTCAATCTCCAGTACCAAAAAAAAAAACACGGGTTGGGGCATACTGCAGATTGTTGTTACCAGCAGTTACACTACTGTGCTATAGAAAACTAGAACTAATTCTTTTTGTCTAACTTTTTTTTGATGCCCTAACTTTCTATCATTCCTGTATGCTACAGTTTGAGAAGCAACTATTCTTCTCAGTACTTCTGTGAAAATAACTCTTTAATTTTCTCAAATGAACAAGAATATGTGGCATTTGTCATTCTGTGTCTAGCTTATTTCACTTATCTTTTTATAGATAAAACTCATTCTGTCATGGATATGTGAATTTCATACTTAAGCTAACTTCTCCTAGTGGATATTTATATTCTAATTTGTATACAACTGTAAGCTGTTTTGCATAAAACTTTTTTATTCTTCTAATATTGTTTTCCACCACTAGTGATTACACAAGATAAATTCCTACAAATAGAATGGCTTAATCAAAAGTAATGTGAATATTGGCAAACAGGTATTAAAAATTGCAAGAATTTGTAAAAATATCAGTATATAAGAGAACTTTTTTCACATAAACTTGTAAACTTATTAATCATTTTAGTAGTTACAAATTCAATTGGTGGTAAAATAATCTGGTTTTTATTAGTACTCTTAAATGTCTTGAAACCCCAAATATTTTCATGTGTATAACATATACATAAATATATTTTTATGTGTAATGTCATTTGGTTTCTTTTACCTTCTATTTCTCTTAGTCTGCCTTTACTTTCACTTAATTAATTTAGGAATATTAAAAAATGTTCTATTTATTTCCGATGTGTTTTACAGCTCAATATTTTGATACTTTAAATTATCTATCAAGTCTTAAATTTCTTGAATTAATTTTATGTGATATAGTATTTTATAATATTTTTCAAGTCATAGAATTTTTGCATCTGCATTCATAAATTAGTTTCTATTTTTATTTTAATTAAAATTAAAATCAATTAAAATTAAATTTTAAATTTTTAAATTTTTACTTTTATTCTTGTCCCATATGGAACTCCCTTTACTAGTTGCAAGAATAATCAGAGTTAAGGCTGAGAAATTAAGACAGAACATAAGAATCATCTGAAATTAGGATTTCTTTACTGTTGGGATATATTTGTGACTCATGTTAAGTCTCCTCTGTGATTGTGTTTTCAATGTGCTGCTGCAGCTGCTCCTGAATCTGCAATTTATTTTTATCATCTCCTTTCTCCATCACCCTTCTGAGATTTCCCTCACATTTGGTCAATTATTGAGCTAGTCTAGTGTACTTGCCTAACTAACTTACCCAGACTTTCATTCCAGAAGAGTCTGAGACATTTCTTTTTTCTTTATCTTGATCAGGCAATGTTTGCGTCAAGTATCCACTTAGTGATATCCTGCTCCAAAATAAAAAAATAAGGGCTGGGGTTGTGGCTTAGTGGTAGAATACTCGCCTTGCATGTATGAAGCACTGGGTTTGATCCTAAGCATAAAAGTAAATAAATAAAGACATTGTGTCCATCTACAACTAAAAAACTATTTAAAAAAATAAATAAAAAAGGTAACTGCCCTAGGATTTTATCTCTGGTACCCAAAAGAAGAAGAAGAAAAGAAGAATGTGCTCACTGAGCATGAGACACCAAGATATTTCCCAGTGATACCTGGGTTCTAACATACGCACTGCTACTTTAGTATAGCATCATACTTGGCCTCTTATAATAATCTATTACCAAAGCTGCTATTATAACTAATTTCTCCTCTTGATGATATCCTCATTCACAACACGAAAAGTGAATCAAAGAAAAAGTTCTCACTTCAGTGTAATTTTCACTGTGTTCCTTGGGGGAATCAGAAGTCATTATCACTTAGAGAATCAAGGATGAAAATCATACATTTATAAAGAGAGTCAGTGTGAGGGAGAGGGAAGCTAATCCTATTTCCATTTTCCTCAAGTATATCTTTTGTAGTTAAAACATAAAACCTGACTTTGGCTCAGTGTGTTTACAACGACTCTGACAGATTCCTAATCTCTCTGAGATGGCAACTTCACTGAGCCTTCAATATCCATTCTATTGTTTTATTAGTCTAGCTGCTTCTAGTGATCCATATTGCATAGTGGGAATTCATGATCATATACCTTATGGCTCGTCCTTTGCCATTAAATATACATGATGATATGAGGTAAGATTGTGTAAACTTCCTTATTAAAACTGCAATGATCTGCAAGTCCCCAGATATTGCCATCGGTAAACCCATTCTAGGAAACAAAAGCACACTCACATTTGGCTTATTTGTCAATTCTGGTGAGTGCAAATCACTAACATCTCCAAGGTTAGTGGAACATAATCTAATTAAATTGCAACCATGTTATCATCTAATCATCTGTCAAGAACTGGAGGATGTACAGATCTCTTCCAGGAAAGACATTACTATATTTAACAAACCAGCTGCAAATAGAGATCTTGTTTTACTGATTTTACTACATTCCTTTTTTGAGCATACCATTTTTATAGGAGGGGGCTTATAGCTATGCAGAAAGAAAGGAATATAATAGGCTCCATCAAACTCTGCATCCTTAAAGACATGAATGCCATTGAAATTTCAACAGTTCTCACAGGATGAGGTATTACTGTGATTTACTAACTTGGGATGGAGGAGATGACCAATTTTGGGGGCTTTGTTTTGGCTTTTTTTAAATATCTAAGGTCAAAAAACCATTGTGAGGATTCTACCACCATCTAAAGGTTTCCATTCTACTTAAATCTCAAAATACCAAGGAAAAAAGCAAAAATTAATCTGTCAGCCAGTTGAATCCAATACTAAACATTTGTGCCAGAACTGTGTATTCCCTGGTCCTCACAGGTCCTCTCTGACAAGGAGGACAGGCTAGCAATTCAGGATGTTTGGTATCAGTGCCAGCTCAGATTCTTCATATAACAACTTTAGCTTCTAGATATTCCTCTTTTTTTTTTTTTTTTCATTAGGTATGTGGGTAAAAAGTACAATGCAACATTCTTTCTCAAGGAACACAGCCTTCCCCTCTGGCAGTGTGGTTTGTGTCTGATAATCGATCTGTATAATTAGTGATCATTTCCTGCAAGCTGACGAGTCATGCAGAGCATCTCGAGCCATTGAAAAAATTAACTTTTCAGTTTATATTTTATCAGGACTAAAATGTATTAAATTTTTTTGATAGTGGTTTTGTTTATTTGATTTAAAAAGTGATTAATGATTATATTTTCTTTCATTCTGGCAGATGACAGACTTATTCCATATCTTCAAAAAAATTTTTAATTGCATAAATAAAGCAACATCTTAGATGTTAGTCAATTCCACCCACATGTCTTCTAGTTTTGCTTTTTGTCCTCCTAAATAACCTTTGATATAGTTGACTAATCTCTAACTTAAATTTCCTTAAAACTTGTAGTTTGAGCTCTACTATTTTGTTACTTAAATCTTCTCATCCACCTTAAAACCAAAATATTTCTTTATTTGATATTTCTGTGTACTTTTAAAAGGATTCAGTTGAAAGTCCCACATGAAACATCCAAAGATTTGTCATTGGCACCTTTAACTTGCTTCCAGCTTTCTAAAACTTTATCTTATACTAGTCAGCATAAAGTTAAGGCTCATATGAGTACTTCATAATGATATTCAAATAAAACATTTATCTAAAAAATTTCATTTGGAACAGAAAATAATTTTGTCAAATATGTCCATATTTTACTTTTGTGGATAATATGTAGACTAATCTAAATCAGACTGAGATAACTTAGATGAAAAAAATTTAAAAATAGCTAAATAAAAAATCATTGTAAGTGCACACTGATAAATCCAATTATGATGGCAAGTAGGTAACTTAAAGTACTTGGTTCTTATGGAAAATTTATTATTGTAGTGAAATATTTTACGAGTGTGTGCTTATATATTTCTATCATATTTTTGCATATTAGAGTCATATTAGTTAAATATTTTTGCTGCAAGTAACACTTTTTAAATTTACTATTTATTTAGCAAATTCTATTTGCTCATTCTTTTGGATTAACAAAAAAAAATCATAAAGAATACAAAATCCTGAGTTAAATTGCAAAGTTTTATAATGCAGGCTAAAAGCACATTCTATGTAGAACATAATTATTTGGGCTTTTGAGGTATTCTTACATAGAAATGATCAATTTACTTAATTTTATCTTCTGAAAATAAAACCTGTTGCTAGAGGTCTTCAACTACATGAAAAGGTGTCAAATTTCACATATTGGTTATAATTGGTTTGTATCATCAGTGATCATTTTCTGCAAGCTGACAAGCCATGCAGAGTACCACAAGCCATTGAAAAAATTAATTCTTCAGTTCACATTTTATCAGGACTAAAATGTATTAAATTTTTTGATAGTGGTTTTGTTTTCATTCTTAAAGTATGCTGTGTGATATCTTCTCCATGATCCTCTGACCTTCTCAAATGGTTGTCAGTTTCACTTTCTTGCATACTTAAAGTAGAAAACTAAAATAAAAACAAGAGTGGCAGAGATGAGTATATTTTCTTCATATAAGGTGCTTTTCTGAAAATTTGCAGTGTGCAATCATCAGTACTACTCTAGCATGCTTAATCTTAAGTATCAAGCTGCAACCTACTTTTCTCTAATACACTTATAACCATATGGTTGTTTCTGCTTTTGGTGTTAATTTGGTTGGGTGGGCAATACTTAGGCACAACATAAGAAATTTTCATTGATTCTTAAAAGGTCTTTATTCACACTTGAGCTAAAGCAGCTGGTCGAGGGTTAGAGAGCACTCCAGTCACCCAAATCTCTGGATATTGCTTTCTGCTGCACCATCTGTGCCCTGTTAAATATTCTTGATTTTTGCCAAGTTTAGGCCAATTTATATGTTAAATCCGTTACTGAAATCAGGATCCAAGAAGCTTGAGGGAGAAAAAAATGATATTAAACTGTGCTACTCTTATACATTAATCATTAGTACTAGAATGGGAAGTTCAAGTACTGCCACTCAAAGGATCGTTGTGCAAAATCAGGCTCCCTGGATTTTGGGAGAGCAGTGAATGTGAATTATTTTTCAGAAGGATTCACCCCAGATGCATGTACCCCATCCTAATCTTTCAAGACACTTAGTGAATTTTGTATGGGATGCTAGCGAGCAGCTGTAGACTCAATTCTGTTCACAAATGCATATTAGTCTTCTATGCACCATAGCCTCGCAAGACCTAATGTAGTGGCTAATTACTTTGGTATCCTAACAATTTTACTCTCTTGTATCTGACAACAGCTTCATGGAACACAGACTATCCCGTATCTAGCTTTACACTTTAAGAGGTAAAACATTCTAAACTGCCACATGCAGCAAGGTCTTAAATTAGAAAGGCTGCTGTCCGGTTTTTGAGATATTGATTTTCAACAGTGGACATGACCGTCCTGTTATTTCAAAACTGAGGAGGAAGTCCTAGAATTTAAGAGCCAAATTATACCACATTTTAGATGTTTTTGATTAAATTGGATGTACAGTGCTATTGAAATGAGTAGCCAAGAATGAGAAGGCAATATCTGATTCTGGGAATTTTAGAGAATGAATAGACAGAAAAGGATGATGAATGGGTGGCTAAGAAATACTAAGAGAACAAAATTATGTAGATTTAGTTCCCACAAATATTTAGTAAAGCTATTTAATCCAATTTATTTGGAAATTTATTTAATACCAAGATCCATATATTCTGATCTGACAAACAAATGTTGTTAATATTTACCAATTATCTTCTACATGCCTAGTGCTGTGCTAGTGTATCAATTCATTATCTCATCTCGTCCAACTAAACCCAGATGAGTTCATTTCAGTGTCTTATACTCAGGAGGTAGTCAGGAAGTATTTATTCATATGAAAGCCTCTTCAAATTCACTTACTGACTAAATTGCCTTCTAAATTATAAAATTTCTTGATGATGAGTTCAGTAATTGTCTCACATCATATGTGACTACAGTGTGTGACATGCCATACTATAAAGGACTGAGACCATACCTTATTTTAGCTTTGTGTTGTCCTAAAATGTGTAGTAACATATTCTGTAAAGGTTGCATCTGTAAATTGCTCACATAACAAAGGTAATAACTATGGCCTCCTTCCAATATATTAAGACAAATTGGCAAAGCATACCTTTGAAACTATTTGAAGGCCTGCCAAATTTTCAATACTTACAAATAAATCAATAATATCCTGTTTCTCTAGGAGTAAACCTTTTCTTTTTGGTGCTGTTTGTTGTTTGCTTTTGTTTTTTCATCAGTTAACCGGGGAATCACTTTGTCTTTAGTGGATGTTCAGAAATATCTGTCACAGATGTGGAAGCTTGATAGTCTTTCCAAGATTCAGACTACTATAATGAGCAGGTTATTCAAAATAAACTGTGAAGAGGCCAAAGAGACTGAAATTTTAAAAAATGTTTTTTAAATTCCATAAAAACAAAACTCATACATGTATTTTCTTAAAGGAAGAAAATATAACTTTATAAAATTCAATATGATCTAATAGTTTCTGAGAACCAAGAATAGTGTTAAAATTGGAACCCTCTAGCAAAGATCATAAATTCCTCTGGGATAGAATACTACATCATTCTGTAAAATAAGAAAAAAAAGGGTGTAAAATATTCTACAAATTTTTTTTAAGTGCACAGCATTTGAATAACAAGGGCATCAAAAGTA
>CM053399.1:132075675-132116741 GCA_028644305.1 Xerus rutilus | reverse complement strand
CTTATTTATGTACTAATTTGTATCCTGCTACATTTGTAATTAATTTATTTCTGTTGATTTTAACAATTATTCCTGGTTATTCCAATTGTCCAAAGGAATCATTAAGAAAAAGAAATAAAATGATTGCTTATTTGGAATTTTTATTTCTCTTTCTTATATAATTGTTTTGTCTAGTGACTCCAATAAAACACTGAACAGCACAGGAGTTGGCAGAAAACTTTGCCTTTTTCCTATTCTTAGACAAACAACTTTAAGGATTTCTCCATTAGGAAAAAAAGTCAGTCCAGCATGGGAGACTTATGCTTTATCATGATAAGAAATATGCCACCAATTAATACAGAGTATTTATATTTTAATCGAAAATATGTATTAAAAATCTATGGAAGCCTTTCCAGCTCTATGAACATAAGTATAATATCTTCCCTGAGATCTATTTATATGGTAGTATTAATAATTTCATTATCAATTTTTTCAATGTAAAAAAACAAAATTTGTATGACTAGTTTTTTTAAACAAGTTTCCTTGAGCTATAAAAAAGTAAACAAATAGATAAATAATATTCTTGTAAGTATACTAAACAAATTTTTTGAATCAAGACATTATGAAATTTCATGTTTAGCAAATAAAATCTATCAATGTGCACCCCATTTGTAAGTTAAATTGAACCAACTTTCTAAATATAACTGTAGATCAATTTTCATTTGTATTTAACAAATATGGACCAAATGTCATCCTTTTGCTGTGAAAGGGCTCTTCCCTTTGGCCAGTGTTGTCTACTGTAAATTTTGGTTTGACTCTTAGCTCACAAATTAATATTTGCTAGAATCCTAAAATTTAAAACTACCTAGAGTTAGCACAGAATAACAGAACAGAAACTGCAACTAAATACAAGAATATATCCACATCTGCAAAAATAAAACATGCCTATGCCTTTTTATTCAACAAATCCATTTGTGTTAATCAGTTTTTTTCATCACCATGACCAAAATATTTTACAGCAACTGAGAGGAGGAATTTTATTGTTTTTCATGATTTCAGAGGTTCAGTCCATGGCCAATTGACTCCATTGTTCTGGGTCAGAGGTGAAATAGAAGAATATTGATCTTAGTGGAAGGTTGTGGTGGAGGAAAGTTGCTCAGCACATCTCAAAAGGGAAGGGAAGGGAAGCACAGAGAGAGTGAGAGTGTACCAGGGACAAGCAAGATACAATCCCTAAAAGTGTGACCTCAGGGACATACTTCATCCAGCCACACTCCAACCTGTCTACAGTTACCACCAAGTAGTCCATCCAAATTGTTAATACATCATATCAATTAATCCACCAATGAGTTTATAGATTTTATAAGGCAACTTTTTAACCTCTGAGTATTGCCAAATTGCCTAACACATGCTGAGCTTTGGGGAGACATTCCGTATGGAAACAATAACATTACTTGTGAAAAGTCACAAAATATAGTCTTATTCATGTGTAAAAACATACAGTTAATCATATCCATTTAACTTAATTTTTTAAGTACCAAACACTGGATCCATGTATTTCTTTAAGGCTGCTTATACTATATCAGTATAGTGATATACTATTAAAGTATTTTTAAAAAAGTGAAAAATTATTATATATTGACATGTAAAAATCTCAAAAACATGGTAAAAATTAAAAGAGTTTAAAAATATGACATATGCACAGAGAATTTCTAAACAACCTGCTGCATAACATCTTACTTCATGAAGAACAACTTAAGGCAACAAAATGTAGGTCTTTACTCTTGGAATATTCTTAAACTTGAACATATTGTTTATATAATAGTTTGAGTAAAAAGTAAATATGCAAAGTTATATTAAATATATTTAAATGCAAAATAAGTATATAAAAGCAATACCTCAAACTTTGTATTTAGATTAAAATTTTATGATTTTATTGATTTTAACAATTTAATAATTGGATTCAAGCACAAATCTGCACATTATATAAGCTTATAATAATTGTATTTTCAAAAAGCCATTTTATCCATTTATATTTTTTAACCATATTCTTCAACCTCACAGGATTAGAGGTTAAATGTATTGAATAGTTTGGAAGCATAGAATGTAGAGGTGAACCACATGTTTTTCTGTCACCCTTGTTTCAGTATAAAATTTATTGTCCTAGGAAACTAAGCAGAGGAACTAAGAAGCCTCAGGTGTATTTTATAAGTATGCACTCTATAAGTATGTAGGAATCAGACCATTGGTCAGAAAATGTTAGGTCTATATGTGAATAGCCAGAATTTTTCAGCACATTTCAGAATGATTGCTTACCAAAAAGTCAAGTTAGGGTATGAGAAACATATGCAAAATTCAGAAGCAGCATATACATATCTAGAAACTGCTGAATCCCAAAATAACTGCATCAGAGAGCCCAAAAGTGGAATGAAGTTAATATTTTACAAAGATGTGCTCTGGCAATAGACTTTCATTAGCTACTTTGACTCACAAACCATTAAAAGATGATGATGTCTTGCTCTTTCTGTCCTCCCAAGTGCAGAAGCTTATAACTAAGTACTATCTTTTCTTAAGTGAAAAAATAAGTTGATCTCTTAAATGTCCTTTAGGGTTTAGTTATTGAAGTCAGTAGGAGTCACTTTTAAATAATTTGTTTTATCAGTCTAAGGTGGGCTAGGGAAGAACATGTTATGAAGTTGAAACTGAGATGATTCCTTGGTGTATGATGTAAGTATAGGTCAAGCAAAAATACAGGTAAGTTTGCTTGTGGGGTGGAAAATAATTTTTGAATGAATTTCTAAGCTGCAATACAGTTTTGGCCTTAGACAGTCCATTTAGGTACCTCACTGAATCAAAGAGATACAAAATCTTAGTTTGGGAATGGGCTATTGAGATCACAGAATGCTTGTCCAGGTTTTCTTCTCAGCATTGCTTATCCTTGGGGCATCTTGGAGAAATAAGAGAACCTATTTCTAACATAAACATTAGAAATGTTCTTAAGCTAAATTCTGTCTCCTTTTACTTCTACACAATTGCCTTTGGTTTGCTCTCTAAGCAACCTGAATTCCATCCCAATTTCATAGTCTAAATTATCAAACAGCTGCATATTTCTAGTGTTTCCATTTCTTCATTGCAGGTTATACATCCTTTGTGCTTTAAATCCTTCTCTCAGACCCAGTGTCCACACTATTCAATGTTTAGGTGTAGATCTTTCTTTTAGACCTCTTTTTCTTCTGGTTTTCAAATTCCTTGTCTTTCTTAAGAATCAAGAGATGGCATATGATTCTTCTTATTTTATAATAACCACTATAAAATCTCATTTTTCCCAGCTGGGCACGGTGGCTCAAGCCTGTAATCCCAGCACTTAGGGAGGCTGAGACAGGAGAATCACGAGTTCAAAGCCAGCCTCAGCAATGGTGAGGCAACCAGTGAGCACCTGTCTCTACATAAAACACAAAATGGGGCTGGGGATGTGGCTCAGTGGTCGAGTGCCCTGAGTTCAATCCCCAGTACCAAAAAAAACAAAAAAAAAATCTCATTTTTCCCACTCTCATATTTCCAAACATCAGATATTCTGTATCAAAATATTTATTTTGATAAATATTTCATTATTTTTAAATAAATATTCTAGAACACTTATTTTCAGTCTAGTTTACAAACTCAAGATCATTCAAGAGACATTTTGTAGGAAGTTTCACTGTTAAAATTATTTTTAAAATAATACTAAGATGTAATTGTCCTCTCAACACTAACATTTGCAAATATAAAAGAAATTGTTTTGGTGTCACTGGCCTAAATTGTGAAGTAATGCCAAGTAATACTATTGCTTGTTTTGGTTTTCACTACTATGCTTTCAAGTGAAAATATTGCAAAAATTACTGTATAATCAATTCCAGTGTGTGACCATTCCAAGGGAAACATGCTAGGTGGAGAAAAAAGATTGAAAGTGAGACATTCAAGAGGCTGACACTCCAAGGGCTTATGGATCACCATATAAATACAGAATTCACCAAGGTGCTGACAAAAGTAGACCCAGAGGAAAAAAAAGCACAGTGAAGGCAAAAATTTCTCCAGTGATTGAGAAGTGAAGTGTACATATACAAGAGTTTGGAAAATGACAAAATACAATGGAGACTAATGTTTTAGTTTTAATTAGCTGAAGGACATGAGGCTCAAAGAAGCTGACATTTTAAAGGGGTAGCTGAGATAATCAGCTTGCATTTAGGGTGGAATACAGGAGAACCCTTATATTATCCCTTGGTACCTACTTATAAGGAATGAAGTAGATAAATTTTATTCCACTAGAGAAATCTTCAAAGGAGTTTCCTTCATCAAGCAAGAGAACTAAAAGCGAGAAGATTAAAGCAACCTTAAGATAAAACCTGAGGTTTCACAAGATATTTTAAAATCATATGTCTACTGTATGGAAGGCACAATGAAAAAGTCTGGGGGGTGGGAGAGGAATGGGACATTGTGCTTATCAGCAGATGAATAAGATAATAAAATGATGAGTGTCCTCTGACCGATTGATGTCCTGAGATGAACAGAGACATAAGGAGTGATGATTTCAGTTCTGATCAATTTCTTGTTTTAAAGTAAGCTGCTCATCTAATTCAGACCATGGTCCTGAATTTTGGCATGGGGAGCTTGGTGAAAGTTCTCTGTCTTGAAGCTACTGAGCATATACATCTGTAAGAGTAGAAGAATAAAAACAATCTTTTACTGAGGGCTGGAAAAGGACTTTCCTTTCCCCTATCCCAGTATCTCATAATCAAATGCTGATGAAACACCACAAGGTGACAGCTCTTTCTATGGTTTCAAATGAGTTGCAGCTCCTGTGGTGACAAGATCCTTGAGGTGATGAAACAGGTAGTCAACATGGGGAATAAGCTCCATGAGCTAGGTCAGTGTGGTAAATGAGCACAGTTGGAAAAACAGGGCCAGAAGGACTGAGGCTGAAACTTGGTGTTACTATGCAGTGGTGTGCTTAAGAGATGCTGACTAAGAAGGATGAAGTTGAAAGCAATGAAGTGATATTTAACAAGCACAGAGCATGACTCAATGAGGAGTAGAAATCAATGAGGCAGAAACAGACTTCTCTGGAAAACAAATGAGGCAAAAATGGACCAACTCCCAGCCCTTTTCAGAATCCTGATATTTTTTTTCTTTGCAACTAAGTCAGTGAAGCTGAATTCTGTTCATATTTCTTCCTAGTGTGAATTGCCTATATTTATGTCCAGTTATGGACATGAAAAATAGCCCACTAGAAGCATAATTGTTCATCCTCCTTCCTCCTCAGCCAAAATTGCTGTTTATACTGCATTAGTTCTAACTCACAATGTGCTTAAATGTCATCACTCAGTCAGTGTCCAGCTTAAACCAAATACATCATCCCATTTCTCCTTTCAGAATATTGAGTTTGGAAAAAACAAGGACATTAGAGAGGACATTGTGTTAATGGATAGGAGTAGAATTCATCCACTAAAAAATCAGGAACTGAAGGAAATCTTCAGAGAAAAAGTCATGTGTCCTCCTAGGAATAGTTTGTCAGTTTTCTCAAGCCACTAAGAATATGTGTAATATGGTTCAGTGTTGAGAGACTATCTCCAAAACTGGTTTAAAAGCGTGAGATGGGTTTACTATTTTGTAGCTAATATTCAAGCATGGGTTTATATAGAGGGAGACAGTGTCTAAAAAGAAACTATGGCATTTTTATAGAGATAAGAATAATTTATCCCAAGCTTCAGGGTAAAAGTTCAAATTCTCTAGCATGGTCTTCAAGATGTCATCTTTCTAGGTCCTTAGAAAGGGAAAGTAATGTTGTTGGCAAAACCATGGATCATGAACTTGGAGATACATAGCTGTTATTTAATTCTGCCTCCACTGCACAAAAACTGACACTTAAGAAAAAATTTAGCATAAGTTTACAATGATGATAACAGTTCAAAAGAACAAAAGTACACAGTTTTCCCCAGTTCAATACTAAATGATCAATAAATATTAATCTCTTTTCTTTTTCAGTCCCAAATAATACCTCAACTAAAGTGGACAATTCAGATAACAGAAAATATATAGCAAGTTTGGGGAAGCTTTGAACCAAAATTGTGGCTGTATCGTGTCCCTGAGAAGAAAGACACTTCTCACTCTTTAAAAACTCTTCCTTTTCAGCACTGCAATAGGAAAAGAATTGAAGAGAATATTTCCCATAGGCTTTTTAGTGTTTCATGTACAAGGCCTATATTAAGTATGTTCTTTGGGAGAAACACTGGGCATGCCACCATTTAGGCTTCTGTATTTTTAAGTTAAGTGAGGAATAGAGTGCTCTGTCCTATCATCCTTTTCAAGTCAAAGAGTTTTATTCTTTATGATAGTGATCTATCTTAGAATTATTCCTGATGAAGGACAGTTGGCAAAGAATTTCAATGAGACAACTTGTAGAATTAGGTATAGAGCTGTAGCAGCAGATGTGGTAAGGATTTTTCTTTGTATTTTAAAATTGTGTTACTTAAAGGCCTGCTACTTTTAAGACAATACAGCTTTAAGGCTGTTCCACAAAATTACAATTCATAAGGGACTAGTTGAGAGTACAGAAGTTGATACAAAGTAGGAAAGGGAGTTGCATTTCAATTTGCCACCTCTGTCCTTATTGATTTTGATAGTGATTAATTTTGCTTCATTATTTGAAACACTAATTAGATCATTCTGTTTGTCCAAGGTGAATCAAAGTTCATCAGACAATCATCCTGCTAGATTTGATGGATAAGCAAGAGATGGTCACCATTATTTTCTTTTAATTTGTAAAAATTCTAATACCAGATCACCTGGTATTTTTTTTATTACCAAACATTTATAAGTGTTTGTTACTGATATCCTCACTAACAAGATATTCTCAACCTTGAATCAAGCAGGATTGCACTGGCTTTAAACTTAAAGTTAGGTATGATCATGTGATTTATTTAACTAAGGAAATATTAGAGGAAATGACATATGTTACTTCTCAAGAGAAATCTTTTAAAGTAGGTAATTGGTTCGGTTTCTTTTCCATGTTTCCCTGTTTTTATAAGCTATTTACATCTTTGATGAAAGAGCACATAAATCAGAGTCCTCAGTTTATACACAATTGACTTTTTTTTTGGTCCTGAGAATTGAACCCAGTGCTGTGAACCACTGACCTACATTCCCAGCTCTTTTATTTTTATTATTTGAGACAGAGTTTCACTAAATTTCTCAGGGTCTTGCTAAATTGCTAAGACTATCTTTGAACTTGCAGCCCTCCTGCCTCAGCCTCTTGAGCCACGGGCATTACAGATATGTGCCACTGTGCCTGGCCACACAATGGACTTCTATGAGTAAGAGATAAAGGTACTTCTTAAGTCTCTGATATCATGAAGCTATTTTCACTTGTACCATAAGACTATCCTCACTGTTAAAGAAATTGAAAACAGAGTAAAGTGTTGCCATAACAAAATCATAAGGCATGGTGCACACGGTAGGAGAATGACATCATGGAAACCATTACCCAGGATATGAAGAAGGGTCATTTATGGCAGACTATTGAACTATTGCCATTGTCTATTAAATATATACCTGAGGTGGGGATCAGACCGCAGGGTTCTGGTTGTGTGTGTGTTGTTTACTGGTGAACATCTTTGGTAAATTATTACAGAAAGAGATGACCTCAGGAAATGTGACATTTGAAAGCAGGATTGAAAGGGATTAGAATATAACACTGAAAAATTTAGGGTTGGAAGAGACAACTTGTCCTCAATGTGGCATAATGAAAATGTAAGTCAAGATATCAACACAAACTTAAGGCTTTTTACAAAGGCTGTCAAACCACTGGGAAGACTTCCAAATAAATGAAAGCATGTGTGAGCAAACTTACAACTAAGGACGCATTGCAAGTAAATCATTGTTGCAAAATGGCTCATGGAAAATTAAATTAAGGTTTGTATTTTTCAACATCATATAATAGGCTCAATGCATTCATGGTTGCCTTGAGAAAGAAAGCAATATAGTAAATATGAGAATTATAACTCAGAAGGTACTTTGCAGTAATTGGTACACAGAGCATTATGGTATCAGGTGATAAGTTCACTCCAGTTTTGAAAGAGATATATGGCTAAAAGAAATATACTATAGATTTAATGCTAACAGTGTCCACTGAGCTAATTAGGGGAACAGTTTAATTAAACTTTCTACATCTCCAAAGAGGAAATTAACTCCTTAAAACATCTGTACAGAGAAAAGTCAAAATCCTTATGGACCAAGAATCAGGGATCAATATCTGTCTCTTTCTTTTTTGGTCATTTGCCAGAAGGGATGTTATTGACATTATTTCTCTTCCTCTATTATTGAATATTAACAAATAGAGGCATATTTCTTATTTGATGTTGTTGTTGTTGTTATTATTATTATTATTTTAGTTAAAATATCTGAATCAAGTAAAATTATCTAGAACTCTGAAGTGAATTTAGTATTACTTCACAGTACCCCAATGCAGAGATTGACATAAACTCTCAGAGTTTCTTTTCTTGGATATTTGATGTGCGTGTGGCAAAAAGTTGTTCCCAGAATGTAGGTTCTCTGTTCACTTCATTGATTGTTTCTTTTGCTAAGAAGCAGCTTTTTAGTTTGAATCCATCCCATTTATTGATTCTTGATTTTACTTTTTGCACTATAGGAATATTGTTAAGGAAGTAAGGTCCTAATCCGACATGATGAAGATTTGGGCCTATTTTTTCTTCTATTAGGCGTAGGGTCTCTGGTCTAATTCCCAGGTCCTTGATCCACTTTAAATTGAATTTTGTGCATGGTGGGAGATAGGATGTTACCTGTATAGAACTTTAAACTTTCCCCCTTCAAAAGGGCTTGTGTTCTGGTCTGGAAGAAAGAAGGAATTGAACTTATGCTCATGAGAGGGGTATATACATGGTAGACACGCCTGTGTTTACCAGCGCATCCGGTTATCCTCCAGGTCTGTGGTTGGCTTGCCTTTGTGCACACCCTTTTAACTAGGTGAAGCAATGACACCTGCCTTGAAGAAAACAAATAGGATGTGTATCACTTTCTGATTGGAGACTCTAAAAGCAAGTGCAAAATTTACCATTCTTTCTCACTGCAACTAATAGTTTTTGAGATAGTAAAGGCTATGTCATCCTATATCTCTCAAGGAGAAGACTATGGGACAGAGCTGCTAATTAAATGACAATTCCCACATGTTGCATGAAAAACAAACAAACCTGCATTATATTCTAACCAATTCTAACTAAGAATGTGAAAAAAAGAGTAAAGTTTATTCATCTGGAATCATTAATTTTATTTTTTTATTTTTTTATTTTTTTTATTTTTTTCAGATCTCACATCAATGTTTAATGTAATAGTATCCACAAATACTTAAAAGCTAGGGTCCACTTTAGAATGTGTATGATGTGGTTTAGAAAGAAAAGCTACATATAAACCACATTCAAAAAAGTGATGGAATAGTACAAAAGTTGGTCTAAGATCCAATTTGTGGTTGCTTTTCCATTTCATTATTGTGAATAAATAACACATATTTTAATTCTGTCCTTTTTTGGTAAAATAAGTGTTTTCAAAGTTAATTCCAATATTTTATGATCTTTTTAAAAAAGAAATTCTAATGCATGTTAGTACTTTTAAATGAATTAATTTAAATTTAGCAATAAATTGCAAATATATTCACAGGCTATGTATATGTAGACATGCATGTATTTGTTATTATCCCCAAAGTATTACCAATTATCCTAAAATTGAGGTTACATACTATCAATTTTGAGAAAATTTATTCCACAGACTTCCTAATTTCCATCAATAGATTTGATTCTCCTTTTAGCTTTCTCAAACTCATAGTCTTAATACTGCTATCTTTCTTGAGACCACCTTGACTAATATTATAATGTCAGTCACCAAAATCATCCCAGACTCACAGGTTCCCTTTCCTAATGTACATCAAAAGTCCCATATTGTTGTAAGTGTTTTTACTCTATACTTGTATCAATCTCTCACCCCAAGTTGTGAAACCCTTCAAATTGTCAATTTGGAAGACGGTCTCCAATGAATTCTCCTACATGACATTCTCTATATTCTTTATCTCAAATGTAATCTGTATCTTCTCCAAAGGCAGAAACTTTGGAGTGTATCTTTGGAGTGTAACTTCCTCTGTGTATCTTTTCAATGATTATTTATCTCCATAAGAATTCTTATACCTTATGCTAGCAGTAAAATAGGCATCTTCATCCTTCTTCATATTTTTTTCAGACAGTTCTTTCTTTCTCCTCAAGGAACTCAGCATTGTTCTTTGGATAATAGAGTTTGTAGTTGACTGTTAGCCTTTTTGATATTTCTTACTTTAATTTTTAGAAAAATCACAATATATATAAATATATTCTGATTAAATGATCTTATATGATTATTTAACATTTGTATATGTGTGAATTTAAACTATATATTCTGTCTTCTGATTCTTTCAAAAATGATTTTATTTAAATGCTGTATTATTAGCATTTGAGGGGTATTTTTAGAAAAATAGGTTACTCAGCCTCATGTTAGATGATATAATGCTGAATGTAATATTCAGTATACCATATAAATCACTTTTAAGGTTATGTTTTCCAAACATCTGATTTGCTTTTTTGTTTTGAACAGAACAACTGTTACAAATGATTATGATCCTCCGCTGGCTTTGTTAACAAGCCCAAAGCCCATTTGAATCTACCTCTAGCAATTATACTTTTATCACATGGGATCTTTGTTCCAGTTTCTGCTATTTGTTTGCTGTAGTCTATATTAGTGTGGCTTTTTTTATCTGTAGGTTGAATTATACATTTCTTGAATTGAAGCAGAATTTTAATCAGTTAATTTAAAAACAACAAAAGCAATGAATATATCTGGCATACTGATTACAAGTTTCAAGCAACAATTTATATGGTGTCAGAGATACTAGGAAGATAATCAAAATAGACCCCAGTGCTAAAAACAAAAAATAGGGATCTAATCTCTAGAATTTATGCTTATGACAAAGGGAATCCTTAGTATTTTTTATTAGTTAATTTATTTAGATGCATTTCAAGTCATAGTACATACATAGAGCTCAATTTTTCCATCTGTCACAAGATAGAGTCACACCATTTGTGTTTTCATACATGCACCTAGGATAGTGATGTCCATCTCATTCAACCATTTTTGTTACTCTCATTCCTCTTCCCCTCCTCTCACCTCCCCCTATCCCATCCAAAGTTCCTCCATTTCTCCCATGTTCCCCATCCCCAATCCCCTTATCAGCATCCACTAATCAGAGAACTTCTGGCATTAGGTTTTTTGGGACTGGTTTACTTAGCATAATGTTCTTCAATTCCATCCATTTAACTGCAAATGCCATAATTTTATTCTCTTTTATTATTTATATATACACAATATTCCATTGTGTATATATACCACAGTTTCTTTATCCATTCATCTATTGAAAGACATCTAGTTTGTTTCCACAGTTTAGCAATTGTGAATTGTGTTGCTGTGAACATTGAAGTGGCTCATTACTGTAGTATGCTGTTTTTAAGTCTTTAGGGTATAGGCAAAGGAGTGGGAGAGCTGGGTCAAGTGGTGGTTCCATTCCAAGTTTTTTAAGGAATCTCCATACTGTTTTCCAGATAGGTTGCACCAATTTGCAGTCCCACCAGAAATGATTGAGTGTGCCTTTTTCACCGCATACTCACCAGCACTTATTGTTACTTGTATTTTGGATAGCTGCCATTCTGACTGGGGTGAGATAAAATCTTAGAATAGAATAGTTTTGATTTGCATTTGTCTAATTGCTAGAGATGTTGAACATTTCTTAATATAATTCTTTATTGACTGAATATATTTTTCTGAGAAGTTTCTATTCAGTTCCTTAGCCCATTTAAGGATTGGGTTGTTTGTGATTTTTTGGTGTTAAGTTTTTAGAGTTCTTTATATATCCTGGAGATTAATGCTCTATCTGATGTATGTGTGGCAAAAATTTGATCCCAGAATGTTGGCTGTCTCTTCACCTAATTGTTTGTTTCCTTTGCTGAGAAGAAGCTTTTTAGTTTGAATCCATCCCATTTATTAATTCTTGCTTTTATTTCTTGCACTTTGGGGGTCTTGTTAAGGAAGTCGGGGCCTAATCCGATGTGATGAAGATTTGGGCCTACTTTCTCCTAGGCACAGGGACTCTGGCCTAATTCCTAGGTCTCTGATCCACTTTGAGTTGAGTTTTGTGCATGGTGAGAGATAGGGGTTTAGTTTCATTTTGCTGCATATGGATTTCCAGTTTTCCCAGCACCATTTGTTGAAGAGGCTATCTTTTCTCCAATGTATGTTTTTGGCACCTTTATCTAGTATGAGATAGCTGTAGTTATGTGGGTCTACATGTCTATTTTGGTGCCAGTACCATGCCGTTTTTGTAACTATAGCTTTGTGGTATAGTCTAAGTTCTGATATTGTGATGCCTCCTGCTTTACTCTTCTTGCTAAGTATTGCTTTGGCTATGCTGGATCTCTTATTTTGCCAAATGAATTTTATGATTTCCTTTTCTATTTCTATAGGAAAGGACTTTGGGATTTTACTTGGGATTGCCTTGAATCTGTATAGCACTTTGGGTAGTATGGCTATTTTAATAATATTGATTGTGCCTATTTAAGAGCATGAGAGATCTTTCCATCTTCTAAAATCTTCTTCAATTTCTTTCTTTAGTGTCTTGTAGTTTTCATTGTAAAGGTCTTTCACCACTCTAGTTAGATTGATTCACAAGTATTTTATTTTTATTTTTATTTTTTTGAGGCTATTGTGAATGGAGTAGTCTTCCTAATTTCTCTTTCAGATGACTCATTTTGTTGATGTATAGAAATGAATTTGATTTATGGGTATTGATTTTATATCCTGCTACTTTGCTGAATTCATTTATTAATTCCAGAAGTTTTCTGGTGGAATTGTTTGGATCCTCCAAGTATAATAGCATGTCATCTGAAAATAATGATAGTTTGAGTTCTTCTTTTGCTATTCATATCCCTTTAATTTCTTTCATCTAATTGCTCTGGCTAGAGTTTCAAGGACTATATTGAATAAGAGTGGTGAAAGAGGGCATCCCTGTCTTGTTCCAGTTTTTAGAGGAAATGCTTCCAATTTTTCTCCGATTAGGATGATGTTGGCCTTAGGTTTAGCATAGATTGCTTTTACAATGTTGAGGTATGTTCCTACTATCCCTAGTTTTTCTAGTGTTTTAAACATAAAAGAGTGCTGTATTTTTTTCAAATGCTTTCTCTGCATCAATTGATAGAATCATGTGATTCTTATCTTTATGTTTATTGATGTGATGGATTACACTTATTGATTTCTGTATGCTGAACCAACCTTGCATACCTGGAATGAACCCCACTTGTTCATGGTGCACTAGTTTTTTAATATGCCTTTGTATGTGATTTGCCAAAATTTTATTGAGAATTTTTGCATCTATGTTCATCAGCGATATTGGTCTGAAATTTTCCTCTTTTGATGTGTCTCTGTCTGGTTTTGAAATCAGAGTGATACTAACCTCAGAATGACTTTGGAAGGGTTCCCTCTCCTTCTATTTCATGGAATAATTTGAGGAGTATTGGAGTTAGTTCTTCTTTGTAGGTCTTGTAGAACTTGGCTGAGAATTAGTCTGGTCCAGGGCTTTTCTTGGTTGGAAGGCTCTTGATGGCATCTGGTAGGAGCACTCTCCATACCTTCCAACCCCTCCCTTCCATCCTTCCCCATTCTATGCTAATAGACTGTGCTGTTGACAAAGAGCACCCCTTTGTTTGTGACCTTTGGACCTGATTGTTCCAAGAGTGCATATAAGCTTCAGTAGTTTCTGGAATAAACGGTGTTTTCTGCTCCTTGCCCTGGTGTCCCTGCTTCTTGTCCCAGGTGTCTCTGCGTCTTGCTGGGGCAGAGCAGATTTTTGCCTACACCCGGGGCCTGGGGAGATTGGCTCTGTGGATGGTCATCACCATCCAGAGAAACTCCATATCATCCCTGGGGACCCCTTCTTTTCCTTGTCTCTCTGGACTCCAACTCGACAAGCCACGTGGCTCCCTCTCTCCCCTTTATTAAAGCAATAGCATCTTCTATTTCCTTGCTTGTAATTGATCTGTTTAAGTTGTGAATGTCCTCCTGGTTCAGTTTGGGTATGTCATACATCTCTAGAAATTTGTCGGTGTCTTCAGGGTTTTCCATTTTACTGGAGTACAGTAAATTCTATACTGGACTACAGTATATTCAATATAGTTTCTAATTATCTGCTGTATTTCAGCAAAATCTATCATGACATTTCCTTTTTTGTCACAAATTTTAGTAATTTGGATTTTCTCTCTTCTTCTCATCAGGATAGGTAAGGGTTTGTCAATTTTGCTTATTTTTTCAAAGAACCAGCTTTTTGTTTTTTCAATTTTTTGAATTGTTTCCTGTGTTTCAATTTCATTGATTTCAGCACTGATTCTAATTATTTACTGTATTCTACTTCTTTTTGTGTTAGTTTGCTCCTCTTTTTTAGGGCTTTGAGATGTAGTGTCAAGTCATTGATTTGTTGACTTTTACATCTTTGAATATATGAGCTTAATGCAATGAACTTTCCTCTTAGCACTGCATTCATAGTGTCCCAGAGATTTTGATATGTTGTATCAAGTTCTCAATTATCTCTAAGAGTTTTTTTTATCTCCTCCCTGATATCTTCTTTTATCCATGAATAATTTAATAGCAAATTATTGAGTCTCCAGGTGTTGGAGTAGCTTTTTTTTAAAAAAACTGTCATTAATTTCTAATTTCATTCCATCGTGGTCAGATAGAATATAAGGTAGTATCTCTATTTTTTTGTATTTACTAAGACTTGCTTTGTGGCATAGCATATGATCTATTTTGGAGAAGGATCCATGTGCTGAGAAAAAAGTGTATTTGTTTGTTGAAAGATGGAATACTCTATATATGTCTGTTAAGTCTAGACCATTGATTGTCCTATTGAGTTTTGTATATTCTTTGTTTAGTATTTGTTTGGAAGATCTATCCAGTGGTGAGAGTGTGTTAAAGTCACCCATTACTATTGTATTGTGGTCTATTTGATTCTTGAAGTTGAGAAGGGTTTGTTTGACATACATGGCTGCCCCATTGTTTGGGGCATAAATATTTAAGATTGTTATGTCTTGTTGAAGTATAAATCCCTTAAGCAGTATGAAATGACCTTCTTTATTGTTTTTTACTAACTTTGGTTTGAAGTCCACTTTATCAGATACAAGGATAGAAACCCCTGCTTGTTTATGCAGTCTATGTGAATGACAGATTTTTTTTCATCCTTTCACCTTCAATCTGTGAGCGTCTCTTTTTATGAGATGAGTCTGTTGGAGGCAGCATATTGTTGGTTCTTTTTTTAAAAATCCAATCTCCCAGTCTATGTCTTTTAATTGCTGAGTTTAGTAAACTGACATTCAGTGTTATTATTGAGACATAGTTTGTTTTTCCAGACATTTTGGTTTATTCTTAGTTTTTAACTTGACTGGATTTCTCCTTTGATTGGTCTTCCCTTTGGTATAGTTCCTCCTTTTGCATGTTTTCATTGTTGTATTTCATTTCCTCCTCATGGAATATTTTGCCAAGAATGTTCTGTAGTGCAGGCTTTCTTGCTGTGAATTCTTTCAATTTTTGTTTGTCATGTAAGGTTTTTATTTTAGCATCAAATCTAAAACTTAATTTTGCTGGATATAAGATTCTTAGTTGGCATCCATTGTCTTTTAGAGCTTGGTGTATGTTGTTCCAAGCTTTTATAGCTTTAAGGGTCTGGGTTGAGGAAGTCTACAGAGATCTTAATTGGTTTTCCCCTATATGTAATCGGATTCCTTTCTCTTGTGGCTTTTAAGATTCTCTCCTTATTCTGAATGGTAGGCATTTTAATTATGATGTGCCTTGGTGTAGATCTGTTGTGATTCTGTACCTTTGGTGTTCTGTAAGCCTCTAATATTTGATTACTCAATTTATTCTTTATGTTTGGGAAAATTTTCTGATATTATTTCATTGAATAGATTGCTCATTCCTTTGGTTTGAAATTCTATGCCTTCCTCTATCCCAATAATTCTTAAATTTTGTCTTTTAATGTTATTCCATAATTCTTGGATGTTCTGTTCATGGTTTCATTCCATCTTTTCTGTGTGGTCCACTCTATTTTCAAGATTAAATATTTTGTCTTCATTGTCTGATGTTCTCTCTTCCAAGTGATCTAATCTGTTGGTGATGCTTTCTATTGAGTTGTTAATTTGGTTTATGGTTTCTTTCATTTTGAGGACTTATGTTTTGTTCTTTTTCAGAATCTCAACCTCCTTATTGAAGTGATCTTTACTTTTTGTATTTGCCTATGAATCTCTTTTCAAAATGATCTTTGCTGACTGATGTTGCTCTCTTATATCATTCTTTAAGTCACAGAACATTTTAATTATGTACATCCTGAACTCCTATTCTGACATTTCTTCCATGCTGACAATGGATTCTAATAATGTAGTATCTTGGTTTGTTTGAGGCACTTTTTTGCCTAGTTTTTTCATGTTGTTTGTGTATCTTTCCTTCTGCTTTGCAGATCCAAGGTGTTACAGTCTTTATCCTATAGGCTTATAGTCTCCCTACAAGGTTCCAATACCTCTCCTTTAAGGGGGAAACTAATATTGACAGATTTCAATACAAACAATATATAGTTCAAACCAAATAGCTCCTAATAGCTCCTAAGTACATTTATGGCTTAGTCACAATATACAGAAATTATGAGTTCAATTAGCATCCATTATATAAACAAATAGGTTTTGCACAAGGGTCTACGTTTTCTGTTGGTGGGCTAGAGAGAATCGAAGGTGAGGTGCAGGATAGGATGTTAGAGCAGTAGGAAGTGAGGATATAGTTATTACATCCTGGAAAGCATGAAAGAGGAATCCAAAAGAAGTTGGCTATTCATAGAAAGGAGAGAAATAGATTTGGGGAAGACCAGTAAGAAGGAAGAAAGTAGAGTACAACTAATGAGGAGACATGAAAATTAAGAAACATAAAACATGTACAGGTGGAAGTTACAAGACTATATAATACAACTGTAGTATACTAATCAGATATCCCGGTCTACCATATGCTAATGCATAAAAAATACTTGGTTTCACAAATGTTGGGGATGTGAGGGTGGGAAAAGAGTGAAAAAGCAGAAAAGAAAGAAGAAAGAAAAAAGAATAAAAAAGAGAGAAAGAAAGAAGAGAAGAAAAGAGAAGAGAAGAAACAAACCAAAACACAACAAAATGACAAAAAAGGACTATTAGGAAAAAAAATTAAAAAAATAAAAAGTCTCAATGTAAATAAACAGGATTGCTTCCTTTCATCTCCAGTAGGTGGCATTGTCTGTTACTTACTGGTATCTGCCTGCTCAGGTGAAGAATGTTGAAGCTGGAGTCTCTCAAGGAAGCTCTCTGCTTTGGAGATAGGGTGGAGGGCCGGGTCAGGCTGTGGTGTTGGGTGATTGATGTGTTCAGAGATGCAGCTTTGTGATGTCCTGTGGTGAAGTAAAAGTTTGTCTCCAGATCTTATCCTGCGCACCCCAGTGTAGGAAGTTCTGCCCTAGTAGATGGGGATCCACACAAAAACAGCACCCAGGGGTACCCTGCATTGTCCTGGGCTGTGTAGGAGCAAGCCCCGCCTGGGGGCCAAACCGGCACTGGAGTCCATGGCTAGGACTCCGCACTGGCCAGTTGCGGCTGGAGTCTGCGCAGCTTGCAGCACTGCTTCCGGCTGGAGTCCTGTGCTGCTTGTGGCTGTAGCCCTTTGTAATTGCTGTGGCCTGGTGGAGCTATGGCCCGCGAGTGGAGTTCCTGGAGGCAGCTTCAGGGCATTCTCCAAAAACTGTCAGAGAAACGGTGTTTCTGCTACTTCGAGCTCCGGTCCTGGAGAGACTAGGCAGAGCATGTCCTTATAGGCCGCCATCTTGGAACCAATCCCCTGGGAATCTTTAGTCTTGAGACAAAATTCTATTTTTCAGGATGATGGATCAGAGCTATTTAAATAAATGTTATTCAAGGTTGGGTCCTCAAGAAGTAAAAGTGTGAACCATTGAATAGGCTGGATAGTGCTTAAGAAGACCAAAGCAAGAGGAAGAAAAGCCCATATAAGTTGAACTTTCTTGTCATAGATGGGGTTTTCAGTAGTACATTATAAGTGAAAACCCTTTCCTCATCCTGTGGGCAGACTCTAACTTAAACTGCCCTGAAAGTGATATAATGCTGATATAATGCTGAACGTAATATTCAGTATAGCATATAAATCACTTTTAAGGTTGTTTCCTAAACATCTGATTTGCTTTTTCCTTTGAACAGAACAACTGTTACAAAGTGATGAGTTTTTTGTTTGTTTCCTTAGCTATAGTGCTAAGGATATTACTTATCAAAACCTGCCTATTCGCTATAAGATAAATCTAGAATTGAAGTGGGGTTTTATTTTATGACTGACCACTGTACTTTTCCAAGGAAAGAAACCCAATGCAGACTTCATGCATGCACTCATATATTCAAACTTATATTCAAAATGCATAACAATTTCATATTCCAGCAAAGTAGGATGTTTGCCATAATTGTGTTGCAGATTGATTATGTATTTCTGCACAGCATTATTATTAAGACTGAGAGTTGAAGTTACTTCTGTCAACATTAATTGACTATTCCACAATTATTTTATTGTTTGGTTTTGGAAAGTCTTGCAAATAAATTCATCCAGACAAAAAATTTGCTCACATGGGCCAACAATTTGCTTATCAAGCAATAGTTTACTTACCAAAGCTAACTCCAAGAACCTCTTCTAGCTGTACACATGAATTTTAAACATCATGTCATTAAATGCTAAATGTATTGAATTAATATTCAATAATATTTGAGATTAATCTCTTCCATAAAAGTATATCTTAAGCTGCTTAAGTTAGACTCTAAACTTTAAAGTCCATCCTCTAAGGCCTCCTTCATATGCTACAACTAGAAAAAATTTTAGGATATGTCAGCTCTTAATGACTTGGCTTTCCTTGACTAATACTTTTCCTATTGGTCTTTGGTAGGAATCTGACATCTATAAAATGCCAGAAAGCCTTGTGTCCTTGCACATATGCCAGAAAATGTTGTCACAAATTTATAGGCTTATCCAGAAACTAATGGATTTTGGAATGTAACAGGCTTGGTATAAATTCTCTATCATCCACTAAGTACCTTTTTAAGAGCACATCACTGCATGTGCTGCTGACATACTAATCCAAAAAAATTGAATTAAATAGAATTAAAAGTTATAAATAGCAGAATGCAATAAGTAACAAGATTCAGCACTCATGAAAATGCTAGTTAGATAGGCAGCAAAAATAAGAATTGGGGAATTAGGTTGAGGAAAATAAAATTTAGTGAACTGGATAATAGTCATCAAAACCAAACACCAAGAAAAAACTTAATACTTATGGCTTGGGCTGGTGGCAACAATTATGTGGAAACTGAGTTTAGAAGAGGATCATTGTACCTTCTCCATGCAAGGGCACAACAAATGATAACAATTTTGCAGGAGAAAACTATGTATACTTTCAAGGGGTGTTCAGAAATAGAAAATCAATTGGGTCCTGACAAATAAATGTCTTAGTATCATTCAGCTAAACATTAGAACAAATAAATCCTCTTTGTTAATAGAACCAGTGAAGAAAATGTGACTGAGAATATGAAGTGATTTACTTTCTTCTTTTTGAAGAGTTTATTAAATTGCATGAAAAAGAGGCAAATTTTATAGTTTTTCTATGTAATCTTTAATCCTCTCTGTAAGAAGATTCAAGATAGATTGTTTTCTTTTTTTGGCATCTTTACTTGCCTGGGAAAGTTAAACATTTCACATGGCTGACATGTCTGACAGATATCAATGAGAGAAAATTTTACCAAAGAGTAACGTGAATCTCTTTTATGCTGGTTATTATTTGATGATACAATGCCTTGTTCTTCAACCTAGTTGTCAGCTTTTCAAAAACTTATTTTTCTGCAAAGAAAATGTGCATTATTGATAATTTTGACTCTAAATGTTGAATGTGAACAATCTATGCTTCTTAGCTGCTAAATGCTAATCATATGGATTTCATATTTCATTTTATCACTTTTTGTCAATGACGAGATCATGTTTATCTGGAAACAACAATACATTTCTCAGAATAAGCACTAATTTAAAAGATAGTTTTGGTTGTCTTATTAATAAATTGTAAATAATAGTTACTATTTTTGAAGAACTACTATTTTGAATAATTATTTTCTATTTTAGCACACATGCTTACTGAAATACAGTTTATTTGTCCCAATTACAATTTTAATGTTTCATTTAAGACAAAAATTTAAAATTAAAGATACAGATCCAGAAATGAGTTTAATTTGCACTGCTTAACCTTAGAAACACCGTTCATTTAACCATAAAATACAGACTATTAAAAATATATGAAGAATAAAAAGTGCGTTTTTAAGCAAAACTGTCATTTGTGTATAAAACACATATTTACCTCTTAAATGATTTAACAGTTTTGAAGTTTTCCTTGGTTGTTTTTTGTTTGCTTGTCATTTTATTGTGGTACTAGGGATTTACCCCCCCGGGCACATTCCACTGAGCCATATTCCCAGCCTTTTTCATTTTGAGACAGGATCTTTCTAAATTGGCCAGGCTGGCCTCAGACTTGAGATCCTCCTGCCTCAGCCTCTTGGGTTGCTGGGATTACAGGCATGCACCACCAAGTCGTCCAAGGTTTGAAGTGTTTTAAAAAAAATATTTATTATAGTTTATCAAAATTGATCTTAGGGCTTTTGTGTAAGCTACTTTCATTCTTTATAACACATTTTCTCCTATTCCTCACCAAGCCCCTGTTCTCTTTTAAGTTATCAGCTTTTCATTTTAAGTAAAAGCATCTCCTTAAATCTAATCTGCATTAGGTTCCCTCTTATTTCCTCATGGCTTGTACATTCGCTGTCCTAGCACCATTCCTTTTCTGTGAGCTACCTAATGGTAGGCTGTGCAGTGATATCTTTGCAGTGTCCATATATGTGTGAACAATAGCTAATAGTATCCGATATTAAATTTGAATACTTTGTAACAATATATCCTAGCATAATCATATAATCATGTCTTAAATATATTTAATTTATATTTTATTATTCATTTAATCCCTTATTAGTTTTCTTCGTTATCTACACTGAGAGTTAGCTGTGTTCTAGGCACAGTGTTGAATATTAGAAATTCAGTAAATGAGAATAGCTCAACATTTGAAATATACTCAAAGAAAGAAGAGGAACTGGAGGTGATTGTATTAAGTAGAATAGATACAGAGAGGCAAATACTGCATGATGCCACTCAGGTGGAAACTAAAAAAGTTGAACTTATAGAAACTGAGATGCTTTTTAGTTATTTTTCTTACCTGTTTGCTCTGCCTAGGAATTCCAGTACTATTGTGAATGGAAGGTGAGAGTGAGCATTCTTGTCTTATTCCTAATCTTAGAAGAAAAACTTTTAATTCTTCACTGTTGAGTATGATATTATTTCATGCTTGTCATATATGACCTTTATTGTATTGAGGTACATTCCTTATGCAACTACTTTGTTGAGAGGTTTTTCTTTTTTTTTATGAAAGCATGTTTAATTTTGTCAGATATCTTTCCTGGATCTGTTGAGATGACCTTATGATTTCTATCCTGTGCTCTACCTAGATAACCTGTCCATTGCTGGAAGTTGGATATTGAAATTTCTTACAAGTATTGTATTATAAAACATGCCTCCTTTCAGAGGTATTAATATTTGCTTTATGTGTTTAGATGCTTTGATTTTGAGTGTATGTTTACCATTGCTATAACCTAGGTGACTGTTTTATCTTTCATACAACCTTATTTGCCTCTTCTTGTTGATTTTTTAAAAAGTTTGTTTTATATGATATAAGTATAGTTGCACCTCAGTATCTCTGCATTTTTATTTATATGAAATATCTTTTTCCATCCCTTAACTTTTAGTCTACATGTCTCCTTAAAGATGAGGTGAGTTAATTTTAGGAGGTATGTAGTTAGCTATAAATATATATTTAATGTTTAGAGAAAATAAGGATAAAATTTTAAAATTTTTTAGCAATGGAACGGTAAAATAAAATAAACAAAAGCAAATAATACATGCAAGGACCAGTTACTTCTAATTACACAGAACTTACAACAATGTATAGGATGTGTCATCTATTTATGAAACAGAGCTTTTCACCATTAATTCAAAACATGTTGAAGATGTAGAAGTTTATATGTAGATAAGATTTAATTAGCTCATTCAAGCTGGCAAAAGTGAAATGTGTTCACCATTGCTCTGTTCTTAATGAGAGACACAGAAGTCAACGAGGCTGCTGCTATCTGTGCAATGAGAAAGAAGTTAAGGTTCTGCGGTTGCCTTTGCTTATAACTCATGCTGACTAGATAGCAAATAAATGTCCTGGATCTAGAGAATATTGTATGTTTGTTTAGAATGTTCTGAACTATTATTATACTATTTGAAATCCTAAATTTACCAAAAGAAAAGAATGACTCCTGGGGAAGGCAAATCTTACAATTGTGTGCAATATTTACACATTCTCTTGCAACTCAAATGACCACTCTTACTGTGGAGCAATGGTTATTATGGCAATTTCACCTATTGAGAGTAATTTTCTTTTTTATTATTTTGTGTTTTATAATTTTATTTCATCTTTTGTTTAATTTCCTTCCTTCCCTTTTTCCTTCCCTCTATCCTTCCTTTCTTCCTGTCCTTTTATGTCCCTCCCATCCCACTTCTCCATGTGAATGACATCACCAAAATTGCTATTCTGTCTTTCTGAACCCACAGGACTTTATTTTACCCTTTATAATAAAGTATAATATATTGACAGAAAATATAAAAATCATAGGAACATATCAACAAATAGTCATATGTTACAGTATTTTATCATTACTTCCTATTACTTTTCAAAAGTGTGGTCTCTAGTCTTTGCTAATTACCAATGTACTACAGAAATGGTCAAAATCTCATTTTTCTCTGAATGCTTTGACCTTTACTACGACACATTTAATTTGGCTCATTCTATTTTTCTGTCATATTTTTTATTGAATTTCTTCAAAGAAAGCAATAAATATGTATATGAATAGATTGATATTTAATTTTCTGTGACCATGGCAAATATGATTATAGAGAACACAAGAAAAAAAGTCCTCATTCAGAATTCGTGGAGTTTTATGTTTTGCATGTGATCTACTCCTGGCATTATAAAATTTCTGAACCAGTTGCTGAAAGAAATAATTATTCCCTCATTAAAGAAAGAAATATTTTAAATGATGTATCAAAAAAAATCTCACAATTGGACTCTGCTATACTGAAATAGTTAAATTGAGCCTAAATTTGTATGTGTATATACACATATTTTAAGACCTTTTTATTCCGACTCTGTTGCCACATTCTTTGTTATCTCTTTCAAAAAATTCTTTGTATATGTTTTAAAAACCTATCTGGATCTTTCTCTTAATGTTCTAAAATAAGATGTGATATGTCTAATGATTATAAACTGATATAATTATATGAATGGATTGCAATAATGCATTGGAAATATTCAGATGTGTATTAATCAGTTATCCTTTCCCTTAGTAAAACAAAAAACAAACAACAACAAAAAAATCTCAATCTAGACATTGATTCATTTGCTTATGGATATTTTGGTTTTGGTACCACTAAGTTTATCAAGGAAAATCTGGGTTTGGTTTCCAGCAACTGTTTGAATTAAAGTTTATGGCTATGCTCCTCACACTAAATCATAGAAGTGCAAGATAATATTTGTAGGAATTTGATACATTTGAAGCCTCAGATAGAAATTGTCATACTATCCATTCCCCAAATTGTATTACGTAGAACAACCCTCATGATCAGGCCCATCACCAAGGTGTAGTGGTAAAGACAACCAGTCCACTTTAATGAGAGGTACAGACAAAGAGCATAGATACCTCATTCTCATAATGGGAAGAAAGGAAGAATTGGGAACACGGTTGCAAATTAATATGCAAGGGATCTTTACCAATAGCAAATGAAGAGCAACACAGCAATAGTTAAATAGCAACACTGAAATCAGCCAATTATTCTGAAAATTATTATTCATGAAATTTTAATAATTGCTTAGGAATTGGAATTTCTTTTGTTGTTTTTAATATCTCGTGTTTAAGTATAATCACAATACTTACTTAATGTGAGGACCAGGTGCAGTTTTTTTTTGTTATATATTGTAATCTACTTTGTAACAAACCACTCTAAAATTTGCTGTGCTTACAAAATATAAATTTATTTTTTTCAATGTTGTGCATTGAGTAAATGGCACTTTTGCTCAATACCTTGAGCTAAAACTGGGCACTTTAATTTTCTTCTATATGACATCTCTCTCCATGTAGTGACTCATTCTCTGTGATTATTCCATGGATTTTTCTCTTCAGTAGATTATACTGACTTTTCTTATGGTATAATGACTGGGATTGAAGAAAGAGTGAACCAAGTGAAGGGAAAAACTACAAAATCTCTTAGAACTAGGACCAGAAGTGGCAGTACAGCCTTTCTGATACACTGCATTGCAGAACCAAGTTGCAAAGCTAGCCCATATTCAAAGGGAAGGGTAATAGACTGCTCCCTCCAAATGGGGAGACACATGTTCTCAGAGATTAAAAAAAAAAGGAGTAGTTGGAAGCTATATACAAGGTTCTCTATCATCCCATATTAAATTTGTCAACATCTCTATTCACTTTTTATAGCTTTGTGCATTTTTTATTTATGCGAATTAAAATCCAGTAAACTAAAAATTTAACTGTTTGAAATACTTTTAGAATCAATATTGTTAGAAAAACTTTATTATCAAGATTTAAACTTTTTTGAATATGTAAAATTATCTAAATTAAAAAATATTCTATCTAAAATAAGACTTCACAAAGGATTTAGATGCAAAATAATATGTATATTGTGCACATATTGTTCCATTGCTATGATTTTATTCTGTTTTAAAAAAAGGAAAATCTAATTAATGATAGATGTCATAATATTAATTACTTTTGAAGAGGGAGAAAAAACTTAGAAAACTTGTAGAAGGCTGGAAATATTCTGTTATTTTTATTTGGATGGTTGTTACACAGATATAAATGCATTGTGGAAAAATCATGTTATGCTCTTGAGATTAATGTATCTCTTATGTAACACTATAAATATATCATAAGTCAATGATAATAGCATAATTTCTTGCAGAAAATTATAATAATATTTTCTTATTGTTAAATTGAAGGTCTTTTCTACTCTTTTTTCCCCCTACTTAAAAAGTGATACCTTCTATAGTCTTAGAGTTTGGGGGTTGTTTTGCATTAATATCAGATGAATGTTGGATATTTTTATTAGAAGTTTCTCAATATTTAATGTGAAGTTCTCTTAAAAGACATCCTAAATAAGAGTTTATTGTATATTTAAAAATACATATTTTTTAGAAATATGTATCTTTTTATGGGCACCATACATATGTTTCCCATTAGAATCATCTTAAAGTATTTTAGATGATAGCACTCACAGTCTCTACCTTTAGAAAATACCCTTTTTTTTTTAGCTGGTCTAATTCAAACCTGAGTGTCTGCACTTTTATAAGCCACCTAACTTCAGGTGATTATAACAGCAGGTAGGTTTAGAATGAGTAATTTATTTAAACTTTGTGCTGTTCTAAATCAGGATAATATTTCCCTATTCTTTGATTCCCTAGTACTTTACACAGTATTCCTCTAGATGTAGTGGCTGCAGGTTAGATAGTAAATGAATAGACACAGTATAAATACAGTATGTTGGCATAGTTGTTCCACTTAAATTGAAATTAAAACAACTTTCATTAACTTTTTTCTTAAACTGTCTTGTTTTAGGTTATTGTTTCAATTGTTTCCTTTGTTTATAATAAAATCATGCCCATCAGTCATAATGTTTCTATATTTTTCTGTTTTATCTATCAATCTGAAACTATCAGATATTATCTTTTGATAATGCATCTTTTTATTGTCACTATATGAGACCAGACTTATTTATTTGCTGATTTTTACCTGAAAAAAGGAATTAGTGATGTTTTTAAATGGAAACAAATTTTAACTTACCCTTATTCCACACGACAGCTGTGAAAGTTCTTTGGAACTGCTAGATCTCTGGTGAGATAGGTAGGTTTAATTAATGCCAAATGATGCTCACACCAGGCAAGAGACTTCAAGCAGTGCAGCAGGAAGCAGCACATTTAATTTGTTAGCGCTAAAAGAACTGTGGTACTGGGACCAGATGATGTTGAAGACAGAAAGACTGATCTGGCAGACTGTCAATTCAGGCTCATTTACATATAATTAATAATAAAGCTATATTTAAATAAATAACTGAATACAAAGTCCATTTTATACTGGATTGATTGCGCTTAGTTTTAGTTTGTGGCATTTTTTTTTTTTTTGTAAGTCAAGTACAATATGTAGAGCTTTGGGGAAATGTCATTTGTCATTTCTCAACATTAAGTTTTACTGAATTTTTATTGATTAGGAGCCCAAATATTAAGTTTTCTATCTAATCACTAGTCCTAGCTGAACATACAAAGGCACATATAATAAATGGGGAATATAAGCATGTATACTCTCAAATTTATAATTTTTCAGTTTCTCTATACACCAAGTTTTTATAGAACTTTAATAACATTAAAACTTTTAGAAAGATGTCTTTACAATTCTAAACTTTTTATAAAATATCTTTAGCTTCTTTGATGTTTGAGAACATACAACTTTAAAATTATTGTATTATCTTGATAAGTTATATTCTTTCTCATGACCCAATATCTTTTTATTCTATGCAAATATTTTTAAATATATTAAAGTCCATGTTTTCTGTTATTTTTATTATTATTTTAGTGTACATGATATTAGTTAGGAATCATTCCTCGGAACAACACTTGTAGAAACAGTGAGGAATTGTTGCTGTGTAGAAGGAGCTATCTACCCCCAATGAAGACACAATAAGGTAGCTCATCCTTTCAGAAACTCATAAGCTGAAATGGTCCATTAGGTTTTGGGGGATTGTTTGTTTGTTTTTGTACTGATAAATGACTAGGCATTCATAACTCCATTTTGTGCAGTCATTGCTGTAAAAAATGCATACTTGAGTTGACCCCAGAAGATATTGTCAACTGAAATATAACTTGGACAAAACTCTTAGCCTTTGGCACTATTAGAGCTACTCCTGCATGGAAGGTGAACTGGGTGACATATCACCATGCTGACTTCTTATATTCTTTCTGCAAACAATTGCTGGAGAACCCAACTTCTGTATGTTCATTTCTGGCAGCATCAAAAACATTTCTTAATATTCTTGGTAATGTAGGTCTATTGGTGAAGAAGACTTGGATTTATTTTATTGTTTTATATATTTTTTAAAAAAATGTTTTTAGTTGTAGATGACACAATACCTTTATTTTATTTATTTTTATGTGGTGCTGAGGATTGAACCCAATGCCTCACACATGGTAGGCAAGTGCTCTACCACTGAGCCACAACCCCAGCCCATGTTTTCTATCACTCTTAGAGAATATTTCTGTGGATACAGAATTTTTTGGTTGATAGCTTTATTTGTTTTTAAATTTGTCTTTATGTCTTTTAGTACTTTAGAGATATTGATTTACAGTCTTTTGGCCTCTATAGTTTCTGATAAGAAGCCAGTAATCAACAAAGTTATTGTTACCTTCTGTGTAAAACATATTTATTTCTGTACTGCTTTCAAAATTTTATCTTTGGATTTTGTCAATTGGACTATGATGTGCCTAGATGTAGTTTTATTTATGTTTATCCTGAGTTCACTCAGTCTATCAAAACTGTAAGTTTATATCCTTAGGTAAATTGAGAAAATTATGGCTTTTATTTCTTTAAATGTCTTTATTTGATTTTTGAACTTAGGACTTCACTAATGATAAGCAAGTGATAAGCTTAACTACCATTAAGCTACTCCCCCCAACTTCTTTAATTGTTTTTCCTTTAACATTCTTTTAATCCTATCTTTCTGAGGATCTATTTGCATGCTGCAGTTTTTTTATATCATCTCACAGGCTGATGAAACTATTTATTTCCTTATTCTTTTTTTCTTCTCCATTCTTCAAATATGATGAGGTCAATTGATCTATTTCTAGGTTAACTGGTGCTTTTCTGTCTTCTCCATTCTTCTCTTTAGTATACCTGGTGAATTCTCAATTTCATATATTACTTTATTTAAAATTGTATCTCTTAATGCTTTTATAATATTTCACATATTCTTCAAAGGTTTTCTATTTTCTTTCAGTGTTAGGATGTATATAATTGCTACTTTAAAATTATCTGATAACAATTAATTGGATGTTTCAAAATACCTAGTAGCAAAGATTTTAAATATTCCCAACACAAAGAAATGATATTTATAAGGTTATATATATGCCGTTTATCCTGATCTGGTCATTACACATTTTATACACTGTACCTTAAAATATGTACAATTACTGTGTGTCAATTAAAAATATTTTTCAACAGAACAGAAGAAAATATAATTATTGTCTAATAACTCCAATGTCTGTGTCATCTTCAATGGTCTTTGATCTTGAGAATGAATCACATTACCTTATTTTCCATCTGTAGAACTATTTTAGATTCTCTCCTGTATCTTGCAGATGCTGTGTGGCACTCTACTCTTAGATTCATCTAAAGATTGTTGTTTTATTGCTATAAAAAACAATTGTGTTACACTCAAACTCCATTTAGCTTTCCAGGGTTCAGATGGAGATTTTGAAGATTTTAAAATCCACAGAAGAAAAGAGGTGGGTTTTCTAATTCCCTATATTTGAGGAGACCCTGAGTGGCTGGCTCCTTGTTCTCTAGGCACCTTTTACTTTCAGAGAAAGGTAAGTAAGACACAGGCTACAGATCTAGCTTATTTTTTATTTTTATTTTTTTGCTTTGAATCGTCAAGAAGAATTCCTCCTAGCTCACTATAAATCAGTAAAAAGGAGTTAATTCTCAAAAATTCCCAATAATCCTACAGCTCTTAAATCCAAGCTCTACCACTTTCTTCATCCTTAGCTTCTAATATTTCTCCTTGATATTTTCTCAGGTATGAGGGAAGAGGTTCTATGTTAATTTCCAATTCTGTCTGCCAGAATCCCATGAGTGCCCAGATTCATTACGTGCTACCATTCAGGTCCCAGAAAGCTTTTGATTTTGAAGAAGCAAATAATTGAAGCTGGACAAAGTTAAAACTGAACCACATTCAGATCCATATAATTTAGAAACCTACAATTTTGTCTATATTCTCTAAACAGCGACTAAATAGCACACTATTTTGTTCAGCTGATTTTCATAGTTCTCTGACTCTAATAATGCTCATTTTTTCTGGCCTATACTGCCTGAAGTCCTTCTTCAATTGTTGGATGTTTGTTGCTTATGAAGATGAGGCTGTACCCTCGGTCTTTGTTCCATTACACCTTACATTACTCCACTGCACCTGGCATTAGGTTCCATAATAAATAAAAATAAAACTCCTTTTTAGTCACAATGAGAGTGTCTAACTTCCAGATTTGTTTATCCAATAAAGACCATAAAGATTTTATAATATTGCTCAGATGTACATGTGGAAACACACTTTGAATTTACAACCTAGTGATGGTTTTTCAGAAAATTTTTATTAAAATACTTATTTAGGAAGAACTGCCTGTGGCTTTGCACACCTTCCAGTGCATTGCTACTCAAATGGACCCACTGACCATAGATAGCCAAAGTGAGGACTTCACTGCTGATCTGTGACAAAGGAAGTACAGACCTTGAGAATTTACAGCTGTGTATGGAGCTCCTTCTGTGGAATGTAATAACAATACAAGTGACTTTGTATGTTTATTTCTTTGTTTCTCTGTTTTACTTTCTAGTAATTTCCTTTTATTGTGTTTTATGAAGTTATTTGTTTGCAAAACATTGGAAATATTTTAAAAAGTCATTGTCTTTGATCAGAAATTTGGTAAGCATTTTTCTAGCAACAGAAGTAATGATTGTACATGTGATTATATTGATAAAAACATACCTACACATGCTGCAGAGAATAGAACTTTAGTCAATAAAAGAATTAGGGATGTCAGAATTTAAGAGAATTGTTGTAGTAAAAAGTAAAAAGCATGAAGGCAAGCTCACCTCAAAAATTAGTGTATGAGATGAGAATCTGGTCCAAGATAAGAAAGAGAAAGAACAAGACTTGAGACATCTTATTAATGAAAAAATATCTGTAGGCCTGGACTCATTTTTTTAAGATACATGGTAATAGCATTAAAAAGACCAACTCATACAAAGGATCTGCCACACCATGAAATGAACTTTGTATATAATCTGAAGTTACAGGGCTTTACTGGGAGAAAGTGAATAATTTCCGGGGCAGGGGAGAGGGAATTAAGATTCTTAAAGTCTGTAACTTTCATTTTTATTATAATGTTATCAAGGGGAAAACTTTCAACACATGCTTATGAGCTATGAGTGCCTTATACATCATTTGTAGAGAAAAAATTATGACTAAAGAAAAATGCTTTCTGAGGGAAAATCTAATGGAAAATGATTATAGAGAAATGTCTGTTTTTGTCTTTATTTTCTTGTGTTGATAACAACCTATTATGGTTTTAAAAGCTGTAAAATATTTTAGAAACATATTTTTATATATCTTAGCAATTTGATTTTAAATCCAAATAAAGCACATATTGATGGTGATTGTTTTCCCCATGATCTGTTAAAATATGTGTAGCACATATTTTATATAGCACATATAGAAAAAACACAAATTCAGAAAAAAACTCAGAATATAAACTAATGCAACCATTTCAACTTGGGAGGAGGATCTGAGATGTTTATTTTATAAGTGGTGTATTTATTAATCTATTTATTTTAGACTCTCTTCAATTTGATAAGCCTAGCATCACTGAAGTAAAATTTTACAGTGATACCATGAAATTCAGAACCAATTGGATCATATATTTCCACATTCATTACTAGAGGATAAGAAGTTTGTGGCACTTGATCAAAAAAAATAATATGTTGTAGTGTTTCCAGGCAATTTTATTAAATAAATTGATATGATTTCATGAAAAATTTGTCACCATCTGTGAAAATTTCTATATCCACATAGGATGATGATATGTTGGACATTCTGATTATTTCACTCATAGATGGCACAGAGATATTGTGAGATATAAAGAATATGTCATTAAAAATTAGATAATAAAATGGTAGCAGTAGATCCATCACTAGAAATACAGATATAAGCCTTGGGTTTATTGGTTACATAAATTGTTTCATTTCTGACTTTCAAATAGTCTTAAATATAAAGGTCAGCTTCTGGGTGCTATGGCAAATGCTCAGCTCAGGAGGCTGAGGCAGGAGGATTGCAAGTCCAAAGCCAACCTCAGCAATTTAGCGAAGCCATAAGCAACTAAGTGAGATAACATCTCAAAATAAAAAAGGGTTGGGGATGTGGCTCAGTGGTTAAGTGCCACTGGGTTCAATCCCTGGTACCAAAATTAATTAATTAATTAAGGTAACCTATCATGAGATTGTGCCAAATATAATGAAAGAGGTATTTTATTACTGTATGCATTGAATAGCATTTTGTGAACACTGTCCACATCAACTAATCTCAATACCTAAACTTAGATAAGATGACATACACATCAACATATGATTTACTTACAGTCAGTTCCCAGTTTTTCCTCCATACATAGCAAGGAAAAACCCCACAGTTTTTGTATTTTACTTTTTCTCTTTTTCTCATCTAAACAATGTTAAATGTTACCTTTCCAACCCATCCCTGTAAGATTCAGATATGTTTGGGTACCTAGGTAATTTTCATCAATTTTACTTTGTTATTGTTTTACAAGCCATCTGATTTGGCCATTCTGGTTTGTTCTAATTCTAACAAATATATGATATTGAACCCTGTTTCTTCAACTAAATTATGAGGTAATTTGTGAATTTTTCATTGTCTGCCCAAACTTAAATTTAAGTGTATTTATTCTACAATTTATTTTAGAATTATTTTTTATTACCATTTAAAAATACTAGTTAAATATAAATCATTATGAAATGTGTGTGTGTTGTCTCAAAATTCTATGCAAAGCAATACACATACACAGATTCTTAAGTCGAGTGTATACTTGCCAGATTCTTTGTGTATTTACAGAGCCATTGAACTGATGGCTATTCAAAGAGCAGTTCCTAGTATCTCCTGTTACCTCTCCTAAAATCAGTACACAGACTTACATTATTGGAAGCTAGAAAATGAAAGGAAAGAAAAACAAAATAGTATTAGATATCAGAGGTTTATGGATGTGCCTTTGTGGGGTAACTGAAACAGGTGTGAAAACGTTCTGGAGGGATTCTCTCTTTCATTGATTTTGTGGCCACAAAATAAGAGTCCATATCTATGAAGAGTGGATACATGGGATTGTGGACCAGGGGGAGAGCACTGGTTTAGCAAATGTGAGGCCCTGGGTTCAAATCCGCTGCCTTCCCTGACCTTCAATAAAAAATGAAGGGCAGATGCGGGACCACTGATATAGCTCCTGCTCTATCTTATATACTTACATTATCTTTGCTTTATAAATGAAAAATGTTATACTCTTAGCTTTGTGTTGTAAAGTAAGTACCTCACTTGAGCCCTTAAACTTTTAGGACTCTACGTTTACACTCTCAGGTTTTAATACATAAATATCTGGGTGCTTCCTGCCTCCATCTATTTGCTTTAGAACAAAAACTCATTGTCCCAAGTCTGTTAGTGTGTAGCCAAGGTCACCAGTCCAAATCTCTTATCCATTATGTGCTTTCCTCTTCGGAGCATTTGTGGCATTTTACTGCCCAAAGTGCTCACTCAGTATCCTCTCCATCCATTTGAAAGGTTTTAATTTTTCCCAAAATAGTAATTATTGATAAATCTCTTTTTTTTGCAGAAAGTTTCTTATTCCTATGTTAATTTATCTATGAGGAACACTGCATGCAAAAGAATTTGAGGAGAGAGAGTTTGGAAAAGGGTTTTTAAACAATCTGACAGCTTTCTCTTCTTATAAAAGAATGTGTATCTACTTATCTTAAATTTACTTGACTTATAGGGGCCCTTAATTGATTCTTCTCCAAAGTAGCTTGAGTATCTAGACCTATAAATTGAAGATGTAGTTAAAAGTTAGTAGTAACCATAAAAGCACAATGTTTTGCAATGAATAAGTGAGGCTTAAAACAATTTTCCCATCAGTAGAACACCTTGCTACCTACTACTTCTCCAAAGTCTAATTTTGGAGAACAGGTTTAGTGTTTAAATTTCAGTTATACCAATTTCAAATTAATCATTTATTTTGTTTTTAGGTCTGACTTATATTAATTCTGATGGGAAAGGACCCTTATCAATGAAAGACCACAGGTATTTGATTGGGATGGGGAAAACAGGATATAAGAAAGAGAAAACTATGTGAGTGAGCGTATATTGTTCAATAATTAATGATGTTTGAATTTTGGGCCATAAACTGAAATCTGCTTGCACTAGAGTAGTTTCTGACAGGACTTCTTAAATAACTGGCCTCTAGTCAACAAATGCATATTTGCTTTGATCTGCATTCTGTCTGCAACAGTTGTTTCATTTAATCCCCAGAGAAGAGGAAGTTAACATAATTAAGAACTATTACATGAATAAACTCATAAAATTAAAGAATCACTAAGTATGAACTCTTTTTTAATATGTTGAGCAACTAAATGGAACAAAGAAATCAACATAAATGTAAAAATAAACTCTAAATTATTAGAACTTTCATATTCTTTTATAATTGCCAACATAGTAAAATTAGACAAAGAAACGTTCTTTAGGGCACAAGAAGCAATGCCCTTTGCTCTCAGTAGAATGAGAAGCTCTGTTATTTATATTACGTTTGAATAAAACAGATTACTTATCTTCCCAAAATTACACTTGGGATAAGCCTTCTATCAAACATATTTACTTTTTCTTCTCTTTTCTTAAATAGCAACTATCCCTATAATTTTAATGTTAATTGATTTCTGTAATCACTGTCTACAATATAATAAGTGTGTTTTATTCTGTTTTTCTTAGGTTCGCAAGTTCTTGTTTTCATCTCTTATTTCCCACAAAGAGATAATAATGCCTTTAGCTTTGAGTGTTCTTTTTTCTAAGATGCCTTAGAACCACGGTTTTGGTCTTGTTTCTTAAGAAACTCACGGTCCTCACAGTTGAATCCCATGCAGTAGTGCCTGACATATTTTTTTTCAGTGAGAGACAAGACTTTCTGGACTTCTTCCCTAGTACCCGGGCATTAGCAACCTTCCTAAGACCATATGGTGCAGATGGCCAACCTATTTCTTCTGGCACCTTCCCAGATTCATTTCAAATTTAATATCAAATTATTCAAAGTCAATTTTTGCAAGAAGTTAATCTGCCTTTTTTTAGTAACAACTGGTGTATAGATACAGATAAATTTATAAATAATTATTATATAAACTGAAAGATGTGTACCTTTTCTTGTTCTATCTGAGGTAATATATTAATATTTTCCAAATTGGTATATGTAGAAGCTACTATAATATGAAGATCTGTTTTCCTTTTAAGGATGTAACACAAATGAAAGGCTTAGGACTTTATATTAAAAGCAAAAATCTGACAATTTTAAGAAAAATATATAAAATAACACAATAAAAACCATGGTAAAAATGGACTTGTTTATGAAGCATTAGAATACTTAGGAAATACTTTCAAGAAAAAATTCTGAGACAAAATTGAATATGATCTATATTCATTCAGATTTTAACAAACTTACTTTAAATTTCAATATGTTCATTTTAAACATAACATAAATTGTTAGCAAAAGAAAATAAATTTATTGAAGATTGCATTCTTAAATGTTAAATAAAGATTAAAAATTTAATAAATATAGATTAAACACCTAGTATGTTCAAAAAGTTGTGCTGGATCTGGAAACACAATGGGGACAAATAAAAATATTCACTTTTAAGAAACTTATAGTCTAATGGAGAACACAGATGGTTAAATGAATGATGGAAACCTAATTCAATATGCTGTTATAACAGAGACATTAACAATAGCTTTTTATTTAAAGTAACATAGCTATTATTTCTAAGAGAAAGCAGGAGAGTTAAGTATATACAGGGATATGAACTCATGACAAAGCCTGGCACATAAGTTAGCAAATGTGCAGATAGCATTATATAAATGAATTAGTTCTGAGATAAACCAAACAATGTTTCAACTCTATAATACTAGCCATAGTCTATATATTGGAAGATGAGATCTCTTGAAATTAGAATGATTTTTAACTATATCAAAGGTGCTACAATTTCCCTATCAAGTATTCTGAGCTATTAAGGATGTATACATTATAAAAAGAATTTCTATAAACCAGCAGAATCTTCAGAATTTGAACTACAAAAACCTAGTCTCAAAGGTAATTTAGATCTGCCAGTAATGGTTTCTTTTTATATTCCTATTAATGGCATATGTTCCAATTTAAAATGCAGTAAAGATATTTCCTAAAAATGAATTTCAAATGTTTGTTGATTTGCAACATATTGTTCTTCTAAATTATCATTGCATCAAATGATTTTATTACTTCTCTTATTTGGCTTTTACCTATATCAGTTGTTGGTTTATGTTGTATGAATACTCATACATACACACACACACACACACACACACACACACACTCACTCATAAGTTTTACATAGTTTTCCCATTTTTGTGATGTGTTAATATGCATTCTCTGCTTTATTTTTTCTCTATGATCAGAGGTATGAAGGAGGGGGAAATATTCTCAGATACCATTCTAGTCCTCAATTCCTTAATGAAATTTATTAGTTTAAAACTGCTTCACGTTTATATTAAATCAACCTTCTAGCATTATACTCTAAATGTATTTCTATCTTGTATGCTTTATCTCACAGATTTTTTTTTAAACGTTCTTTCAAGGCTTAATCTATGATAGCTACTCAAATTCTACACCCAAAGCAGAAGTTTCAGGAAATCTTTTAGACTTCTGAAAATCTGAAACTCCTGAAATTCAGTAAATCTCTGCAATTCAAAGTACTAGTATTAATTAGTACTAAGGAAAGAAAAAAAGATAATGTATGTCAAAAATAATGGGTTAAATTGTATCAAACTCCAGGAGATCTAGTTCTCCTTTTTTTTTTTTTTCCTTCATTTTTTGGTACTGAAACTTGAACCCAGGAGCGCTTAACCACTGAGCCACATTTGGAGCCTTTTTTATTATTTTTCTTATTTTGAGACAATGTTTTCCTAAATTGCTTAGGGCCTCTCTGAGTTTCTGAGGCTGGTTTTGAACTCATAATCCTCCTACCTCAACCTCCTGAGTCACTGGGATTATAGGCATGTTCCAAATCTCTTTGAAAATAAACATTATAGGCACTCAAATCTCTTTGAAAATAAAAATAAACAATATAATTTTGTTTCCTGCACAACCAATTGATTTTGTCTTGATTATGTCAAATTATTGAAGTAAAACATTTACTGACTTGGTACTTTTTCCAGTAGGTAACAGTTATTTTTTTTTTCTTTGACAATAGTAAATCAAGATCATGTACAAAAATAACACACTAGAAACTATTTATATTGACTGGCAATAGCTAGTATTTGCAAAAATTTACAAAGAACTGGTTGCAAGTATATGCAACTGATATTCTATACATTATATCACGATTTTGAGGTAAGGAACAAAAGACATAACAAAGTCTCAAAATTGCTCTAAATGTGAACATCAGAAGGCTGATATTTTCTCCCCAATTATAAGGGTATAAGCTATTTGTCTCTGATATAAAATTATCTACTAGATCAGTCAGATACATATTTTTGTATTCATATGGGAGCCACTAAGTTATATTTAAAGCAAGTAAACAAGATAAAAATTAATACACACATACATATATTCATGTACATGTATATACTGCTATCTATGAGAGATTGTAATTATTTATAATTCTGTTTTGCAACCAAACAATAGAGGAGTAGTAAAGATAATAGTTATTACAATAACTAAAAAATAATGACAAGTAACTTTACCCCCAGAAAACATCTTTAAAATAAAAACAATTTTAAAAACATATAGCTATCTTTTTTATGGCACAGTACTGAGAGTTTGTTGAGATCCACTAAAAGAATTTCATTTTTTAATTTTCTTGTTCTCAAAAACCATTGGATGAACTATTACCCATACAAAATTGTTTCTCCTTTTCTTTATACGATTTCCATATGTGTCCTACCCTCAAAGAATATTTTATCGTGTTGTGGAGAGAATTCCCTCCACTCCTCTATACACATGCATATGTGCATGCATGCGCACACACACACAAACATTTGAAATATTTAAATAACAATAGAAAACAGTATATGGACGAAAATATTTATTAAAGTTTTGGAAAAAAATTACTATTTTATGTACTGTTAATAAGAATGGCAAATTATGGACATTAAGACTAAAATGAATGTGTCTGTATCTCCTAAAGGCTAAACACTTAGGACTCCAGAATTAGTGTTGTGATGGGTAGAAATGGGAGTAAAGTTACTTGTCACACCTCAAAAATCATTGTATATGCCAGTGTCTTAAAGAGTTTTTCATGTTTTCCCCTAGTAGTTGTGCAATTTAAGGTCTTACATTTAGGTATTTAATTTGTTTTGAGTTGACTCTGTTACAGGGTGAGAGTTAAGGGTCAAATTTAAATCTTCTGCATATTCAAATCTGGTTTCCCTGACACAATTTATCAGAGGCTGTCCTTTCTCCAGTGTATAGTTTTGATAACTTTATTGAGAATCAGCTATAGATTCATGGTTAATTTCTGGGATTTCTATTCTGTTCCATTTGTTTGTGTGTCTATTTTTATGCCTGTACCTTGTTGGTTTATACTCAAGAATACTTTCTCACTACATTTTTTTTTAATCATTAATTAATTAAGGTAAACTTTTATTATGTTAAACTTCTAGTATACTAGTTTGTTCTTTATTGTAATTATTGGCATGAAATTCCTCTTTGCTTGGTAAGATGAAAATACAAATATCTATTTGTAGACTAGCCTCTGACATTCCTTCTCTGTAATATTTAGTCAGGGAATGTAACTCTTAGTTTCTCAAGTTTCAGGAAAATGTCTTGTTAACACATTATAGTTAAAGCAGAATGGACTATGTAGCTAAAAAGCACTGGGTTCATACCATAAATTTCAGTTTGCTAACTGTGTACCTTGGGAAGTTACCAAACGACTTACTGTGTCTTTATGTGTAAAATGGTGATTTAGCATTGTTTTACAAGGGGATATAAGTGCTAATTCCTTAGTGACATGCTGGGAATGCGGTAGTAATTAGTAAGTCAAAATTCCCCTCATTTCTTCTCCTGTCAGCACACCAGTGTTGAGTTCAGGAGGTCATGTTCGTGCCTCCAACTTCCCCCAGTATGTCTCGACAAGTGTTCTCAAATCATTGTGTAGCCTTGCAAGCTTACATGGACCTTATTCAAATTTCTGTGTGGGACCCTGGGCACACTAGGGCATAAGGCCAGATTGTATTAGGTCTCCAGTAAACATATTACATTTTAAATATTCAGAATTCACTCTATGTCTGGAAAATGTTTTGGAGTTTCTTCCCAATGCCATCTTGGTCCCAATGGAATTGATACTATTTCCAATAATTGGTGGCACACTTCTTCTTAGGCTGCTATTTCCAGCCTCTCTAACACTATTGCAAATTCCTACTAAGGAACCACCATGCCTGAAAGGTTATCTATTCTTTTTTTTTTGGTACTGGGGATTGAACTCAGGGGCACTCGACCACTGAGCCACATCCCCAGCCCTATTTTGTGTTTTATGTAGAGACAGGGTCTCACTGAGTTGCTTAGTGCCTCGCCATTGCTGAGGCTGGCTTTGAACTCGTGATTCTCCTGTCTCAGCCTCCCTAAGTGCTGGGATTACAGGCTTGAGCCACCGCACCTGGCTTATTCTTTGAACAAATGTTTGTGCAATGTTCCCTATGTGCCTGGAGCAGTTCTAGGCAGTTGGGATATGATGTTGGAAGAAGGTAGAGAAGGCCTTTCTAATCAAAGTGAGGTTGCTAAAGCAAAATAAGCAATTATGTAATGTAATTAGGGCTCTTATGCAGGTAAGCACTGTTGAGGGGCCAGGGATAATTAGGAAAGGGCTGTTTGACTGTATGACAGTTTAACTGAAACCTGAAGTATAAAAGCTGACTCCACTGAGACCTACAAAAATATTATTCTGTAGAATCTGTATGAATTTCCCAAATGGTTTTTAGTATGTCATTAGTTGGTAGACATATTACCCTTTAAATATTGAGAAAATGTTTACATCAATATTTTCTTCTCAGTTTTATTTTTATGACATTTTGTTTTCCTTCAGTAAGTATGTATAAGCAAAACTGTCAGGTTTAACTTTGATGAATATATTTTGTGTTGTTCAATGCTAAATATTTTATATAAATGTAGATTTATTTTTATTTTCTCAATGTTCCATTGTTTCAGAAATCATTAACAGATTCATAAAAGTTTATTTGTTGTGGTTCTATTGTTCCCCACTTTTGAAATATCCAAATATTCTCAAATACATAAATCTATGTTAGTCCAAGTAAATTATTTTCCCTAGAAAAATAAACTCCAATAAATGTATTCTGTATTGCCATATATTGGATCATTTCTCAAAATTATTGTTTCAACTTTTCAACAATAGTATATCCATCAATATAGTACTAGGAGGAAATGAAGTATGATTAAAGTCAAGTGGCTTATAATTTGTTGGTAGAATTGATTTTTTTCTCAAAGACTAGGCCTTCTAAAATCAACTAATTTGCTCTGAAAATGGAAAGTAAGGTTTGGATGCTGTATTTTCTCTTGATTGTTGAGAAGGTATTCCAAATTTGCTAATTTAATGGATGCTAGCATATTTAATAACTGAGTAATATGCAAGCAACCCAATTCAGGATGGTTTAAGTTTTCCTACATTTGTATACAACTTCAGAGAATTAAGGAAATCTGTTTCTCTCTAGAGTTTCCAGAATCATTGCACTGCTGATCTTTTGATAATAGCGTGGTGAAACCTATGCCAATTTTCTGAGCTACAGAATGTTTAGATCATAAATTTGTGCTTTAAGTAGCTAAATCTGTGGTATTTTGTTTTGATAACAATAAAAGAAACTGATGTAATAACTGTAAAAATTGGCCACATATTTTGTGTCTCAGGAACCTCCAGGGTTCCAACAGTCCATATATTGAGGAATGTTGTCTTAGGCCTATGGATATCAACACGGTAGATTTACTTGACATACTCTTTAGTTTCTTATGTACCTGCTAAGTGGTCTAGATTTTGTCTTTTCAAAGGTGACATCTTTCTATGTAGCAACAGAGCATTTGAATCATAAAAACCTGTTAAATTGTTTTCATTTTTGTCACTTTAGACTAAAGGTAAACAACAAAAGTGATTTAAGTTGGAAAGTCTCTCCTCCCCTTTAGACCTATAACAATCTAAGGAAACTCATATCAATTGATCTATTTTTTGGTAGCATCTGGAAATGCCTCCATTTGGTTTGAAAAAGCCAAATGAACCACCATTCCAGACCATCACTACTGTATTGCAGTATTTCCCATCAAAGACTGAAAAAGGAAGAGAACAGTTGCTACAAACAAGTCTTCAGGCATTTCACATCAAAACTGATTAGACATGCAATCAAATTTATAAACAACAGCCGGGCGTGGTGGCGCACGTCTGTAATCCCTGCACTTTGGGAGGCTGAGACAGGAGAATCGCGAGTTCAAAGCCAGCCTCAGCAATGGCGAGGCACTAAGCAACTCAGTGAGACCCTGTCTCTACATAAAACACAAAATAGGGCTGGGGATGTGGCTCAGTGGTCGAGTGCCCCTGAGTTCAATCCCTCGTACCAAA
>CM053399.1:132050753-132075175 GCA_028644305.1 Xerus rutilus | reverse complement strand
GGCGCACGTCTGTAATCCCTGCACTTTGGGAGGCTGAGACAGGAGAATCGCGAGTTCAAAGCCAGCCTCAGCAATGGCGAGGCACTAAGCAACTCAGTGAGACCCTGTCTCTACATAAAACACAAAATAGGGCTGGGGATGTGGCTCAGTGGTCGAGTGCCCCTGAGTTCAATCCCTCGTACCAAAAAAAAAAAAAAAAAAAAATTTATAAACAACAAAGGAATAAAAGTATGTCACCTTCAATTTAAAGATCAGATGGAAAGAGCAATAGAGCTAAATCTGACTTCTCAAACAGAATCTGCTGTGGTTACAAGCTTAGTTTTTTGGAGGAATACTTTATTTTGGCCTCACAGTTCAGAATTTCAGCCCATGGTGACTGGTTCCATTGCTCAAGGCCTGAGGCAAGGCAGAACATAATGGGAGAAGGGCATGTGAAAGGACAGCTGCTCATCTCATGGTGGTCAGTAAGCAGAGGACTATAAGTTTTTTAAATGGTCCCAGGTCAGAGCTCTGTAATACATTACAAAAAAAAAAAAAAAATCATATTAACTAGCAAAATGCAAACAGCTCTAAGCTCCAGATATTAGCCCAATATTCTGAAGAAAATATTTCTAAAAACATTTCAAAAAAACACTATTTAGGTTGATTGCATTGTAATTATAATGGCTAAAAAAATCTGAAAAATTAGTCTAGAGCAAACTCCAAAATTACTGACTCCTATTAATTGGAACACTTGATGAAGTTTTAAGAATAATGAGCACTAAGCTCAAATAAAATATTTTGAGTCCCCTCTTTGTCAGAAAATTATTTACACTCTTCTGGGAAAATAAATGTTCAATGTCTTCCATTTACCTCTAATTACACAAGGGGAAATGAGAAGCACAGCTGAAGAGTAGCACAATACATTTCTTATCATTACTGGGGCAGCACATTCCACTCAGGACAACATTTTGTTCCCTCCTGCTCTTCCTTGGAATTACCAAACTTTCAAGTTGTGAGTTTGGGTAATTTACCTGATGATTTACCTCTATCTCAATCCAATGTCTTAGTATTTCTATGGAAACTTTTAAAGCTGAACACAAATCTTTTCTCAGCTCTAACCTGGTAAGTTAATTTGGAAGGGATTGTCTCATAAATTGTAGATTCTTTCTATAGGTCCTGCCTAAAGATTTTTTCTGACTCCCTTGATTTCTTTTGTTCTTTTCCATCTAGCACCTTTATCACTAAAGATTTAAATCAACCATTAGATGGCATTATTTCTTTATGGGCAAAAATTCTACCCGTATTATATGTATATGGGATGCAGAAAATAGAAATAAATCTTTTATGTTCCTCCCTAGGATTCCCTAATATTTTAAAAATCAGCAGGACTTAAGGGACTGCTTTGTAACCTAAGGTTTATTGGGCCAAAAACTTCTAGTTCCCACTTCTAGCTATGTAATATTCCCATTTGAGAAATTAAATAAATAAATGTTTATTTATAAATAACAAATGGGAAATTTTATTAGTTAGTCTTGATCTAAAACTATCAATAAAATTACAAAATATAAATTTATCTTGTGTCTGTCTAATCCTAATACCATCCTGTCTGCTATCATTTCCATCATCCAATATGAAAGTCATTGATTTGTGTTCTTTTTTTCATATTCCCGTTGGGAAGGAATTCTAGAGTTTGTTTACTTTGACCTCAGTAAACAAATAGTATACCTGAACTTCTATGCCCCAAGGATTTACTGAGGCTCATACCTACTTCTCAGGTACTCTAAATGACAATCTGGGGAGACTTAAAAAATGTCCAGAGAACTTCACTTTAACCCAACACGGATGACCTCCTTCTGTTCTCTGACAGTTATGACAACCCTTACAGTTACTGAATACCTCCTTAATACATTAGCAAGGGAGGGACACAATGTAGTTAGAAAAGAAATTCAATTATGCTATCTATCCAATAGCTGGGTCATAATATTTCAGTCACAGGTAAAACTCATTATAGACTTATATTTTCCTATTTGACATTTTCCCTTCACTAAAACAGAATTACAAAGAAGAGGATTTTTTGTTTTGTGAGATATCGTGGGATGTGGATTGCTAATTTCTCTATGATGGCCTCATCCATCATGCCATAAATAGAAAATTACTTCCAAACCCAGTGGTCTGGAATAATATATCCAGAGATACTTTCCATGATCTTACAGATGTTACTTTTTATGTCTTCCTTTTCCTTTGTGCATACTAGTTAATCTTTTTTCCTTTGTACATGGAGGAGAGGTTCAAGACCTTGAAATGTTATCTGAGAAGTATAATAGCCACAGAGACCTTCAGGATATTATTGTTAGACTTCAGGGCCAGAAGCTAGGGCATATCCCCCAGGCTGTAAGCCATGGCCACAAACATCAAACTTGCCCAAGTTATCTCTGATTTAGTATTAGATCATTTACTTAATACATATTTTTCATCTGTGCAGATTATATTCTTTAATAAAAACACATAGAGTTTTTCTGAGTATCTCTTGTGAAATGTTTCTATTATATTCCTCTCATCACTGTATATCTCTGTCAAATCTTAATCCTGCCACTTTGCTTCTTTTACCCAGCTAACAGTGTACCCCATGATTGTGTCACTCATAGTTGATGATTATCTTATTTGAGGCTGCATTTATCTGAAAAATTCCTCTCCCAAGTTCTTCATTCTTTGTGTTGATGGTTTCCGAGGAGAGAGAGAGAATAAAGCCTCCCAGATTGAGTGTATCATCATGCATCAACATAAACCTATTGAATATCAAGCACTAATAATATCAGATCAGAACAGGTGGCTGAGTTATTCTTTCTTGCTGGAGTTTGCTTAACAACAGAGGTAAAGAAGGTTGACATGCTTACTGATAGCTGCTATGCCTTTGGCATAGTATAGGATTTGAGGATATTATGAAAATAGAATATTTATGACTGAAATTGGTACTTCAGCCAAAATATAGACCTTAAATAGCATAGTTTCTGAAGGGACTTTTCTTATCCCCAAGATATTGCTATAATTAAAGCTTAGCAGCTAGTCCAAAAAACTTAGTTGTGGCATGTGGGAACAGATTAGCTGATAAACATAGTTAAATATTGGTTCCTTGCTCCTATCCCCCAAGAACTTCTAATGATTTACAAGCTTTGAAATTATCCCTCTGGTTATCATGTGAGGCCCTGGATCCCTAATAGGATTTTTCACTCTTCCTTAAGGATGACTCTTCCATTTCAGAATGAGTCCTAAGGAAATAATAAAAAGATCCTCATAGCCCAAATAACAGCTTCAAACTTAGAAAGAATTGGATGGCAAAGTTAGATCTTTTATCCACATAGATGGACTTTGTAAGCATCAAGACATCCACTTGGTACTACCAAGTCTGACTCTCAAGTCACTGTATATGATTTATAAAACATGAATCACCAAGGAAGAACAAAATGTGGGATAAAATATGCAAATAGAAGCTTAGACCCTTTCGTTTCTATATGAATCAGGGAATTACCACTTATACCCTGGAAAAGGTATAAAGATGAGTCAAAGAAGGAAAATAGTACCCTTCCTTCACTGGCAAATAGATTTTATTTAGTTACCAAAAGCAGAAGACTATTAATATATACTCACTATGACCTGCATATTTACCAAATGATTAAAGACATTCCCTGCCTAAATACTTTAGCAGCATCAGTTGCTGAAGTTTACTAGAACAGGTTTTACCCCCATTTCCCATTGGGATATCTTCTTGCCATCCCTAATTGTGCTGGAAATTAAAAAGCAACATATATTTGTCAAATATTTCACTGCCTTTATCATCACCAGTGGTCAGACACCAGAGAATGAAACAATGTTATCCTCAAGAACAAACTAGTTGAACTGTCAGGAGAATTGGACTTAGTATGGCCAAAAATGCTGGTCATTGACCTTATGACTCTTAGCTCCTCACTCTTAATTTCATATAAACTTCCTTATCACAGGAAGGCCCAGAAATATGCCTTATTCATCTTAACTAGCAGAAAATTCTGACTTGACTCAACCTGCCATACTTAAATAGTGTCAGCGGTTGATAAAATATATTTCCAATCCTATAATCAACAAGTCAAGGTTGCCTTCACGTCATAATTATCTGATCATTCTTTATATGTCTTAAAAGTAGGCACTCTAGTATTCTGGAAATGCTACCAATGGGCATTGATCTCAGCTGGAAAGACCTTTATACAATTTGTTCATCGATAACACTGATATCAAGCTTCAGGGCATTCAACTTTGAGTTAATGTTTCACAACTAAAGAAAGGCAATAGCGGGCTAGGGTTGTAGCTCAGTGGTAGAGTGCTTGCCTAGCATATGTAAGGCACTGGGTTAAATCCTCAGCACCACATTAAAAAAAAATAAAGTTATTGTATAAAGTTATTGTGTAAAAATATAGTTATTGTGTAAAAAAAATGAGTGGTAAGAGCAATCCATACTAAAGAAGTATTCCAACTAGACACTTCCAAGAACAGATAGCAGCTTGGAGCAGACAGTTGTCTTGAGAATCAGAGAAATGAAATGTTGTCACAACTTCTTCCAAAAGACCATGGAAAAAGACCTGACCGGATTCTTTCTTTTTCCTTCTGCTTCTTTTCCTTTTCTGTTTGCCCTGCTCTTCTTTCCGCAACAACTTGCTGCTTTTGCTGTCATTTTTCCTCACTTGAGTTTAGATCTTTGCCTTTGCTTTTCTGTTCTTAAATTTAAGAATTTCTACTCCTATCCTGTTCCCGATCTTTCCTTTTCCTCTCCTCTCATCAAGACTATTTTGCCCAAAGAATCGTTGGTATGCCCATGGTGAACTGTTCAGTACTTCTCATAAAAAAAGAGTATGCATTATGCCCCCTCTCCCACGGTCACATCTGATATTTCCCAGATCCCTTTGATCAATTGAAATGCATATTTTGCAATGAATCTTCTTTCATTTGCCTTTACTAAATGGTGAAAACAGACAGTTAATCATGTGAGAAACTCTAAGCTTCTTCCCCTCTTCCTGGCAATGGTCATGTCTTTTTCCTTCATTTATAACCACCAGCTCCTTTCTGAGAACAGACATTTACAATGCTTAGCTAGTTATCACTTAATCTTCCATAAAGCAACAAGCCATCTTGGATACCTCTCAATTTCCATTGTCTCTCCAATCCTAATTCCTCAGACTCAACTCAATGGCTCATAGAACACCTCCAACTAAGCCATTCCTCACCCTCAATACTGGCTGTCTTTGGTCACACTCAACCATAAAATAATTATTCATTTCACCTCTGACTAGGAGAAACAATTGGGTTGTGAGAGTCTCAAACCAGTCAGTGGATTAATCCCTGATGGGATTAACTGAGTGGTAACCAGATGCACGTGGGGTGTGGGGTATTTTTTTACATAATAATTTCACCCCTAACTAGGGGTGAAATTATTATTATTTTTTGCCTGAACCCAAGCCTACTGGCTAGTGTTGGTTAATCATATCTCATCACCTGACCAATTGTTCTAATCTGTTCATGTTAGTATCCCACAATTTTTTTTTTTTTTTTTTTTGCTTTTTGTTGTTTGTTTTTTTCTTTTCTACGACTACCTCTGAAACAATCCCCTATTCTGTTTGGTTTACCTTGCTCTAGTTATAAGAAAAACAAGTGGCATTTAGGACATTACAGTTTTTGTCAGAGACCTCAGTTTCTAGAGAAGCAGTTTATAAAAAACAGCAACAGAATCTGGCTTAAATTCTATTCATAATTTCACTACATTTTGGGAAAAATTTGCCATCTCATGCACCATCCCTGGGAATTCACTTCCTGGATGAAGATGTTCTATTCAGTAACACAATAATTTACTCATTGCTACAGTGGTTTGCAATGATTTGAATGCAGTGATTTGAATAATCACTGGCCTCAAATTAGTGATTAATTATGAGAAACCTAGTACACTTTTGTCCATAACATTACCTTCAATGTGATCCTCACTGCAGAAGGGGCTACTTGGTTAGTGTTTTAGTCAGCTTTTTTGCTGCCATGACTAAAGGACTTGATTAGAAAAATTGTAGAGAAGGAAAATTTTATTTGAGAGCTCACAGTTTCAGAGGTCTTATTCCATAGAAGGCTTGCTCCATTCCTCAGGGCTCTGGCTGAACATCATGGCAGAGAGTGGCAGAGAAAAGCAGCTCACATCATGGTAATCAAGAAGTAGAAAGAGTAACTCCATTCTACAGATACAAAATATGTATCCCACAGTCACACCCCACTTGCATCTGGTTACCACTCAATCCAATCGTTTCTCCTCTGAACCTTGCAGTGTTTCACATGTGAGCTTTTCGGGGACACCTCACATGCAAACTGTAACAGTCAGGCTTCAGAAGCCACTGCCACATCTTTATTCCCAATAAGCTATTTAATCTTTTATTAATAACAAAGGAGCAAGAGACAAATTTTAGCAACAATTTTGCTAAATTAGTTCAGGCAGAACCCCACCCTAGATATCTGACAACAATGGAAAACTAATAAAAGTCTACACCCCCTGGCCTAGAAATTTGATTACTCTGGTCTGCCTTCAGTGAAAATTCTGTTAATAAATTTAACCAGAACCACCCACTTTTCTTATCTTAGTAATTCTATCTTAGTAATTCTTAGATAATTTTCTTATCTTAGTAAATTCCCTCTTAGTAATTTTCCATCCACAGACCTGAGCTTCTCCTTAGCTACAAATCCCCACTTGTCCATGGCATATTTAGAACTGAATCCAGGTCTTCAGGTATATATGTCTCTCTTGGGCTATTGCAATAGTTTTTTGGGTTTTTTTTTCTCAGAATTTGTAGCCATGCCTTTAATTTATTTCAGGTTCTGGTTTTATTTAATAGTGGTTTGCCTAAAGACGTCAATTTATTAACAGGTTGAAAAGAATAAATGTTTTTTTTTAAGATTTTTCCAACTTCATCTTGCTCTAAGGATAGGAGTGCCAAATCTGTTTTCATGTTCAAGAACAACTGGAAGTCATAGGAGAACATATCTTGACTTGTAATGCATATCAAGATATCAAAATCAGAAAGAATAGAGTCCAATAAAGGGTCATTAAGACTAAACATGAAGGGCTGAGGTGGTGGCTCAGTGGCCGAGAACTTGCCTGGCATGTATAAGGCACTGGGTTCGATTCTTAGCACTGCGTATAAATAAATGAAATAAAGATCCATTGACAACTAAAATATATTTAAAAAATAAAGACTAAACATGTCACAGTTCTGTTACTATACTTTGATGTTTCTGTCTTGTTTTAATGGCATTTTTACTATAAAACCTACATGCAAATGAAATAGATTCCAATTAGAATGGAGTGACATATACACTACATATATATCCTATTAAGAAATATTGAGTAAGAATTTGAGAGTGGGGATTCATAGAGTCAAAAGAGTTTTCTGCTAGTTGTGATGGCGCATGCCTGTAATCCCAGCAGCTTGGGCCGTTGAGGCAGATGTATCTCGAGTTGAAAGCTAGCCTCAGCAATTTAGAGAGGCCCTAAGCAAATTAGCAAGATCCTGTCTCAAAATTTAAAAAAAGTAAAAAAGGGCTGGGGATGTGGTTCAAAGGCTAAGCGCCCCTGGGTTCAATCCCTGGGACCCCCTCCCTTCATGTGCCAAAATGTTTTACTTCTATGTGAATATATTTGAAATATAAAAATAAAGATTTTCAGTAACCCTATAATGTAAATTCTTTGGTACAGAATACGGTGCCTTACATATATATGGTCAAGATAAATAAATTTGTTGAGTATATGAATCCAACAGTCAAGGAATATCTAGTATAATAATAGATAAAAACAATACCAATTATTTTGTTAGAGTTTACAATCATTATTGTGTGAATACATATATAATATCGCTATGAAAGACAAAAAGAGTATGTACAGATAAGTAAGAATATTTTTCCTGGGAGGCACTTCATTGAACTTTTATATTCCACATCTATTCAAATATAGTGCTTCAGATATAGCTGAATATGATATCTATACATTATTTTTATATTAACATATACTTAATATGCAGTTGTATCAAAGAAGTTCCTCATATCAAAATTATTTTTTATTTTTTGGCCTAAAATTTAGTTTATTTTTGTTATACATCAGAACTCCAAATAAGATACATAATTCAGATAAAGGAGCCAGAGAATCTTTGATGAATTCAGTCCTGATTCTCATCTTTGCTCCATAATGTAGTCATTGTTATATTATTTGAAATTCCTGCCTTAAATTTGGTCCATTAAGGAACAGGACAAATATTCTTTCACTTTCATATTTGACTTTTGGGCTTTTTTATTACAGACAATTAGTTATAGCTCTGAGGCATTCTAAACTAATAAAAATACTTAATATGAACATACTTAAAAGAATTAAGATTATTGTAACTCATATTCACCTTCAAAAACTTATGTTCTACTTTAAGCAGTTCATTTTTCTTTCATTATTAAAGAGAATTACATTAGTATTTTAATATTGATATAACTAAAATACTCCAGACAAGAAATAACTTTACCACTTAGTTTCTCATAAATAAAAGGAAAAAGCTATTATTTCAATTGTTTGAATTGGCTCTTATCATAACTGTTTTTGAGAAGTTCAGGAAGAAAACCCAATTACCAAAGTTTTTGATGAGAAGTAATTAGCAGCAATATTACAGTAGCAGTATTATGATAGATTCTTAGCAACACACATTTTCAAATTCAACTCAACTCTATTTTTTTCTTAATTAAATAGGATTTGTTTGCTAATGCAAACAGGTTCTCATCAGGAGAAGTAGTTATTCAGTAAATAAATATTTTCTACTAATTGAATATAGAAAATTTATTGATAGTTCATTGAGATCCTTCTTTTAGAGAGTCTGTTTTGTAAGTTTTCTGAGAATATTCATAGGTCAACTGTTAAGAGTAAACCAATAAGTAAGTTTAAGTTTGATTCCTGGCCAGGCACAGTGGTGCAAACCCATAGACCTAGTGGCTCCAGAGGCTGAAGTAGGAGCATGATGATTTCAAAGCCAGATTTAGCAATTTAGCCAGGCCCTAAGGCAACTCAGTTGGACCCTGTCTAAAACTAAAATATAAAAAAAAGTCTGGGGATGTGGTTCAGTGATTATGCACCGCGGGGTTCAATCCTCCCTACCAAAAGACAAAACAAAAAAATTGATTTCTAGAAATTGCTAATCCTTCATTCACTGCCCCACACTCTCTCATAATAGTTTTGAAGAGGAACAGCTAAATGACTCTAATTTCCATTGAAATGTGTACAGTATATATAGTATTAAGATGGAAAATTATATAGCGCTAAGATGGAAAATTTTTAATACAATTGATTATTTTGGAACTGTAATATCTTATTTGATGTCTCTCAATTTTTCTCTTATCTCTCTCAAACTCATAAAGTCAACTTTTCAAAACATAACTTTTCAAGTTATGTTTTTCTTTGTCATAGTATCATCTTGTAATACATTTACTATTTCCTGTTCAAATTAATTATAAACCCTTTCAAAAAATAACTAGTAATTATTGTTAGGTACAATGATATAATTCAGATATGGTGGTAAGACAAAAATAAATCTACTCCTGTTAGGCCATGAATAGGAATATTAGAAATGTGGTTTATAGAGACTGTATTTTTATTTAACTCAATTTACCTAATGTAATTATTTTGTGTAGTCAATAAGAAAGATACTATGCAAAATTCTACTTTTGATTATTGTTAATATTTTTATGAATATTTAAGTTCATATCAGACTATATTAATAAGTTCTTATCTATGAAAAATTAAAAAATATATGGACTGATAAGAATTCATCCTTACTAAATGACAACATTGAATTATTAAATTTATACATATATTTAAGATATTATTGGAAATAATACTTGTTATTTTAAAAGCCTTTGATATAAACAGACATTAAAATTGTACCAGATTATCACTTAACTGACTCTTTAAATTGTTTCCTGGATAAACAGAGATACCATGTTTAACCTACATTCTAGTTTTAATGCCTACTTGCTAAGATAGAGTCTTAATTTATTCTTCTGTGTTAGTAGTGCTAAAAGGAAAAGAGATCTGTTAAAATAAAGAAATTGTATTACTTTACAACCTACTGCTCAGCAAGATTCTCTTACCAAAAATTATTATCCATGTAACTAGAATATGTAGGTACTTCTATGTCTGTATCAAGGAAGTAGTACATTGTCTTGGTTAAAATGCCATTTTTGGAGTTCAACTCATGAGGATTGAAATTTAATGCTGCATGTCTTTATTCTGGGGCCTTGGATAAATAAATCACACTCTGTGTGTGTGTGTGTGTGTGTGTGTGTGTGTGTAGTGAAGGAGATTGAAACCAGGGGACTCTACAACTGAATTATATTCCCAGCCGTTTTTTATTTTGAGACAGGATCTTGCTAAATTGCTAAGGCAGCCCTGGAATTTGCAATCCTCCTGCCTAAGGGTACCTGGGATTATAAGCATGCACTAATGCACCTAGCAAATCACACAATTTTTCATTCTCAATATTATCACTTGCACAAATGAGAATAATTATATTCATTACATATTTGCTTTAATGATTAAATACAAGAATATATGTTAAGAAATCATCAGGTTTGCAGTCATAGAGTAAAAACCATAATAAATATCAGCCAAATATTGTGATTGTTACATACTTGAAAAATCATTTGCCAAATAATCAGTGTCTTAAATTTCAAAATTATACCAGAGGTTTATGGGTTGTAAGAGACACCATAGGTCATACAGGAGCTCCTTGACTTATATTATAAAGCTACCATAAGATAGCTTGTGAATAGAAATAAATGTTTTCTTGAATCCTGCCGCAATTCTTTCTTAAAATGTAAATATTGCGTGAACCTTTCTCCCCATATCCTCATCAACATTTATTGTTACTTGTATTCTTGATAATTGCTATTCTGACTGGAGTGAGATGAAATCTCAGTGTAGTTTTAATTTGCATTTCTCTAATTGCTAGCGATGTTGAACATATTTTCATATGTATTTTTTAACGTTTCATATTTCTTCTTCTGTGAAGTACCTGTTCAGTTCCTTTACCCATTGTTTGATTGGGTTATTATCATTATTATTTTTGGTGTTAAGTTTTTTGAGTTCTTTTTATATCTTGGAGATTAATGCTCTATCTGAGGTGCAGGTGGTAAAGATTTTCTCCCATTGTGTGGGTTCTCTGTTCACTCATACATAGCTGGTGGGACTGCAAATCAGTACAACTGCTCTGGAAAGCACTATGGAGATTCCTTGGAATATTTGATCCATTTATCCCTCTCTTTGGCTTATACCCAGAGGATCTAAAATCAGCATATTACAGCAGCACAGCCACATCAATGTTTAGAGCAGTTTATTTCACAATAGCCAAGCTATGGAACCAATGTATGTACCCTTCAAAGGATGAATGGATAAAGAAAATGTGGTATATATACACAATGGAATATTACTCAGGTATAAAGAAGAGTGAAATTATGGCCTTTGCCAGTAAATGGATGGAACTGGACAATATCATGCTAAGTTAAATATGCCAGTTCCAAAAAACCAAAGGCCAGATGTTCTCTCTGATGTGTGGATGCTAACACATAACAAGGAAGAGTAGGGAGGGGAAATATAGAAGTTCATTGGATTACACAAAGGGAAATGAAGGGAGGGATGAGAACAGGAAAGACACTAGAATGAATCAGACATTACTTTCATAAATGAATACATAAGCAGTGTAACTCCACATCATATATAATCACAAGAATGGGATCAAAATTGGAATGGGTTGCACTCCATGTAGATGTATGTCAAAGTACATGTGTCATGTAGATCTAAAAACAACAAATTTTAAAAAATTAAAAAATGTAAATATTGAAATGGAGAGTAATTTCTTGATTGATGTTTACAAAGTTATTAGATGCTGATGAGGGCAGCCATCCTTTCATAAGAAGGCTTATTTGAACTGGAGTTAAAAACATGTAATCTGAAGTTAAATCGTGGATATAGTAATTAATATTAAACAAAACACTATTGACTGCATTGGATTAAGGACATATAATGCAGATAAATTTCATGAAGTTGTCTGTAATACTTAAATGGTTTATAGGTCAATAAAAATGACTTGGTGTTAACATGTCCTTAGATGTTCAAAATGACATGAACAGATTTTAATATACACTCTTAATATACAAAATTTACTTCCTTAAGTATTTCATCAATTATTTCCAAGGAGTGATGATAAATTATCCCTATGTACAGTAATAACAACTTCATACAGAACTCTGGAAATATTTTAGAAACTTTCTAAATTATTTAATTTTATGTAGTAACTCATGGGAGTAATGTCAGTGTTTCATGCTTTATTTACATTTATATTATCATAGCACAAAATCAAGTTATAACTTTGAATTTGAGGAACCACCCACACTATGACACCATCTTTACATCTCTTAACTAAATGCAGATATTATTTCAGATATGATACCCAGAGTCACTTTAACTAGGATGATATTTTACTTATAAATTTATAAATCCACATCTTTAACTGGAAAGAAATTCATTAGCCACATGAATTAGTTCACATTATATATTTATTATTAGGTCCAAAATATATTAGAATTTTTTCCACCTTTTCAAAGAACAGCAGAATCATAATGAAATCTTGAGATACTTCCCTTATCAGACTTACATTTTCTATTCATGTATAATACAGATAATTTGAAAATGTAGAGAATATATTTTTAAAATTTTTACATAATAAAAATACTTAAAATTTATCACAAATATTCAAATCAATTGTCTGGAAATTATCCAAGATTTTGTGTAGTTGTTACAGCAAAAATAGAACTGTCAGAGATATATATGTGAATATAAATATATGTACATAAATATATTAATAATTTGTTGATATATTCTTATTAGGCCAAAAATATGGTTCCATGAAATTTTATGTAGTTTATGTTTCTAATACATTTTCATTAGATGTAAAAATGCAAATTTCTTAAAAGTTATGTTTAAATATTTTTTTCAATTATATCCATAAAGGTCATAATATCCTATGTAACTTTAGGTGACTTTTTGGATGTATATTAATAATGGAATCAGTAGAATCACTAACACTTGTGTATTAGAGATTCTTATTTATTTTGGATTGATGTAACTTTACATATCTGTAAGGAAAATATCTGAAATTTATATTTTACACTTTATTTTTGAAGAAAGTTCAATTTTTTCCTATAGTAATGACTTATTTTTAGGAAGATATGCTTGTAAACATTTACTGAAGAACATACTCACATAATTAGATTTGAGATGAATGTGTAAGGATTTTTAAACAAAGAATTGTTGCTTATTATTCTTACACGTTGGAAATTTCTTAAACTCAAAAGACATAAGAATTCTTAAAAAGTAAGAAAAAAAAGGTGTGACTTTTGTATTCCTGAAAATTACATCAAGCACAGAGGACACAATATAAGTCATTTTCATTAATGCAATCCTGTCACCCTCTTTTAAACATGCTTTCTTTTGTCTCTATCTGCTCTCACTCCTTGAAAGAAAAAAATGTACAACAATGCACACTGACAGATATAATCCTTTAATCAAATTTTATAAAAGCATTGGGGATGTTTAGAATTTTATATGGCTGTCTGATTTTAAAGAGGTGCTTTGCGCTGGTTGTCTAGGGAGCTCCAAATCTCTCTTTAATAATGCAAAAGGAATGCTGAAACATTAAGTCAGAAGAACAAACATTTTTCATCTAACTACATAAAGATGAACAGAACCATCTTTCAACATCATTCATAGGAACCAATAGAGGTACAATGTCATGATTGAGTTGAAAATGTATGAAATTCATTTTCTGGAAATAGATATGCTTTTTGTGTATGGAAAATATCAGTTTCATAAATGACAGGTTATTTCAATAAAACCTTATAACACTTTCATGCCCCACAGAAATAAATACCAAACCACCCTTGTCAAATTGTTTATATTACAGGAAAAATGCAAACTGATTTGCTTTATAATATCTTTCCAATGATGCCAGACAAGACCAGAAAAAAATTTTGCTACCAATTTGGCTTGGTATGATCATATATTATAAATTTCTTTGTGAGAGATATGAATTTATTTCTTCATTTTTTTACAGAATAATTTGCACTTTTCTAGATATTGAAACTGACTTGGTTAATTCAAACTATGACTTTCAGTCCTACCACTTCTGTGTGCCTGTCAATATCTCAGGTTTAAGAATACAAAACAAAGTAAAAAAAATTGAACAGGATAAATTGACCAGATATAGAGGCACAGGGCATCCTCTAACTGCTGTTGGTGATAAGTACTAAGGTTATACAGCTGTATAAGTAGCTCAATTCAGTAGTCTAGTGTTCAAGAAACAGAACAACATACTGGTCAAAAAATAAATAAATGGAAAGAACACTTGTGTTCATAGATTGGAATGATTGATAGTTAAAATATTCATGCTACTCCAAATAATCTACAGAATAAGCCCAATCCTATCAAAATTCTGAAACTTTTCATGGAAATAGAAACAAATTCTTGATTTCTTGTAGAGTAATGGAAGGTCCAATAACCAAAGCAAAATGTTTAGAAAGAAATATGAAACTGGAGTCATCAAAATCTCTAATTTCAAACTATTTTACAATGCTATACAACAAAAGTAGTATGTTACAGGATAAAAACAAATACATAAACTAAAGGAACAGAAGAGAGAGCTCAGAAATAAACCTAGTAATAAATAGTCAACCAATCTTTGACAAGGATGCCAAGACTGCTTGTGGGAAGAGGACAATATTTCCAGTACATGGTGTTGGAGTCTGGATACACATATGCAAAAGAATAAAATAGGAATTTTTCTTACATCACATAGAAAAAAAAATTAACTCCAAATGGGCTAACTACTTCAATTTAAACTCTGAAACTATAAAACTTCTAGGCAAAATATAGGAGAAGAGCACCTTGACACGGTCTTCACAGTGATTTTTTGGGAGTATGACATCAACAGTACAAAAAAATAAACAAAAATAAACTAGGGGGGACTAAATCCTACTGTGAAACTTTTGGACAGCAAAGAAAACAGTCACCACAATGGAAAGCCTGGTCTACAGAATGGAAAAAAATATTTGCAATCTGCTAAGTGGTTAATATCCAAAATATATAAGGAACTCACACAACTGAATAGCATAAAAATGAACCTATTTAAAGGTAGACAAAGGACTGAAATAGACATCTTGTAAAACGAAACATGAATGACCAACAGGTACATGAAAAGTGCTCAGTGTCACTAATCATCAATGAAATGCACATAAAATGAGATATCACCTCTTCCCTCTTGGTATGGCTGTTGTCAAGAAGACAGGAGATAACAAGTGCTAGTAAATGTGGACAAATGGGAACCCTGGTATACTGTCAGTATAAAAGTAAATTGCTATAGTCACTTTGGAAAACAGTATAGATGTTCCTCAAAAAATGAAAAATAGTAGTACCATCATCAGTGCTTCTCCTGGATATGCATTAAAAAATATAAGCAGTATCTCAAAGATATACCTGTACCTCAATGTTTATTACAGCATTATCCATCATAATCAATCTATGGAAACAGTGCGTGTTTATCAATGAGTAAGTAGATGCAGAAAATGTAGAATATTAATATATAATAGAATATTATTTATCCATAAAAATGAAGGAAATTCTAATAGGTACGACAAAATACATGACCCTAGGAACATTATGGGAAGTAAAATAAGTCAGATACAGAAACACATATACTGCATGTTGTCATTTAAATGCAGAATCTAAAATCGTCAGACTCATAGAAACAGAATAGGATGGGGGTGCAAGAGGCTTTGGAATATGAAAAATAAATACAATATTGGTCAAAGGGTATAAACTTTCAGTTATCAGATGAATACATTTTAGGGGTCTATTGCATAGCAAGATAGCTATATTTAATAATACTGTATTATTTTTCTGAAGTTTGACAAGAGTAGACTTTCAGTGTTCTAACCACACAAACACACACATACACCCACACAATAGATTGCTGTGCTCATGATTGCTAATTTTTCCCTATTATTTTTGTAAGGTGATTATTTTTATTATTACTAACACACATTGATTGCACAAGATAAGCCAATCATGGTGGTCTGTGTCTGTTATCCCAGTCCTGGGAGCCTGAGACAGTAGGATTACAATTTGAAGGTCAGCCTCAGTGACTGAGAAAGACCCTTAACAACTTAGTGGAACCCATCTCCAAACAAACAACAACAACAAAACAACCAGGAGCATAGTTCAGTTGTCAAATGTCTCTGGGCTCAATCTATAGTGCCAAAAATAAAACAAAAAAGCAGAAGTTAATGTGTTTGTGACATTTCCTTACATGCATAACTGTGTCTGATCATACCCAATTTCTCTTCTGTACTGTTTTGCTCACCCCTCTCTTCTTTCCCCTAGACCCCTTCCCATTCGTTAATATTATTTCCAGTCTAGTCACTGATATTTGGGATTTGTTTTTGTTTTTCCTATTCTGAGAACTTGCAATGCATTATTCGATCATGTTTTTAGATATGTCTATTTTTATATGGATACTCCTTGCTATAAACTTACATCTTAGTACTGATTTCAGTGTGTCTCACCACTTTTGGTATTTTGTGTTTCTATTTTCTTTGACTTCATGAACTTTAAAATGTGCCTCTGATTTCTACAATGACCCATTATTTTTGCAAGAGGGTGTTGTTCAATCTCCCTGTATATTTTCTGCAATTTCTTTTGTTTTTGATTTCTAGTTTCATTCCATTTTGTTCGTAAGATGGAAACATTTATTTCAAAGTTTTTGAATTTATTAAGATTTGTTTTATGGCCCAGTATGAAAGAATAGGTACTGATGGACAGAATGTGTACTCTGCAATTGTTGGATGTAGATTTCTATTAAGTTCATTTGATGTATATTGTAACTTGACTCTGATGTTTCTTTGTAGATTTTCTTTTTTCTGGATGATACATTCTTTGGTAAGAACGGGTATGGAGTCACTCACTGTAATCGTATTAGATCTTTCCTTTTGTGTGTACAATGTTTGTTTTATAAAATCAGTGCCCGAACATGCAGTGCATATATATTTATAATCATTTTATCTGCTTGATGAATTATTTCCTTGATCAGTATGTAGTGACTTTGTGTCTTATCAATTTTTGCTTTAAATTCTATTTTTTTCAAACATGAATATAACTACTTTTGTTTACTTTTAGACTCTATTACTATTATTTTCCATCCTTTCATTTCCAGTTCACATATATCTTTGAAGTTGCAATGAATTTCTCATATGCAGCAAATTGTTGGGTCTTACTTTTTTAATTCAATCAGCCACTTTGTGTCTTTTAATCAGAGAATTAAGACTATATTCAGAGAATTAAGACTATATTCAGGGTTATTATTGAATATTGTACCCTTGATCCTGCCATTTTGTTGATTTTCTGTTGCTTGTTTTTAATGTTCCATGTTCATTTCTTCTTCTTATTCACCTTTGTATTTAATTATTTGCTATGTTGATAATGTTTGATTCTATTTCTGATTTGCATGTCTTTCCTTCTATGAGATGCATTCTGTCCCATGCTCTCATGACTGTATTTTTGGTCCTCTTCTAAGTGTAGGATTCCATTAAATATCTTCTGCAATGGTGATATAGTGGTCATTAATCCCCTTACTTTATGCTTATCTCAGAAAGCTGTTATTTCCCTTCAATTCTCAACAGCAACTTTTCTGGGTTTAAAAATCTCAGTTGACTTGAAATCTTTTTGGACTTGAAATATATCATTCAGTGCTCTCCAGGACCTTAGAGTTTGTGTTTAGGAATCATTTGTTATTCTGAACGGTTTTCCTTTAACTGTGGGTGCTTTCAATATTCTTTCTTTGCTCTGTATTCTTGGCAACTTAACTATAGTGTGTTTTGGAAAGCATATTGTGTCAGCCTGAGACCAAAGTTGTCTATAAGTCTCACAAGAGTGTGGATCTTCTGGGAATTCAGGCAGGTATACTGTAGACAGCACAGTTAACTGAGGTGCACCCACTGTGGTTATTCCTAAAAGGTAGCAGAAATCCTTATCAGGTTATGGGGGATTCTTCAGGGACTGTTGATACTGGTTCTGTTACTTGAAAACAATCTGGTACCAATCATGGTGAAGGGCCCGAGGTTTTATCCTGTTTAGACACTGGTGTTGATGCTGGTGTTTCATAAGGAGATGCAGAAAACAGATTACAGCTCTGCCTCTGTGTCACTTACCTTCAGGCTTGGCATCAGTGCATGATCTGATTGCCTTTGGGAGGACTGATGCTGAGGACCTCTGTAAGTGTGGTGTCTACCACAATTATATACTTTCTCTCTGCTGTTACTTATGGTAGTGAGTGCCTAGGAATGGGTCAATTATATCTCACATCTTTGTGTCCGGTTAAGAACAGGTGGTTGACTGTGGGCTTTTGTTTTCCCTTTTCTTGAAGGTGAGGTCTCTGGAAAAGTTTGATCAGGACTAAGTCATGGTTATAGCATGGTGCAATTCCTCTCAACTGGGTTCGGAGTGGTAGTTCAGATGCAGAGCACCTGCCCGATGTGTACAAAGTTCTGGGCTTTATACTCAGCACCATAAAAAAAATTAAAAACAAAAAATAAAATAAAAATTAAATAAAATAACTATAATAGTGACAAGTACAGAAAACAGGGGAAATGTAATAAAAATAAGTTTAAATATTAAAAAGATTTTTTTAAAAAAAGGAAAAAAGATATAAAATGCAATAAAATTTTTAAAAGGAAGAGAAAAAGAAAAATGAAAAGCAAATGAAAAGTAAATAAGCGAAAATGGGAAAAATAAAACAAAAAATAAAGATTAAATCTTAGAAAGAGAACTGGAGAGACAAAGAATAAACAAACAAAGTACGTTAAGAGATCTCCTCACCAAGCAACCTGAAAGAAGAGGTGAGAGTGGATGCTTATAACCTAAGTCAATCTAGGCATCTCTATGGCTCTTTTTAGGCTGTGTGCCCTATGGATCCAGCAAATGATGGGTGTTACTCACTTTCTTCTTCTTTCCTTCATGGTGCTTGCCTGGTGACTGTATGTAGTGCTTTGTAGCCGAAATCAGGTAGAATCCTCCCATCTACTTTGCTGTTTGGAATGAGCTAGTGTGATAAGTGGTGCCCGCTTCAGGTAAAAATTCTTCTAGAATCTTTTTTTGAGGCTGTGTATGCTAAAGGTGGGGGAAACACCAGCACTCCTGTGTGTTAGGGAGCTAGTTAGCATGTTAGGGAATGTAGAATGTACCTGGTAAAGACTCTCTACAGAGCTTTTTGTGCTGCTGAAGTTGGAGCTGACACGGCAACACCATCTCTGTGGTGTCTCTGGGCACCCCACAGGCAGAGTAACAATGGAGTCACAGAAGAACTATGCTGGGATAGAGAGTGGTTACCTGTGAGATTCATAGCCCATAAATCTGGTTGTCTTAGACTTCTCTCCCATATGATATTGCACCTGCTTGTTCATTTCCCCAGGCTCTAATAGATGGGTCCTAGTAACAGCACTGTGAGAATATGCTGGGGGGCATGGAGAACTTATCCAGTCAGCTCACTCTGCAGATTATAAATCTCTTATCTGTTTAGGCTTCATGTCTATAGGGTATTGAATCCTGTGCTGGTGGTGCTCACTGGGATCTCTCCCTCTTTTGTATACAAGGGAGCACTCCTCCACTCCTGCCAAGCTGCTCTATGTGTGATCAGTGTTGAGAAGTCTGTTTCTCCATGGTTCCACTATTAGTAATCTCTCGGTTTTTCCAAGTCTCTGTCTCTCCACTATTATATTCTAGCACTCTCCTATAGTCACTCATCTCAACAAGCATCTGCATTCTTGGTATTTTGATTCTAGAATCTTTTGAGAAGCAGCAGCTGAGCACTAAGTACCTCCATCATGAATTCCCTGAAATTCACTTCTAATTAAACAGTGTGATGTAAATATTAAAAATATGCAGATGTAAAAACAAACAAATAAAAAAACTCAAGATAACAGTTTTCCTACAACACAATTGTAAAAGCATTTCAATTTTATATTTACAGAAGTAAGAATATTTTACACTCAGTCGTTATTTTATAGGAGAATCTTAAATGACGGATTTGAGGGAATGCTATTCCTGGTAAAGGATGTATGATAGCTTCAACACCTATAGCTCTCAGGGGAACTTTGGAATCAAGCCTAAATGGTAACAAAGGATTAGTTAGGAATCATTTAAACTCACTGGATAGAATACAAACATTTTGTAAAATTTAAATTAGTCTATTATAATTTGTCTATATTCACACACAAGCTATCCATACATATAGTATACTATCTAAATTGTCATAATATTGATACTTTTGGCCTCAATCCAACATTCCTGGGTCTTAATTATATTCAGTCACTCAATTTGAAACAGCAGTAACATAGCTCTTGTTCACATGTGATCTCTAAACAAATCCTTTATTTTCTTCAAGTGTGTATACCAGTTGCAGAGAAAGTCTTATTTTTTTTGTCTTCCTTTACCCAATATTTTCTTCCTGGGTAATAATAAGTATAAGTAATAATATCAGTAAAATTAACAAAAAAATTGTTTTTTACATTACTTTGTTCTGGGTTTATTCCTTCATGGGAAACATTTTAACAAACTTCTTTCTACAATGGAAATAGTTATCTTTTTGATCGAGTCATGTGTGGTAGCTCAAACAGTCTTTTTTGTTGTTGTTTTGTTTTCTGTCATCTCTCAATCATACTCTCTGTTCCTTCATTAATTAAAGATAATGAACTCCTACTATTGCCAAAATGGTAACTTTCACAGATGTGTCCAAAATTTACAATACTATTCTGTAAATTTACTGTTGAAATGTTCCATGTTTTAAAATACTATTTCTTTCTTTATGATAAATTTTGAAAGCATTTAAAAGCAGTAAGATACCAAAAGTATTAAATATTGAAAATCTTATAGAAAATCACATAAGGATAATAATTCCAGTCAATATCATTGCCCAAATGACCTTGTGCAAGTCATTTATTGTATAAGTCCCAATTATTTCATCTCTAAATGGAGATAATAATAAGTTCCCTGATGGATGGTTTGAGTTAGGTAACAAATATACATTAAAAACAGACCTGTGATAAAGTAGTTACACAATGTGTCTATGTACACAATATATGGATCATCCTAAATCAAATATTGATGTCTACAACATGCAAGAAGATATTGACTTATTAGAGTATCTTTGATCTTTTTGTTTGCTGCTTCTGTTGGTAATTAATGACAGATAGAATAATGACTATAATAAAAATGTTTCAACTAAATCATAGTTCTACATAGTAGGACTTTTGATACGTAGGCAAAGTTTGCTTTGATGGTTGCCAAAGATTTATTTGCATGCTTGCTAATTTGTGTGTTTGATTAAGAGCATTAATTCATTTTCCAAAATCCCTTATACTATTTTGTGCCATCTTGAGAACAAAGGCAAAAGGGTAAGCTTTGAAGGCCACAGGAATGACAGTGCATTGTGCCATACTAGGACACAGGATATTGATGGTAATGTTCTGATCTGTTCCTATAAAGAGGCTAACCAAAGTTAAGGAGAATGGGCATGCTCATCCATCTCAGTTCTTAGAGACAAATGCAGTAAGCAACCTATGTTCCTATTCTCACTAAAACTAAATTCCCACTTTGGTTATTAAGACTGAAAATACTCAGATTGAGTTAAACCATTAATTACAGTGACAGTATTTATTCTCCCAGTAGCTTACATATGATTAGCTATAACATATGTTTCACTGCTTCAAAAAAACTGAAACAAAAAAGCATCAGTGGAAGAAAAATTGCAATTTTTCTGGATATGTAATGAAAACACATCTGTACTCTCTTCATTTGTATCTTTTACTCTAATGTGTTATTTCTTAATTTGTGGGCTTCAAAGAGGTTGGGAAAGAGTTTCACTTCAAAACAGAATTCATACTCTTACCAATAAGATTTTGCTATTGGACAACCCAAATTCTGACCATCAGGGTCAGAAAAAAAATATGTTGAATTCATGTGTTTGTTCAATTTTCAACTGCAAAACATTCATCCAAAAATAGTAAGTTAAGGGCAACATTTTGCTTTAGAGAAGTTTTGTTTGTGTCTTTTAAGGTGTTATTCTTTGTTTGCATCCTTTTAAATATCAACACTGAATTCATTTAATAAATGGATAAATCAATGTGAATCATTATTCATAGGAAAAATATTAGAATAAAGTATAAATTGAAGATATATGGGAAGAAAGGGCAAGATCATAACCTACAAGCAGCAGTTCATATTCATATATCCTGAACTTCTTCAGTTATTTTGTCAATGGTACTCATGAGTTTTGTAAATTGTAAGGAAACACATAACTTAATTGGATTATTCCCTATCAGAAGGAGAATTTTATAAAAGACCACTTTCAAAATGAGGAAACATAGTAAAACTTAGAAATGAAGGAATGCTTTTATATAATTCTTTTAGGAGTTTTGTTGCTCTAAATATATATCCTGTGATTACTAATGAGCAAACTATGAGATTACTGACCTATTTTGGCAGATTGTGGATTGCTTCCTTCTGACTCTGCTAATTGCATCTGGTGAATACTGGAACAGAAACTGCTGGGCTGGAAGGCTTTGCTGTTTTACAGCCAATCAGGTGTACACACTACCAATGGGAGTTCTCTTCCCACAGTCTAGAGGCCTGAGGAGGTTCCAAACAGCTGGTACCTTACGAGAGCCATGTGTCATATGGCGTAGCATACAGATACTCCCTGCAGCAAGCAGGACTTTCCTGCAGTTTTCTCGTTTCTGTGCAAAATACTTTTTTTTCTTATTGAGAAAGTGCTGCTAAATGTCTATGTCTACAAAGCTATTGAGAATTGAGGAAGCAAAGAGAAATTGCCCTTAGTTCTTGGTACCCTGAACTTTGAGCAATGTTAATGGGAGTTGTGTGAGCATAAGAGAAATGCAAGGGCAGCAAGATTGCACCCTCAGTGGTTTCCAAAGTGCAGTCTTAGCTGCAAGACACATTATAAGTTTGTTGAGTAGTATCAGAGGCTATTTCGGGGCTGAATACATTTACCACTCTGCTGTTCATTTATACCAGCTGTCTCCATAGTAGTTACTCTACTATGAATTGGAGATTATTTTCCCTATTTAAAATAGTTCTCCTTCACTTAAAATGAATCTTACACTATGATAAGCACTTCTTCTTTGTGGACTATTGTGCCATGATGAAAAGAATACAGTCACACCTTGCTATTGCAGAGGATTAGTTCCAAGAACCCCCTGAGATATCAAAAATCTGCAGATGCTCAAATCCCTTACATAAAATGGCACAGTGTTTGCAAATAACAAATTCACATTCTGCTATATACTTTAAGTCATCTTGAGATTACTTACAATTTCTAATACAATGTAAATGCTATGTAAATATTCAACCTATTCTATTGTTAAAGAAAGTAACAAGAAAAATAAATCTGTACATGTTCAAGACAGGCAAAATATTTTTTCAAATATTTGCAATTTTCAGTTGGTTAACCCTAGGATGCAGAATTTGTAGATAAAAGAAGCCAATCATACACTTTCTTAATTTTCTTCTTCTACAAAGAGAAAGAGACACTACGCTGCAAAAGACAGGAGAACTGGAACCAGGTGGTCTGCTGCCAGTCACCTGTGCATTTGGAGAAAATCATACATTCTTTCTTAATCTATGTCTTCATCTTTAAACATGAAGTAACACCATATAAGCTTAGAAGATTACTTTAAGAAAGTCCTTCAGTATATATAAGATGGCATTTGTAACTAGTAGAACATTCCCTGTTATTACTGTCATCATCTCATTACCTGAGTCATTATCCTTCCTAGTGTTTTGCTGGAGAACTTTTAAGACAACAGCAGCCACAGCAAAGACGTACTTAGACAATGCTTTGTTAAAGGTCTCATCTATGTTTATGTGACATAATTCACCTTGAGCTTAAAGAAAGTGACTAGTGAATTTGTTTCTTCCTGGTTTTCTTTACTTTTTTTCTTTTTCTTTTTTTTTCTTTTTTCTTTTTGGTACCAGGGATTGAACTCAGGGGCACTCGACCACTGAGCCACATCCCCAGTCCTATTTTGTGTTTTATGTAGAGACAAGGTCTCACTGAGCTTAGTGCCTTGCCATTGCTGAGGCTGGCTCTGTTCAATCAATCGCTGACTCGCAATTCTCCTCTCTCAGCCTCCCTAAGTGCTGGGATTACAGGCTTGCGCCACCACGCCCGGCTTCTTTTTCTTTTTTAACAGATTCTTGTCCTCTATTTATACACACACACACACACACACACACA
>CM053399.1:131992546-132050253 GCA_028644305.1 Xerus rutilus | reverse complement strand
TTTGGAGAAAATCATACATTCTTTCTTAATCTATGTCTTCATCTTTAAACATGAAGTAACACCATATAAGCTTAGAAGATTACTTTAAGAAAGTCCTTCAGTATATATAAGATGGCATTTGTAACTAGTAGAACATTCCCTATTATTACTGTCATCATCTCATTACCTGAGTCATTATCCTTCCTATTGTTTTGCTGGAGAACTTTTAAGACAACAGCAGCCACAGCAAAGACGTACTTAGACAATGCTTTGTTAAAGGTCTCATCTATGTTTATGTGACATAATTCACCTTGAGCTTAAAGAAAGTGACTAGTGAATTTGTTTCTTCCTGGTTTTCTTTACTTTTTTTTTCTTTTTTCTTTTTGGTACCAGGGATTGAACTCAGGGGCACTCGACCACTGAGCCACATCCCCAGCCCTATTTTGTGTTTTATGTAGAGACAAGGTCTCACTGAGCTTAGCGCCTTGCCATTGCTGAGGCTGGCTCTGTTCAATCAATCGCTGACTCGCAATTCTCCTCTCTCAGCCTCCCTAAGTGCTGGGATTACAGGCTTGCGCCACCACGCCCGGCTTCTTTTTCTTTTTTAACAGATTCTTGTCCTCTATTTATACACACACACACACACACACACACACACACACACACACATACATACATATATAGCATCTATATAATGCAGCATAATGTTGAGATGATATTAATAAAAAAGTTTGTTTCTTTAAAAAAATTCAAACATGATTGTGTTAGAATAAGTAAATATGCATCAATGGGAGTTTTCATAAACAGTAAAGGACATATGCTTAGATGAGTAATTCATGTTAAGCGAAATTTGTAACAAATGTTAATTTTTCCCAGCACCTTCAACTTTCTTTCTGGGTTTTTGTCCACAGAAATGCACAGGGTTATAAACAATAACAGATGACAAAGTCTTTTTGAATTTTGATTTTTCATTCAACTGTATTTGCATTTCCATAGTAGGTTTCCTTCTCATTCCCCTCTACCTCTTCTTTCCTCTGTAATAAAGCAAATATTAAGCACCCTTCATACTAATCTTCAGCAGTTCTTATCTTGGAAATTTAGTTGTAATTATGTTCTGTCATTTTATATACTGTTAATGTATTAAACAGTGATTTATACAAGAATAGCAAAAATAGGGTTTTGAATTCTCAGGGACAGTCAATTGACAACTGAGTAGAAGCTTTGGGAAGGTGTGACATATGTGAATCCTTTAAGTGCACTAAACTGCCACTTGCTCTGTTTCTTATCAGGCTGAGAAAGCTCCAAAGAAGGAGATACAGTAAAATTTAAAGGTTGTACTGACTATGCTATGTTCATATGTTTCTAAAGAAAGATTTGATATGATTTCCATATCTGATATAACAATTAAACTTCAATAATGTGTATTATATTTTGAGTTTTCCAATAACAGAGTCAGAGACAGAATAGCTTACAGGATATTTATGAGAGATAAATGTCTCTAGCCTATAGCTATGTTGCAGAGTAGCACTTCAAGTTTTGGAGCATCATAGTTTATCAGAGTGTCCCTTTTTGAATTGAAATGTCCAGACTTTTATCCGTATCTTTTTGTCCACCAAAATAAGTTTCAGATGGGCTATTTAAGGAAAGGAGCAACTTTGGTCAAGATGACTTTCTAGAACTGGATAAATGTTGAAATTGTTAACAATGGGAGTCAGAATATTGCTATGGTAATGAATGCTTCAAATATCTACATTCAACAGAATCCACCCTCTCTTCTTGCATCTACTTGTTCATATCCATTCAGGCTACAATTCTTCTAGGATTCCTGTGGGCCTCTCAAGTGGGGGAAATACAGAATATGTAAGTTGAATGATCTGTAGTCACTGCAGTATTTCACTCATGTAAGACTCACAACCAATATTCATTGTCTTCATCAAATATCATCAATTCTAAATACCCCTTGTACTCAGTTTCCACCTCTTTTGATCTTAGCAACTTAGCTAGAGGCATGAACCAGATCTTTGTCCTTGATGGGCCTAAGTCTCAGGTCACCATGACTTTATTAGCCTTTGCATATCTACATGTTATAATTGGTCAAATAAACATAAAGAATCATTTGGATGCCCACATATTCATCTGTAACATCAGTTCTGTAATCTGGTGAATACAGTTACCATTATTGAGGTAGTTACCATTATTGAGGTGGTTACTTCTGTCTTTGACTACTTATCCCTAGAAAACTAACTTGAAATACCCAGATAGAAGCCTTAATTACTAGTTTAAAACAAGTTTGCTGAATTATCTGATGAAAGAATGCCAAATGTGGGGACTTGGACCCATAGCACTTCAGGGACAAAATTATAGGCATTCATGTGTTTTTTTACTGAGGACACAATAGCATATAAAGGTTTTGATTCATCATGTATATTACATCCCAAGGACAATATCTCATCCTTGTGTAGTATCATCTCTATGCTGACATTTTAACTGAAACTGAAGAGACCATACCAATAAGTATGGTCTCAAGCAGACATATATGGGTAGTATGGTCTTTGATACAAACAGTAACTCCTGTGTAACTTGGTTCATTTTCATACCTCATTTGTTGCCCTGGTACAAAATCATATGGGATTCTATTTTAATGAATCAGCCATAAGCTCCTCAGATCATAGTCTTGGCTAAGACCCAGCAGTTGGGCAAAGCCATGCTCTTAGTATTTATCTCTTTATGTTAAAACAAATACTTGATAATCCCAGGATCAAAGATTTCCACTATACAGTTTTCCAAAAGTGGACAGGTTTTCTCCTTGAGGAATATTTTTATATTTAGAACTAAATGTCTGTCTCTGTTGTTGCCAGTTAGGGCATTCACTATCAGATATAATTAAATGAACCTCAGTAAGTGAAGGCTCATGTTGGCCCCATTTGTCATCTCTCTCTCTCTCAGTGTGACCACTTCATACATGTTCAATGTGCCAACGCTTATATGCCTATGGCTACCTGACACCAACTAGCTCAAGTCTATTGTCTATTCATTATTTAGTTTCTCTTCTCTGTGTTTGATTTATTATGTGCATTGATACAAAAAGCTTCATGCTTTACACTCATTCTTGTGGATCTGCCATTTGCACACAATGTGGACACAATTCTAAAATTTCTTTTTCCAGTATCATGACTGGTATAGTCAAGCCATTTGCCAACGCCTGTAAGATCATACATCCTCTAACCTCAGATTACCTTTCTTTATTTGAAAAGCCAATTGTCCAGATGGACAGCATGAAGCTGTCCACTGAAGAAATTTCCTTCAACATTTATATTCAAGGACATTCTTGAATGAGATTGTAGTGAAGATAACACTCCTGTTTTGGGCACATCCTTGAAGAAAACTTCAGACTTTGCTTCCTCCATCACTGGTCATAGTGAATCTCTCTATGACAGGGTTTGAGATAAGAGATGGATATTGTTGCAACAACCGTGGATGATGTGGATTAGGCTATCAGCTTTTGCAACATGTTTGTGACATCTTGTTCTATTCCTGGAGGTACAATATTATGCTAATTTGCTATCTGGCAAGATCTTTGAGGATAATGTGGGTCTTTCTTAAAAGATCTTTCACAATTATCCTTTTTCTGTAAAGAGAACTTTGCTCCAGAACCCTAGAGGGTTTAGTTGTGATATATCCATTACTACTTTCCATAAATTGCATGAGGTATTTTATTCTACCACCACTATGCCCTCTAATATACTAGAGTCTGCCAGAAAGTATGTAGATCTGTTGCACAGCACTCTTCTACTCTGGATCCGCTCAGAACTGGTAGAATTTTGCATCACAGAATATTTCCAGATGTGAACTGCACTGCTCAGGAGCCTGAAATGGGCTACCAGGCAATACATTTTTGTCATTGTGGATGGAAATACAGGCTGTAATTTTTTGTTCTTTGAAATGGATGTTCTGGTACACCAGTAATCACTAAGTCCTTATGATTTTACTAATGTGGAAGGCCTCTGAATTCTGTGATATCCCCATCAATTGGAGAGCATGTATCTTACCAAAACCTACATTGAAGTAGCCACATTTTACTCATCTGACTCAATTAGGCTGTTGAATTAAATGGAGACTACCATCTCTGCATATTTCAGATTCTTTAGAAAGGAGTAAAATTTTTTCTATGCTCCCCCAAGATATAATATTAATTTTAAATTATTTTCTTTGCCAAGAAATAATTTCAATTGTTCCTTCTATGCACTTAATGTCTGTGCCCCCATCCATAAATTTATATATATTGAAATCCTACCCCACAATGTGGAGGAATTTGGAAGAAAGGCCTTTTGGTGGTAAGTAGGAAAAGAGGGTAATTAGGTAACGGAGGCGAATCACCTTTTGAATGGGATTAGTACCCTATAATAAGAGAAATGGAGAGGAAAATAATAATGCATCAAATCAATGGATATCATTGTCAACTTTTAACTAACATGCATCAATAAGTTGGATATTTTTCACTCACCAGTGTATATTTACCTAACTAACTGACTAGAAAACTTTAGGATAACACTTATCAAATTATTATCAAAATATTTTCCTTGGTGCTTCATGTTCCTCTTCCAATAGATCCAGTAGAATTTTCAAGCTTCAGGTTGGAAAATAGATAGGAATTTTTTGACTTTTGTCTTTACTTTTCTATAGCTGCCTGGATCCCTCTTTGATTTTGATCTGATGATATCAGCTGACTAGTTATTCTCATTTTATGACCCAACTCATTGGATATTGCTTACTCAAAAAATATACCCCTGAATTAGATAGATCTTGGTGGTGAAGGCAAATTCTGAAGGAGGTACTAATTGCAGGTACTAATTTCTTGCAGTTGGGCAATAATTCTGTTCATGGTTATTTGAAATCAATTTTGAGATAGGTATTGATGTGGTTAAGAATTAGGCAAAGCATTTAAAAGAATGCATAATTGTATGGCAGTGGAAAATAGTTTGGACTATTTGAAGAAATATTTCAGCATAATTGAAGCATAGCATGCCAATGATAAAGGAACACAAGGTAAAACTAAAAAGGTAGGCAAAAAATGAGTAATTAAGCAGTAAGCATAAGTGCACAGGAGTATAGCCAGTAGACAATAGAAAACTGCTAAAATTTCATCTGGAATATGAAATGATCAACATTATACTTTGCATATCTACCCTGGTAGCACTATGTGGAATGAACTGGAGCAAAGCAAGGCATAAGGTGTAAGTCACTCTAGGAAAATAAGTGAGAGCAAAAGGGAGATGTAAATTAAAATAGTGGCATTTTATTATGTAAATTGTTTTAAAATTTTGAGACTAAACGTATATAATATACATCTATGCAAAATATTGCCTTAGGAAGGTTGTACAAATGTTAACCCCAGTCAGCTGGTACTATTGGTGACTTGTGGTAAATGAGGAGGGAATGAAACTAGTTTTGCTTAGGTCAAAGTGTCATATCTGTCACCCTAAATAGTTTATCTGGATTCTTTCATAAATACTTTCCATAGCTGTAAAATTCTGTAGGGAAACTCCTTTTTTTCTAATGTCTATTTAGGTCAAGAAGATTTTTGTATCCTTTGCCATTCACATTATTTTGAAATTCTTTCTATAGATCAGTCTTTCTTATCCTTTTCAAACTCTTCTCATCATTTCACATACTCTCTCTGGAATATCAGATGGCTCTTTCTAAGATGAAGTGTTCAAGTTCAAGTAAAAAACACTGATTTTCACAAAGAAGAGAAGCCCATTTTGTTCATGCTTGTGAAATCATGTGCTGTCTTATCTTTGTCTATCTGAGTCACCCCTGGTCTGTAAGAGTGCCCTATTCGTTTTAAGTTTGTGCTGGGACCCAAGAGCCTCTTCAGAGGTCACTAGATAAAAGAGCCCTTTGGAGAAATATTTTAAAGGATCTATATACTGAATTTTAAACAAATACTCAACTGAAAATGCTTGCTCTCACTTTTTTTTTTTAAGTACAGCAAGGTTAGAGATGTCAGGTTTTTTTTCCAGTGTATTGCTACTAAATACAAATATATATATATACTAAAAATACTATATTTTAGTTTTCTTAACAATTAACAGATTAATCATGAGGTGTCCAGAGTAGGAAGGCATACACCTTTTCTTAAAGTTGTTTTTAAAACAAATTTTTTTAAGACATTTGGATTTGAGCTGCACCCCCAAACATGTAATCTGGTCTTGCAATGAGGTCACCTTCCTTAATCTGTCTTGCAATTAGGTATGACATTATGGCTACAGTTAAATCAATAGACGGCATCTCTGCTTATTCCTGGTTGAACATCTTAACCAAGTTCATATGCCTATTTCATATTCCCTTCTTGCACATGTCATTTGTATTCAGAAGACAATAAGGCCTCAAAAGATGGCAGAGCCCCAATACAGAAAATCCTCGGGCGTCTGTGTGATGGTTCAGAAGTGAGTTGCCTGGTTGACATGAACAACAACCAAAGTCTGTTATATGAGCATGGAATAAAACTCTTTTAGTTTTTGAAGGCTATTTATTTTTCTGGCTTAGCTGATGAATACAAAATTTAAGTATTCTTTTGGTTAAAGCATACTTCTAAAACATGTCACTCTCATTTCACTACTTAAAATCTCAATGATCTAAAATAGAGAACAAACTTCCTAGGCTTATCCCCAAAGTCCTCCAGAAATTGTTCTCATCCTGTCTTTCCACAATCACCATTCACCATTGTTCTCTCCTGATACTAAATTATTTTCTATTGCCTGTAAATATCATGGTCCTACATGCTTCTTTGCCCTTGGCATACTGGCTTCCTCTGTATTAAATGTATTCTTCTGCAATTGCTTGGCAAGTTCCCACTTCTTCATTCCTCTGCTCAATTTAGCATTAGTGCTCTTTCTTAGCTACTCCTTTGTCCCGATATGTATTATTCAGATATTTAGAACTTTTTATTATAATTATTTGCTTATGGATCTATTTCTTATTCTGTACAATGTATTGCTCAAGAATAAAAACCAATTCATATTCATCTTTATTTGCACTATATATTGAAAAGATCAATTAGTGATTCTTATTTAAAAGCATGTATAAACTATAAACTAATTAAATTCTCTTTAAAAGTAATATTTAATTTGATACACCTGTAAATTTTATATTTAGATTTCACTTCCTTCGGACTTTATATCCTATTTAGAGTATCTTTTGGAGTAGCAAATAATTTTACACATTGCAATATTTGTAACTTATGAAATTTGATTTCTCTCTTACAATTTTAAAATTCTTAACACAAAAACATTTCTAAGGTATGAAAATATATCTGATATGTTTTACTCTAAGATGAACCCAAAGACTCCAGCTCCTTAAGGCCATTCAGTACTTTGAGATTTAATTCAAATTCCTGTGTTGTTGATAACACAGGCATCTTCTCACTATCTCCAGGGGATACTAAGAGTAGTGGACACAAAACATTATTTCTTCTATTTGTGTGTAGAAGTATGTAAAATTCTAAATGTCCCTTTTTATTTCTCTTCAGATGTATTGTTTCCTTCCACATGTCATAAGAACCTATGAGGTACCACTGGACCCCTTCTCACTGCAGACATGACTCAAATATTGGGAAGTTTGGAAACATTTAAGGTAAGAAGGACATAACATTGCTGCATAAAAACTTTATTCTTAAAATTAGTCATAACTTTTTAAAAGTTTCTGTCTCTAGCATTGAATCAGTCATCTTTTCTATTTAGGTTCCATCCTCCCAAAATATTCTTGGGTCATACCTTTACTTTTCATTTTCTTTCCAGAGAGTCACTTACACAGATAGTTACTCTTGAGACTTTAAGTTATAGATTTTATATTTTTTCAGTATAGTAGTATGTACTATTCCCAAAATACAATAAAAATTTAGTGATGCATCCTTTACCATTGTAGCCCTCATGTATTTTGTTAGCACAAAGTGTGATGCTTCTACTTGATATTATCCATCTTCCTACAAAATGACTAAGAACTCATAGCTCTCTCCATCCAAAGGATAAGCAGTTCAGTCCACTTCTCAAGATCACTGTAGAGGAAACATCAATAGGCTTAGTTTATGCTGTCACTTTTTTTCTTGAAGCCACATGGATTCTCTGCTTAAACTCAGCCACCAACAGTCAGTAAAAATTTCCTATCAATTTTTACATGTCTCCCAAATTATTATATTTGATAATTCTGATTTGATACATTCTCTCATAATCAGGACTTCAGTTAGTCTATTACATAGAAAACTATATCACCCAGTTCTGAAATCAGCCTTCCCATTGATCCCAACTTTGAATAATCAAGTGAGGCCTTGGAGTGGTTTTCTAACAAGTTTTTCTTTTCTATTTGTTCTGTTGTGTTTCTATACTAAAAGAAGCTCCCTTTCCTTTTCTTGCTGTCCACCCCCCCCCAAAAAAAAAGAAAGGAAAAAAAGAAAATAAATTTTAAAAAAGATAAATTATTTAGTGTTAGATAATGGTGGTCTTTTATTGAGAGTACCTGAATTTCTGTCAGGGCCTGAATCTCCGTAGTGTTTATTCATAAACACCTAACAAATCATTGTGCACACAGCATATTTATAGTGTAAAGTGGTTGAAAGCTCATATGATGTCCAGAAAAGGAGAGGTGGCTACTGGAGAGAGCTGCCTAATGAGAGTTGTTGCCTTTGAGATCAGAAGCAACATATCTGCAGTGGCCTAAAACAGAAGAAGCAAAAGAGATCAAAATCCAGTCCATTTTGTCTCTCTCTATTTTTCTACCAATAAATCCAATGATTAAAATAACCAAAAGTGTATGATATCTATGGGGTCAGATATCTATGGAGGCCATGCATGTTGTCCATGTGGGTCAGCCTGCAGGTTCAGACGAGAGTAGTGATGGATGAGGGGTACATCTGGAGATTGAAGATAAAACATTTAATAGAGCATCTTCTGTTGGAGTCCCAGTAAGAGTGCCGGTAAGAATATGACTGCATTTTGTATCACTGAAGCATGTCAGGTGTGTCCTCATCCTTTCAAGAGTACATCTTTTCAGGAGTATACTAAGGGCTTGTTGTCCAATCCTAGACTCCAGTCATATCCTCTACATCCTCAGAATGCCTTCCCCATGACCCTGGTTCTGTGCTCTGTGAATGAGTTGTCTTTTACTTTAATCTCCTCTAATATCTTATTTTGGGTGGTAGAGCAAAAGCCATGGCATATATTGACTCATTTTTAGAATATTAAAAATTAAAGACTCTACTTTTATCCCCTTCATGTCTCCTACAATCTCCCATGTATGCTGCTTCTGCTTTGTTGATCCTATTTTTTAGGTCTTTGTTATCTGTGATTAGAAGAATCTCCACTGTTGACTAAACCTCCCTACCTTTGTGAACAGGCTATTTTTTTTCCCTCAATCTTTTTCATATTTCCTGAGTATTGCTTTAAAAAACAAACACACACACACTCTCTCTCTTTTTCTCTCTCTCTTAAATGAATCACTTTATCTCTCTATGGGTACTATTCAATAGTATATTGTAATATTAAAATAGTAATATTTTATACAGTAAGTTATCCAATGGCCTGTTGGATATTCCAAGTGTTTTAATAGTATAAAAATTGCTAAGGAAAAATGTCCTTCTTACTTTTGGTCATTGATTATTACTTTGTAGATATTCCTATTTATATTTGCCACATTATGATCACAAAAGGGAAACAATGCTATTTGTGACTTCTGTCTTATTCCTGAAACAAAGAAGAAAATCGAGTGAAATACAAAGTGGAAATTTAAAGAGCAAAGGATTAAAAATATTTTCTTTGTAAATACTTTTGCACATATATCAGAACTCATAAATCTGACCAAATATTCACTCAATAATGAGGAACAATGATGAGAAGGTGTCATGGGTATTGTGAATGGGGATTTGTTTAGTGAATCTTAGCATTTGCATCAAGAATGAGAGTTCATCCTGGGGACTGGAAATGAACTCCAAGCTGAGGTACAGGTAATCTGTAGGGTCACTGAAAAATTATAGGATAGACTGTAATATTTCAGATTTCCACCATAAGAAAGGAAGACACATAGTCAACATGAAAAAATAAGGGAAGAAAGTGCTCCAAACAAACCAAGATACTACAATAATAGAATCCATTGACAGTACCATTGATCAAATGTCAGAGAAAGAATTCAGAATGTACATAATTAAAATGATCTGAGAATTGAGAATGACTTAAGAGAGCAAATACAGGCAAAAATTGATCAAGAATGAAATAAGAGAGCAAATAAAGGCAACCATTGACCAATCCAACAAAGAGATATGAGAGCAAATAAAGGCAACCATTGATCACACCAACAAAGAGATAAGGGAGCAAATACAGATAGCAAAAGACTACTTCAAGAAAGAGCTAGATATGGTGAAAAAAAAAACCAATCAGAAATTTTTGAAATGAAGGAAACAATAAACAAAGTAAAAAAAATCAATAGAAAGCATCACCAACAGACTAGATGACTTGAAAGATAGAACCCCAGATAAGGAAGACAAAATATAATCTTGAAAATAAAGTTGGTCACACAGTGAAGATGGTAAGAAACCATGAACAGAACATCCAAGAATTATGAAATAGCATCAAAAGACCAAATTTAAAATTTATTGGAATAGAACAGGGCACAGAGTTTCAAACCAAAGGAATGCACAATATCTTCAATGAAATAAGATCAGAAAATTTTTCAAACATAAAGAATGAATTGGAAAATCAAATACAGGAGGCTTACAGGACACCAAATGTAGAAAATTACAACAGATATACACCAAGATATATTAGAATGAAAATGCCTATCACACAGAATAAAGGTAGAATTTAAAGGCCATGAGAGAGGAATCAGATTATATATAGGGGGAGACTAATTCAGATCTCAGCAGATTTTTCAACCCAGATGCTAAAAGCCAGGAGATCATGGAACAACATACACCAAGCTCTGAAAAAAATGGATGCCAACCAAGAATCTCATATCCAGAAAAATTAAGCTTCATTTTGATGATGAAATAAAAACCTTTCATGATAAACAAAAGTTTAAAAAATTTACAGTGCGCAAGCCTGCACTACAGAGCATTCTTGGCAAAATAAGCCATGAGGAGGAAATAATAACCCACAATGAAAATCTGCAAAGAGAAGAACTACACTAAAGGAAAGGCCAATCAAAAGAGAAACAAAGTCAAGGTAAAAACTAAAAATAAACCAAAATGAGCAGGATTACAAATCAAATTTCAATAATAACCCTGAATATAAATTGCCCAAACTCATTGGTTAAAAGACATAGACTGACAGACTAGATAGAAAAAAAAAAAATGACCCAACAATATACTGCCTTCAAGAGACTCATTTCACAGGAAAAGACATCCACACACTGAATGTAAAAGGATGGGGAAAAAAAACTACCACTTACATGGACCACTAAACAAGCAGGGGTTTCCAACCTCATAACAGATAAAGTGGACTTCAAATTGAAGTTAGTAAAAAGGGATAAAGAAGGACATTTCATACTTCTTAAAGAAATTATACATCAAGAGACTTAACAATCATAATTATCTACGCTCCAAACAATGGGGCATATATGTATATCAAACAAATCCTTCTCAATTACAAGAATCAAATAGACCACAACACAATAATACTAGGTGATTTTTAACACACCTCTCTCATCACTGGATAGATCTTCCAAAGAAAACTAAAAAAAAAAAAAAAAAAAAAGAACTAAAAAAAAATCAATAATTTAGATTTAACAAACATATATAGAATATTCCACCCATCAATGAGCAAATAAACTTTTTTCTCAGCAGCACATGGATCCTTCTCCAAAATAGATCATATGTTATATCACAAAGCAAGTCTTAGCAAATACAAAAAAAGAGATATTACCCTGCATTCTATCTGACCATAATGGAATAATATTAGAAATCAATGACAGATTAAAAATTTGAAACTACTCCAATACCTGGAGACTAAATGATATGCTATTGAATGACACATGGATGACAGAAGACATCATGAAGGACATAAAAAAAATTCTTAGAGGTAAATGAGAACTCCAATACAACATATCAAAATCTCGAGACACTATGAAGGCAGTGCTAAGAGGGAGGTTCATTACATTAAGTTCATTCATTAAGGGAAGAAAACGTCAAAAAATAAAGGACCTGACACTACATCTCAAAGCCCTAGAAAAAGAGGAACAAATCAACACCAAAAGAAGTAGAAGACAGGAAATAATCAAAATCAGGGCTGAAATCAATGAAATTGAAACAAAGGAAACAATTCTAAAAACTGACAAAACAAAAATCTGGTTCTTTGAAAAAATAAATAAAATTGACAAACCCTTAGCCACCCTAATGAAAAGAAGGAAAGAGAAACCTCAAATTGCTAAAATTCATGACAAAAAAGGAAATATCACAACCGACACTATTGAAATACAGAGGATAATTAGAAACTATTTTGAAAATTTATTTTCCAGTAAAATAGAAAACCCTGAAGACACCAACAAATTTTTAGAGGTATGTGACCTACTCAAACTGAACCAAGAGGACATACACAACTTAAACAGATCAATTTCAAGCAAGGAAATAGAAGATGCCATCAAAAGCCTACCAATCAAGAAAAGCCCAGGACCAGAAGGACTCTCAGCCAAGTTATAAAAGACCTACAAAGAAGAATTAATACCAATACTCCTCAAATTATTTCATAAAAGAGGAGGGAACTCTTCCAAGCTCATTCTATGACCCTAGAATCACCCTGATATAAAAACCTGACAGAGACACATCAAAGAAAAAAATTTTCAGACCAATATCCCTGATGAACATAGATACAAAAGTTCTCAATAAAGTTTTGGCAAATTGCATACAAAAACATATCAAAAAATAGTGCACCATGATCAAGTGGGGTTCATTCCAGGGACGCAATGTTGGTTCAACATATGGAAATCAATAAATGTAATCCATCACATCAATAGACTGAAAGGTAAGAATCATATGATTATATCAGTTGATGCAGAGAAAGCATTTGACAAAATACAGCACCTTTTCATATTCCAAACATTAGAAAAACCAAGGATCGTAGGAACATACCTCAGCATTGTAAAAGCTATCTATACTAAACCAAAGGCCAACATCATCCTAAACTGAGAAAAATTGGAAGCATTTCTTCTAAAAATGGAAACAAAACTGGGATGCCCTCTTTCACCATTGCTATTCAACATAGTCCTTGAAACACTAGCTAGAGCAATTAGAGAAGCAAAAGACATTAAAGGGATATGAATAGGAAAAGAAGAATTCAAACTATCATTATTTGCCAATGACATGATTCTATACTTTGAGGATCCAAAAAATTCCACCAGAAAGCTTCTAGAATTAATAAATGAATTCAGCAAAGTAGCAGGATATAAAATCAATATTCACAAATCAAATGCATTTCTGTACATCAGCAATGAATCCTCTGAAAAAGAAACTAGGATAACTACCTCCTTTACAAAGCCTCAAAAAAATAAAATAAAATACTTGGGAATCAATTTAACAAAAGAGGTAAAGACTTCTACAATGAAAACCACAGGACCTCTTCAATGAAATCCACAGGAAGAAGATCTTAGAAGATGGAAAGATCTCCCATGCACTTGGATAGGCAGAATAAATATTGTCAAAATGGTCATACTATCCTAAGTTCTATATAGATTCAATGTGATTCAAATTGAAATCCAAATGTCATTCCTTATAGAAATAGAAAAATCAATCATGAAATTCATTTGGAAAAATAAGAGACCCAGAATAGATAAAGCAATCCTTAGCAAGAAGAGTGAAGCAGGAGGCACAAAAATATCAGACCTTAAACTATACTATACAAAGCTATAGCAACAAAAATGGCATGGTACTGGCACCAAAATAGACATGTAGATCAATGGTACAGAATAGAAGACACGGAGAAAAAAACACATAAATACAATTATCTTATTAGACAAAGGTGCCAAAAACATACACTGGAGAAAAGATAGCCTCTTAAACAAATTGTGCTGGGAAAACTGGAAATCCGTATGCAGCAAAATGAAACTAAACCCCTATTTCTCATCATGTACAAAATTCAACTCAAAGTGGATCAAGGACCTAGAAATTAGACCAGAGACCCTACGCCTAATAGAAGAAAAAGTAGGCCCAACCCTTCATCATGTTGGATTAGATCCCAACTTCCTTAACAATACTCCTAAAACACAAGAAATAAAAATCAAGAATCAATAAATGGGATGGATTCACACTAACAATCATCTTCTCAGCAAAAAAAAAAAATCAATGAGGTGAACAGAGAGCCTACATTCTGGGAGTACATTTTTGCCACATGCACATCAGATAGAGCATAATCTCCAGGATATATAAAGAACTCAAAAAACTTAACACCAATAAAACAAACAACCCAATCAATAAATGGGCTTAGGAGCTAAACAGACACTTCTCAGAAGATACATGATCGATCAACAAACATGAAAAAACGTTCAACATCTCTAGCAATTAGAGAAATGCAAATAAAAACTACCCTAAGATTTCATCTCATGACAGTCAGAGTAGCAATTATCAAGAATACAAACAACAATAAGTGTTGGTGAAGATGTGAGGGAAAAGGCATGCTCATACATTGCTAGTAGGACTGCAAATTGGTGCAACCAATCTGGAAAGCAGAATGGAGATTCCTTAGAAAACTTGGAATGCAACCACCATTTGACCCGGCTATTCCACTCCTCGGTCTATACCCAGAGGACTTAGAAACAGCATACTACAGTGACACAGCCACTTCAATGTTTATAGCAGCTCAATTTACAATAGCTAAACTATGGAAGCAACATAGATGCTCTTCAATGCATTAATTGATAAAAGAAACTGTGGTATATACACACAATAGAATATTACTCAGCACTAAAAGAGAATAAAATTGTGGCATTTGCAGGTAAATGGATGGAATTGAAAACTATCATGCTAAGTCAAGTAAGCCAATCCTCAAAACCAAAGGCTGAATATTTTCTCTGGTAAGTGGATGTTGATTCATAATGGGGAAGAGGGCATGGGAAGAATAGAGAAAATTTGGTCAAAGGTGAGGGAGAGAAAGGAAGGGGACATGGGGACAAGAATTATGGTGGAATGAAATGGACATTATTGCCCTAGGTTCATGTATGACTGCACATATGGTGCGCCTCTACATTATGTACAACCAGAGAAATGAAAAGTTGTGCTCCATTTGTGTACAATGTGTCAAAATGCATTCTGCTCTCATGTATATCTAAGTAGAATAAGTAAATTAAAAAATAGAAATAAAAAAGGAAGAGAGAGAGGCAAGTGAAGAATGGGGAGGGGATATGGATAGGGAAAATAGTAGAATTAAACAGATATTATTACCTTATATACATATATGACTGCATGACCGATGTGATTCTACAACATGTACAATCAGAAAAATGAGAAATTATAGTCCATTTGTATATGATATATCAAAGTGCATAAATGGATTCTATTGTCATGTAAAACTAATTAAAACAAATAAAAATTTATAAAGAAAAATATGAGAGTGCAAATTTTATAATTTTATAAACATAATGCATATATGAATTAATTCTAAACAAGTCTAAAAATAATGCATAGAAATCATAGGTTATATCTTGTGATTTTTTAATGCCATGACCCTTAACCAATAAATTTCTTTAAAAATCAAGACTCCAGTACATGTGCTTGTAAGAATATCAGTAATTACTGATATCAGTAATATTCTCATAGCCCAGTTCTGTTCCTATCATGAGGAAATGAATTAAAATTTTCAAAAGATATTAAAACACTGTTCAGTCTACAGTAGAGGATGGTAAATTACAAGCAGCTGGAAATTTTTTCTGAAAAACAACCCTGATCCAGGGGACAAATGTTCAAATTTATTTGGGTTACAACCATTACTGCATTGTAAAATAAACGTAATGGGTTCTAACTGAAATAACCAAAGAATTTATTATATAACATGAGATATTTACAGAGAAAAGATGCTAGAAATAATTACATGCAGTTAAGAAACCTGGACAAATTGGTATTATTGTCACTCTAGACATGACTACTATTTTTTAATGACATTAATAATTATAAAAGAATGTGCGACATTAGAATGTGTCTCACATTCTAAAGACTTTTTTATGCTTTTGTTCTTATTTAATGAATTTCAACATGAAGTTACAGGCAAAATCTTTGAAAGCATAGCTATAGTATTGTCACAAGAGCTTCAGAGAAATTCAGAGGAGGAAAAATGATACGAATTTGTTAAAGGCTCCACTTTTGATTCCTTCTCTCAAAGTAAAACTATTTTCTATGGTTGTCTCCTTATGTAGTATAGAATAGATAGCTAACAATGTTAAAAACTGGAGGACCTGAGTTAGATTTTTAAACTTCCTCTTAAGGTTAGAGGAAAGATGACTGTAACTATAATGAATCTAAACAACATAAATACAGATGCTCAGTCAAGACTATGCAAACTTTGAGAGCCGAATCAAGCTATTTAGAACTGGTATGGCAGGGTGAATTTGAGTGTCATTCACTTAACCACCAAAAGTAGCTCACATATTTCTAGCCATTAAAGACACTCAAGAACAGAATGCATGGAAGTGTTTGCTAACACAATTTGAAAAAGAGATACCCAAGAGAAGACACAATTTTATTTATAGTCTTATTAACTGCTGGATTGGGTAAAAGAAGATTTTACATAAGTTTAAATACTTTCTTACTGGAGTGACTGAGACAACTTAGCTCAATTCCCTTTCCCAGAGAGTAAAACTTAAACCTTGGAGGACTTTCATAGCACCAAACCCTGGTGTGAGTAGTAGCCACTGTCTTGGATTGTCTTGTATCCATGTTTGCAAATTTCAGGCCATCCTGATTTACCTGTCACAGTCTCCGGCATTGCTGAAATAATGCCATTGATTTGAAGACACTAAACCCGAAGGGCCTTTACTTCATCAATGCATGAACCTTGAGAAAAATGAAATAATTCTTTATTTTTCCAGGTAATTGAAATTTCTATGCCTTGACATTCTCCATGGAGCTGGGAAAAGGATGCAAAAATGGGACTACAGTATATATTAATGAACATCTACATTCTCAGCAATTCTCTTTCACTTCTCTTGCCTCCTACAGTTTTGTTTCTAGATTTGAGAGATAGGAAGGAAAGGTAAACTAAATCAATTCGTTCTTAAAATCTCAAATCTTTTTACTAAATTAAAGAGCTCTGTGATATTTTACTTTAGATCCTGAAATCAGAAAAATTACTTTGTTTTTTCATTGTACTCTTTCATATCACTCCTTTGACATAATGAAAAAGGGGGACATTTTTTAAAAAGGCAAAATGGCTTAGAAGTAAAAATAGGAGATGTTCACTTATATTTTACAGAAATTTCATGTATATGTTCAGAATACATATGTATGTATTTGTAAAAGTATAAATCATGTGTTACATATTCTAAAAATAAATTTATAAAATAGAATCACATACAAAGGATATATGGTATATAGTTACAAACATATATACATTTGTTTAAAAGATTATAATGTACATTTTGTATTTCAATTTTTTAATTTAGTAACAACATTTTTATAAGAAATAAATAATTAATAACAGATGCTACTCAATTGAAGAATATATAATACTTTAATTAATGTATAATTTTCATAATAAAAAGCAGATTCTCAATAAATATATATGAAAGCAACAGATGCATGCATGTCAGAATTTTGGTTGGATTTCTATATTAATTTCTTAAGCTTTGCTACTGTGAAAGTTATGCCTGAGCATTTTTTCAAACTATTCCAAAATAATTTACCGAAAATTTGTCTTAGGTATTTATTTCAATTTTCTCTCCATCTTATGATGAAGGGCAACTTGGATTATAATAAATTCCTCATTAATTAATTGCTAAATATCTATTTTTAAAATCCTGCTTTGTTTCTATTTTAATTTTTCAACAAAGATTCATTAAAATCTTATGTCAGTTATTGTTTGGTTTGATATTAATTTTTTAAAATAATTAGATTATGTTTATAATCTTAAAAACTTCAAACTGTTTATGGAAGGTTAACGAAGAAATAATTAGCTTGTAACACAAAATTGTGAAAAGTCGATAGACTCAGGGCTGCTATTTCTCATTAAAATACTTTTGCTGAACTACATTATCTGTGTTCTATGATTTCATGCATATGGCAGTCACAGAATTCTGGCTAGCTTTGTAGATATGGGTCATGTAGTCACCTGCTGTGGGTTTTAATTTTATGTGTGCTTTGTTAAAAACAATCATGTTTCATTTTCTTGGGAGAAGCCTTGCAGATGTACCAAAGCTGCCAACCAAGGTGCCTTTATCCTAATATGTAGATTTTATAATGTAACCTATCTGTGCCAAATTCATTTCCATTTCATCATTTATTACCACATAGTTTACTTTGCCCCTAAAACTTATTTCTAGCTAGTGTTAGAAATGGTGTTGGATACGGCATGAAGCTGAGAGGGTCTTTAGAAAAAAAATGTCATGGAATTTACCTTATTGCCTCTTTTCTTCATTGTGTCTTCAGAGGATGCCCAAGTTAATAGCTTAGAGGTTTTTATGAGGTGGGTGACTACCTTAATGGAAGAGATTTCTCATCTTCTATATATCTCTGATGGAAAAATGACAGCTCTAATATAAAAGATATTTAAGATGACTATTATCTTAATAGAATGCTGTTAAAAATTCTATGATACAAAAATAAAAAAAGAAGAAGGAGTGGCTATGTTTTGGTGTCAGAGAAGATTTTGCAGAAGTGGGTCTTGACAAGTAAACACCAATCCATTATTTTTATGCTGGAAAAAAAATTCTTCAAGTAAGGACAACATACATAAGAATTCACAGAATTATGTAAGTGTATCAAATGTTGGTTCATTATTAACTGATGTCCTGGTGAGAGACTATGGGAGAAGAAAATAAAGGTGCTAAAAAATCAGTCCAAATATGAGACTCCAGACTTTGGAAGGAGCTATGTCTAAGGTCAAAATTTTAGGACTAGAATTTAGCCCTACTGATAAGAACTCACAAATTGTTAGACTTGGTTTTCTAATCAAATTATAAACAGCATAGAAAGAGTTTGTTTTCAGACAACAAATTTGATATCCTCTGTGATTATTTCTAATTCAACCCCTGACAATGTTTCAAGAATAATTACCATTTAGCTTAATATTCAGTAGCTTTCAAAGATGACAGAATTTATTTCAAAACAAGTTTTTGGTGTTCATTCTCAGAGTTATGCCAAGAATTATATCCGGCTGATTCATTCATTGTTTAACATTTATGTAAATCTACTGAAAGTCTTAAGAATGGAGAATATAAAGAGTTTATATCATTATCAGTATGTTTCTGTTTTACATTTCTAGTGCTTCTTCTATATGTATTTCCTCTAGGATGAAAAAGAAATAAACTTCCTATTTCATTACTATGTGAACTATAGTAAAATTTTATGCAAGTTTTTAATTTGCAGAAAGTGTTAGATGAATGAATTAGTGACAGAGATGTGATCACACTACGCTTCTACTAGCAGCCCATTCAATTTATCTATGTTTAATTACATATCCTAACACTTTGGTGTAGTTGCTCTATGGTTAAGTGCTCTGCCTTATGTTAAAAAGACATTTTAAACTGAATTACCTACAGGACCTAACTGTGTACTGTGTTGCTAGTACAGAAAATAATGTTTGTGAAATCCAAATATTAGTCATTTTCCAGTTACAAATTGAGTTCTAAAGATACGATCATTGTGATCTTTATCCAGGCAAGTCCCTATGTCAAAGTCAGCAACTAAATACCCTGTGATGTTGTAGAATTGAACAAAGGGGAATGCATTAGCAAAAGTCTTCCTAGGACTGCAGCCACACTTTTACCTTCCTAGCAGTGATGACATTCCTGAAAATAGCCTGTCAAAAATAAGACAAAGAGTTGAGAAAACTTTATGGCAAATTTAACTGAGAAATAGCTGTTTTCTACATCAAGAGAATTGCCTGATAAATGTTTTGTGGAATTTAAAAGTCATTCCAAAATTAGTTTCAAAGAAGTGACTGCAAATGACAGTCCCCAAATGTGTTTTTTCCTTCTTTTTCTCCCTGTCATTGCCGACTCAGAGCATTAAGAAAATCTAATGCTGAAAGGACTACTCCTGTGAGATGTGAAAATAATTATATGTTCTGCCTGAACTGATAGGCAGAGAAACATTCCGTCTCAGATTCTGTAAAGCATGTCAATTTCAAGTTTGCATGTTTTCTGTTTCTAGTACCCACCAGTTGGTGAAGCAGTGATTGGAAAACAAAAGCATTATCCCTACAGCAAAGAACCTTGAAAATTGGATAGAAGACATTATTTCTCCACTTTTAATGTAATATAAATGAAAAGTAAAGTTATTTTTCACTGTAGGTTTTAGGTAGATAATAGAAACAGTTTTGCAAACCTGAGCTTCAATAATTTTACTATATAACAAGTTCTATTGCATTAAGAATAGAGTTTTAATAATACATATTTATGGAGTCAATGTGATTTGGAAAAACTGGCTCTAGAGTTGAACTGCATGAAATGAATCTAGTTTTTCATTGACTTCAATTTTAAAATTCAAGTTGATTTCCCATTTAAAGGAAGTGCCCACTAGAGCAAATTAGAAACATTTTTAAATGAATCAGTTTTTATAGATTGTTGCACGCTGTAATACCAGTAGTGGTTTGGCAAAATTTCCATTACTTTGCAATATTCCAGTATTTCATTTTCCACTGTTGACAGTTCCCAAGCCCCAGTCTTGCTTTTAATATGTTTGATAAACGAAAGGTTCCTTTCTTTCCAACCTAAAATTAACTCCTCTGCTCCAACTTCAATAAATAAATAGTACATGATAATAATAGCAACAAATATGTACTTTGGTATGAGATGAGAATGCACTGATAAATTTAGTTTTTAGTGATGCTTTTCTATTAACAACAAAAATACATTTATTCTGTAGAAAAACTGGAAAATTTAGGAAGGCATTAAAAATTCTCTAATAATGCCTCTACCCCTACAAATCCACTTATTACTATTTTTGTTCATTTTCTTTTAATCTTTTTCAAGAAATAATGTGTAGTTTATTCAATTTATTACCAAATAAGATAGAAGATTTTATGTAGGCATTTTTCCCACTGGTGACTTTTGTTGTTACGTTATAAACTGAACATAAGTATAATGACAACTATTACAAAAGAAGCATATTATAGATTTTACATTGTTCAAGCATTTTAATATGTAGGCAATTTCTAAATTGTTATCATAAAAAGTTATATAGACCTATTTCATATTTCTCATTAGTATTTTAATACCAATGAAAAAATTGAGAAAAAAACATCTTAAGTACTATGAAAATTGCAATATCTTTTTAGATTTTTGTTTATTCTTGGGCCTTGCATTGACATGCATACTCACACCTAGATTTCTTTTCTCTTCTGTTCTTATTTATATCTTTACTCTCAATTATGGATGTTTTCTCTTCTACATATGTATATCCCTAGATCTAGGGAAAGCAGTTCCATCACCAGCATAAGATTACTCTATATTGGTGATTTCTGTTAAGGAGTGGAGAAATGAAAGAGGATTGCATAATGACAGAGTACATACTTAAGATTGAACATTATATATTGGTGCAAAAAATAAAATCTCAGGAACTTCTGCTACAGAGACCTTCTCACTCATTGACAATCCTTACAGGTTCTCTGGCATCCCAGCATACCCCTATAGTGGTGTTCTTTCCCTCTCTTTCTACCCCTTCAGTATTCCACCATTCCATTTCATTTGTTTCGTTTCCCTTGACTATACTTAGTACTTTGAACATCTCACCTTTTATTAAACAGGACAATTTAGCGTAACCAATATGCCACTTATGTACAGAAGACCTTGTTTTATTCTACCAAAAGACCCATCAAAATTCATTAAAGTATGATTTTTTATTTATTTTATTGAAAGAACCCTTTATTCATTCAATGGGATTAGTGACATTGTTATCAAGAAGGCAGAAACAATCAGAATCAGTCATTTACTTAATATCAAATATTTGCATAATATAGGTAAGGCAAAGTGATTTTATCAACACAAAAACAAATGACAAATTGAATTACTTTTATAACAAATGTAATATAATTAACTCATTATATAAATAGAATTAAAGGCAAAAATCACATAGTTATTTCAATAAATGCAGGAAAGGCTTTTGCAAAATTCAGCAGCCATTCATGGAAAAAACTCAACCTGAATAAACTAAGAATAGAAGGAATTTACCTCAACATCATAAAGACTATATATTACAAACACAAAACCAAACATCATAGTGAACAAGGAAAAGCTGAAAACATTTCTTCTAAAATCTTGAGCAAGAAAAGGTAGTCCACTCTCAACATTCCTATTCAATGTAGTATTAAAATATTAGCCAGAGAAATTAGGCAACAGATGGAAATAAATAGAAAAAGAAGAAGTCAGTTCATCACTACTGATAATACAATCCTCTGCTTAGAAGCTACAGAAAGCTCTACCTGTGAGAGCTAATAAATAAATTCAGTAATGTAGCAAGATACATTATTGATATGCAAAAATCAATAGTTTTCCTATATACCAGCAATGAATCTACTGAGAAAGAAATCAGGAAAACAATTCCAGTCACAATAGTCTCAAAAAATAACAAAGAAACAAATAAATAAAATCCTAGGAATAAATCTAATCAAGGAAGTGAAAGACCCCTACAATGAAAATTATAGAACAGTGAAAAAGGAACTGAAGAAGATATTAGAAGATGGAAAGACCCATCATTCTCATGGATAGGCAGAATTAATATGTTTAAATGACCATATTACCAAAAGCATTATACAGATTCAATGAAATCTGTACCAAAATTCCAACGATATTCTTCACAGAACTAGAAAATAAATCCTACAATTCATTTGAAAGAATAAAAGACACAGAATAGACAAAGCAATTCTAAGCCATGTTTAGACATGACAATGCCTAAAAATTATTAAAGTATTATTAATTAAATTATTTATTATTAAATTATTATTATTATTAAAATTGTTATTATTATTAAAAATTATTCTACAAAGCTATAGTAACAAAGCTGCATGGTACTGGAATAAAAACAGATGAAGACCAATAGAATAGAACAGAAAACACAGAGATTAACCCACACAGAAAGAGTCATCTGACCCTTGAGGTACACCAAAACCATACATTGGAGAAAAGCCAGGCTTTTTTTACAAATGGTACTGGGGAAACTGGTTATCCAAATGTAGAAGAATAGGATTAGATCCCTATTCCTAACCTTGCCCCTAAATCAACAAAATGGATCAAAGACCTAAGATCTTGACCAGAAATTTTGCAACTCCTATAAGAATATATAGGGTCAACATATAGATATAGTCAGACTTCCTCAATAGGTTTCTTAAAGCTCAGTACACAATTCAAAATGTTAATGAATGGGATGGCATCAAATTTTAAAGCCTTTACATAACTAAGGAAATAATTAAGAATATGAAGACAGAATGTACAGAATGGGAGAAGGTCTTTGCTAGTTATTCTCCTGTTTTAGTCTGCTTTTCGCCACTGTGAACAAAAGATCCAAAAAGGACAATTTTAAGAAATAAAAAATTTATTTGGTATTCATAGTTTCACAGGTCTTAGTTTCTGATGACCAACTCCATTGCTCTGGGTCTAAGGTGAGGCACAGAGTCGTGGCAGAAGGATGCAGTGGAGGTAAGCAGCTCAGCAGACAGTGTTTTTCCTCATCAGGGACAAAATATAAACCCCAAAGGCATGTCCACAGTGTCCACTTCCTCCAGCGACAACCTACCTGCCTACAGTTACCACCCAGTTAATATGTTCAAGTGGATTAATGCACTAATTAGGGTAAGACTCTCATAACCCAATTATTTTACCTCTAAATTTTCTAATACATCAGTTTTGGGGAGACATCTCATATCTAAGCTATAACATCTTCTGGCAGAGGATTAATAGACACAAAATATGAAAAATTTAAAAATTAGCACAAAAATTTTAAAAAACAAAATCAAATAGTCTAATCAATAAATGGACAAATGAACTAAACAGACACTTCTCAAAAGGAAAATACACATTGCCAACAATTATATGAAAAAAAATATTTAGTACCTTCAGCAATTAGGAAATGTAAATCAAAACTACACTGAGATATCAACTCACTCCAGTTAAATGGCAGCCATCAAAAATGCAAGCACCAATAAATTCTGGAGTAGTTGTGAGGAAAAGGAACAGTTTTATACTGTTGATAGGATTGTAAATTAGTATAATCACTATGGAAATCAGTATGGAGGTTCCTAAAGAAACTAGGAATGGAACTACCATATGATCCAGCTATACTACTCCTGGATATTTATCCCAAAGTACTAAAATCATCATACCATGGGGACACAACCACATCAATGTTTATAGCTGAACAATTCACAATAGCCAAACTTTGAGCCAGCATAGGTGTCTAGCAATGGATGAATGGATAAGAAAATGTGATATATACAAATAATGAAGTTTTATTCAGTTATAAAAAGGAATAAAATTATATCATTTTCAGAAAAAATGGAGGGATCTAGAGAACATTATATTAAGAAGCCAAACTCAACAAGTCAAAGGTCTTATGTTTTCTCTCATATGTGATATTTAGAGAATAAATGGGAATAAAAATGTAGGTAGGGCTTGTGAAAACAGAGGGGAGACGAGTACAGAAGAGGAAAGGGACCTTGGGGAGGGAGGAAGAGCAGGAAAGGGGAAATACTGGAGTCAACACTGACAAAATTTTATTGTTATATACTGTGCTTGTATGAAAATGTAACAATAAATACTGTTACTATATCTTATTCTAATGCACCAATAAAAATATGGAAAAATAAAGATTAACATATGTAAACTCATTTTATAACTATAAATGATTCCATTTATTTTACAGTTTAGTGTGAGGTATTCCCCAAAAGCTCATGTGTGAGGCAATGCAAGAAAATTTAGAGATGAAATGATTGGTCATGAGAACCTTAACCCAGTGAATGAATACCCTAATAGGGATAAACTAAGTGGTGAATGTAGGAAGATAGGGTGTGGCTACAGGAGGTGGGTGGTTGGAGGCGTGCCTTTGGGATATTTATTGTCTGCACTGAGCTTAGTCTCTTTGATTCATTGCGACTATTTATGAAGCCACTTTCCTCCTTCACATTCTTCTGCCATGATATTCTGCTTTGCTTCAAGCCCCTGAGGAATGGAGTCGGCAGACTATGGACTGAGACCTTAGAAACCATGAGTCTGAAAATAAACTTTCCTCCTCTAATTGTTCTTGTTAGGTCTTTTGCTCACAGCAGCAAAAAAGCTGACTAAAATAAAAATTGGTACAAAAAAGTGAGATTGTTTCTGTGACTAACCTGACCATGTAGTTCAAAGCTTTTGGAACTATTTGGAATTTCTGGGAGGAACTTTGGAAAGTTTAGTGATGCAAGATGGAAAAGCTTTAGATTGTTGTAAATGATGCTTAGTAGGTGAATCTGGTGGGGGCTTAGAACACCAGAATGCTGACAACACTGTGCGCAATAAAGATGGGGCTCATGAGGTTTCAGAAGAGGAGGAGGACACTATTGGTATTGGACTAGAGGCCATTTATGTCCTGAGAATTTCCATGAGGATGATTTTATAAGTGATGGACTTCTTCACCTGGTGGAAGAAATTACTAAGCAGTATAGTATTCAGGTGGTGGCATGAGTATTGCTTGTGGCTTTTAGCCAAGTTTATTGTGATATTCAGTAGAAAGCAGAGCAGAAAGATTAGAAAAACTTGGGCTTGAATAGTAGGAGTAAAAGTAGGACTAAGGAAGTTGCAGTTGTTAAAGACATTACTTCTACTAAAGGAATGCTGAAGACTTTGCTGGGAGACAAGAAGAAGGGTGGTTGAGAGCCTCTTAGGAATTTATAAGCCCACACTCACCTCACACTCAAGGAAGTAAAAGTCAAATTCTTTTAAGAAGAGGCCAATGGGGCACCATGCTTACACAGGTCAGGACTATGAAGTTGTTTCACCATGCTTAGTTACCCAGACACTCAGTGACTACTGAAGCCATGGTCTCTAGAGACTTGGCTACTGCTTGAGATGGCAGCAGACTTTGGCAGCAACCACGTGGTGCCTTTTCTGAAGGATTACTGGATGCTGGAGATAGGTGGGCATGGTGGCTTCCACTGAGTTTTCAAAGAAAGGCCTTGAAGGCCAGACAAAGTTCTCCAGGGTTAGTTCCTACAGGTAGCCCCTCAGAGGGCAATGCGTGGAGATGAGAAAGAAGCCAAAGTTATAGTGGAGACCCCAAGATTAAGAAATGCCAGTACTGTGGATAGTCTGCCAAGGAAAGCTGCAGGAATTGAGCAAAGACAAGCATGCAGAGAGGTCATGTGTGCTTCAACTGGCAAGGCTATAGGGGTGGAGCTCGCAAGCCCTTTGGAGAGAAAATCTGGATGCTCTAGATGCCAGACATGGAATTACAGGATTTGTTAGCCCAGCTGGATTTTGGTCTTGCTTTGTTCTCAACCCTTCTTTATATACCCCTATTTCTCCTTTGTGGAATAGAAATGTATCATCCTTGCCTTTATATACTAGATGTATGTAAATAGCTTTTGATTTTTATAGGAGCTCATGATGAGAGTCTACCTTGAATTTTAGAAGAGACTGAATCTGGGTTCTGTTCAGACTTATGGGAATTCTTGGAAATTGAATAAATATATTTTGCATTGTGAGATGAACATGAGCTTTGGGGGACCAAAGGTGGAATGCTATGGTTCAGTATGAGGTGTTTCCTAAAAGCTCATGTGTGAGACAATGCACAAAGATTTAAGGTGAAATGTTTGGATTATGATAGCCTTGACTCAAACAGTGAATTAATCCCCTGACAGGGATTAACTGAGTGGTAACTGTAGTCTGGTGGGTGTGGCTGAAGGAGGTGGTTCTTTGCAGCATGTCTTTGAGATACATATTGGGTGAGCTGAGCTTAGTTTCTTTGCTTCATGGTGACCATATATGAATCCATTTTCCTTCACTAGATCTTCTGCCATGATGTTCTGCCTCACCTCATGCTCCCAGGAATGGAGTCTGCAGTCTATGAACAAAGACCTCTGGAACTGTGAGAACCCAAATACACTTTTCCTCCTCTAATTGTTCTTGTCAGGTATTTTGGTAACAGTGGCAAAAAAGCTGAAACAGCACATCAAGGAATTTTGATGCACCAAAATAAATGATTGCATCAAGAAAATGCAAACATTTATATTTCTACAAGTAGTAGTTAACTAATTATAAAATATGGTCTTTAAAAATAGCAATATGATAGGTTAAACAGGAAATGATTCATAAATTTACATATTATTTAACTGAGAAACAAGAATTCATGTTTTCACTCTCTCTGTTGAATTTCTTGCCTGTGCCTAGTGCTTGCATGCCCACTGAGGATGACTGTACTACTCAGTACATTAATTCAGTTACTTTGAATTTTGTTGGATATATTCTGAGAAGAGCATTGGACTAGAAAAGGATACCACATTTTGCAGATAAATTAAAACTAATAGTAATTTCCCCATTTTATTGGCCTGTAAAGTTCTCATCTTTTTTACTGAGAATGCAAGTAAGAGAGAGAAGCTCCAAGTACTTTCCTTTTCTTGGCTCTGTGCATGGGCAGCTGTTCAAGCTAGAAACTCCCATCTAGAGAGGCACAGTCTGAGTTAAGACTATTACATGAACAAATGGTGAATGTAGTACATGGGGAAAGACACACAAATGGATAATAATGATACTGAGAAGTATCATTATCATTTTTTTTCTAGAGAGCATTTTCAATTTGAGGAAATAAAACTCACAGTGATTTCTCTCAAATGGATGTCGACACTTTACTTTGTAAGTGCTCAGGTACCTGTCCTTTGAGGAATTAAATTGGGTTGAAGTTATGAAGTTCCCCCAAATATTTTACTTAAATTTAGGGAGGAAAGAATAAACAATACATAGTATCCCTTGATGATCTGACTGTATAATAGTAACTTTGAACTATCCTTCAAGTCATCATATACTGTTTCCTTTTAACACTTTAGGTTCTTTGTTCCCTTGAGAAAAATCTTAGCGTTTTCGATTTAGGCTAAGCTGTTGAGAGGCAGACAGCAACTAACACATTGAATGTTTTCAAGTAGGATGAAGTACTTTTTAGGCATCAACTTGGATAAAATGGGCAATACATCATCTTCATTTGCAGAGGTCTGCTGTTTTGACTAGAGCAGATGTGAAAGTAAGTGGAATGCTCCATAAGCAGGCATCCACAGAGTCAGAAGAGTGTTCAAGAGTGTAAATATTAGCATTGTATTACTGCCACATACCACAGCTGATGATTTGCCTGTGGAACTTTAGAAGGGCCATTTATGATGAACTCTGTCGAGAGCCATCCGTGGACTATATGTGGACCAAATTGGCAATGCAAGCCTATTGAATAAGAAAATCTGGTATTTGGGAACTTCCAGTGGCAATCCCACTGGGTAAGATCATCCAGATACATATGAATTTCTATTCAGCTCTGCCAAGAAAGGCCCCAGATGGCACCAGAGATAGGGGTGACTGGTTGCAGCCATGCAGCCACACAGCCTTTCAGAGATGGGTGTAACCTGCCAAGATGTCAATCAACCCGCTGATTGCAAGACATCCTGAAGCAAGACTCCACCTCTGAAACCTTTTTCTTGCCTTTAATGTGCCCCCTTAAATAAACCACTGGAGCCATTTTTTAACTATTCAGCTCCAGTTCCTATGTGGGCTGGACCTATCAGGCGCTCTGCTTTTAAAACATATTCTCTGGCCCTGTCTCTTATTTCTTCACTAATTATTTCAGACTTCAATTTTCTCAGGTGGCTTATACTCTCTTAGGAAGGAAAAAGGACCCTGGTGAGGCACTGGCAGCCTCACAATAGGACCCTACGCCTGTTCTGGCTGAACTGCTCTGGGAAATTGACTATGCTGAGCTGAGACAGTCCTTGGAAGTAGAGATGATTTCTGGGTTAAAAAAACACACTCAAATTGCATGCATGTTACATGTTTACAGTGGCAATTATGTTCATGATAAAACCCTATACTGAACTCTGAACAAAGTAAAGGTAACAAGCAAGATGTCAAAGGCAATGGAACTTCAAGGGATGAAGTGATCCAGACCTGTCCAGCATCATGTTTTGTGACCACACTTGTTACAGCTACCACAGAAAAGGCATTCTGTATTTTGGCTTTCACCAGTTCAGCAAAGATTCTTTCCCCTTCCTTCATGTTGTATCCAGAGCATGAGTGTTTCAGGCTTTATAAGTAGATTTCTAAACATACTCCCACAACTGTTAATGCTGGTGAGAAACTTCTCTAAAGACTTTACAAATAGAAACATGTGATCCTCACAGAATCCCTGAGAAACAAACACATTTCCTTTCTCCATTTTGCTGTTGAGGAAATAACTAAGCCTTAGATTTCATAGCTGCAGAGTGGTTAATGCAACTTAAAGCCAGGACACTGCCTCTAGAGTCTGTTTTTAATCACTCTGTTCACATTAACTCTTCCTCCAGTGTTGTCTTCCCTTGACCTCTCTCCATTTAGTTCTTACAATACTCATTGCTAAATTCATATCTCCCTTCTTTTAGCATTCCACTTTAGACATGCATGACACATTATCAATTCTCATGAAGTAAAATATTATTTCACTTCAAGAAATTTCTCAGAACCAGGTGTCTAATCCTTCAGCTAAAAGAGATGTTTCGTATGACAAAACACAAAAATCAGGGTATAAAAAAATTCACAGTGAAACACAGGTTGATGCAGAAGTTTTCCTAGGATACTAAACTTATTTGTTTCTACAAGAATGGAAGCTGTGTGTTCTTTCTAGAACACCTATTCCAAGTACTGTAGCTGGATCATTACATGGCAGCCCATTGAAGTGTGTCCACATTTGCCAATGTTGTCCAGAAGGGTGGGTAACGATCCTACTGCAACCACAAACATTTCTGATATTACACATCTACTAACGTTAAGTATAGGTTGAAAACATGAACAGACCTTTAACTTCTTAAATCTTACACCCATGTGTCATCAAAATGACCAGTAATTTTTCCCAAGGTCAATAGTTGATGGTAATGCTAGAGGATACACTTATGAAAATAGCACTTTTCTTTCATAAAGTCAACTTCCAACCAATATCAACCATAACTATGTAATACACTAAACAGAATTTTCACTCCCTGAGGCTACCAACCACACCCTCAGCTAGTATGTAGAAGATACAGAGGTTTTTATTTACTTTCTTTCATGGAGTATCTGGAAATGCACATTAGTCTTACAGTAGAAAAATAACTTTGCTGCAATATTTTTCTATAGGAACTTGTTTCTAAAAATTCTCTATTCTTCTTTCTCACTTTCCAGACATGTATTGTATATAAACTAAAATTTTACATTCTTCATGATCCCACCAGTTTGTTCTAACAGCTTGCTAATAATCTGGGGAAGTACAGAACTTCTCACAGAACAAGAATATTGTCCTGTACATAAATTGGCAGAGCAAAAAGATGATAGCTAATGTTAAAAACCATAGGATGCACTCAAATTTTAATGCATTACCCCCTCACACTAGAAAATTAGAGACTTAGGGCCTTGGCTCCTTCAAGGTAAAGACAGGAGCAATTCCATGGCTATTTTTCTTCATTTAGGGATTTCCTCTATATCATTATTCTAACTTCAGGCTTAGCTCTCTCTGTGTGCATTTTTCCTACTTCCAAGTTATTTAGTCACATCTAGTCTCTGTAGGTACCTCCTGTAACCCATGGCCTAAACACACTGACTGAGGACAAATATCTTAAATTTGCTTTAGAAAAACTTCTGTATTCCTCCTGTAGTTATATCATTCTAAAGTGCCTAAAAGAAATGATCCAAAAAAGCAAGCACTATACTATGCATATCATTTTAGGAAAGTAATGGAGCACCCTAGTATCTTATGGAAAGAACACATAAATCTAAGTTTCGCTTATTAATGGTTCAGGAGCAGAATCTACTTAGCCGTGCCTCTTAAAATGGAGCACAGTTAAAACAAAATTAGGTTCTATACGATCTCTTTGTCTTCAGAGACAAAATAGCAAGAATTTATTCTTGCCCTTTTTCTTATATGAATCATCATTTTACTTTTAAATTCTGAGAATATATCCTAAGAATACTATTAAGTTTTAACCAAGGAATTAGCAAATATAAAATGTTGGTACTTTCTCTCCAACTCCATGAACTGAAATTTTTAGTAAAAGGCTCTTCCAGAAAAAGTTGAAAAGTTAAAAACTTTTGATTCAGGTTTCAGTGTGGGCTTAAGTGGGTAGACATTCCAGGGACACTCATTTCTGTCCTAACAGACCTGTGATCACCAGGTTGGGACTCAGGGTGACATCTAGGCACTAATCCAAAGAAATGTAACAGGAAGATCACTGTTATTGAAAATCAAGACAATCAGACTTCATTGTCAAGAAGTCATTTAAAACGGAAAGCAAGGTGAACATGCATAAAATAAAATCAAACTTTTCTACCTTTATTATAGTTATTATTCCTTCTAAAAAGGCTATATGGTCATTGAAGAGGCAAAGAGCAGAGTTATAATGTACAGTAAATATACTATAAATTGTTGTAAGTATTACAATGTAGCACAAGTATAATCCACTATGAATGCAGTCTATCTAGACTTAGACATACTGAATTTTCTTAAACTTTGTAATACCAGAAATGTTGGATCCACACCATAAACTTAAGTCCACAGAAATGTGATTTCAGTATATTCATTTGTCTCTTCTTTACCACTTCACTATTCATTTTCTACCCATCTTTATGTAAATGCGTACAAATATCAATGATCTTATGGTCTCTTTTTTATACCCGTAAACTCATTTTATATGTACCACACTTGAGCTTGTAGAATCAAATATTTGTGTTATTACTTTTTTTTGACCTATCATTGTTCCTTTAGTTTCAAACATAACTAGTTCACTCTTAATATTTCACCTCTTTTGTCCAACCAAGGAATATTTTCAAAACATATCATCTAGATTTACTTGTCATATTAACTTTATTGTGAAAAGTTTTTATTTTACTTTTTCTTATTTTACTTGACATCACTATGATTCTTCAAGCACCTTTAAAAATTCGCATCTTCTTCCGTTTCCAGGGATAAAATCTGTAAGCGAAGATAAAACTTATTCTATACTCAGAGAATCAGCTGGAAAAGTTCTGATCATAGGAGACAGCAAAGCAAACACTATTATAATCTGGATTTGGTCATCGGGAAGCAAAACATTTGAAGAAAGATTGGTCTTTTGCCTGCATCTTATCCAGAGCTTAACGGAAGCCTTATCTGCTTATACTATTACTTTAGTCCTGCAGGCTTTGTGACCTCATTACCTGAAGAAAAAGTTCATCAGATATACCACATGAGACATACATTTACTTCTAAAAAATAAACAAATAAATAAATTAAATTAAATTAAGGTTAAAAAAAGTGATATTGTTATGAAGCTGTCCAAAATTCTTTTACCATTTTTTCAGAAAGGGGATAGTATTAAGAGCATACCTCACAATACTCTGATTAAGACAGAAGCCATTCATGAAGAAGGCTGATCCTACCTTATTGGAATTAGTGTGCACAATGGAGATCTATATCTATAAATTTGTTTTTTTAGGCAAAATGATGTTAAATTTTGAAAAAGTAGTCACATTTATAAAAGGGCCTTTTATGGTTGACTTAAAGACAAAAAAATTGTAAATCATTAAAGCAAGCTTACTCAATTACAGCATTATCTTTACTTTTCAACTATGAGATTTCAAGACATCAACAACAAAATTTACAGACAGGAGTGTCTAGGCAGATAAAATCCTGCAATTAACAAACGTCTGCAGTTTCAAATTATATTTGTTATCAATTCTTTTTAATTTCTCTTTCCATGTTAGCTCTATTTTTTTCAAAGTGACTCTGTGTTTCTGTGTTCTTCAAGTTGAAAATTGTCATCTTTTTTTTTTGGTACCAGGGATTGAACTCAGGGGTACTCGACCACTGAACCACATCCTCAGCCCTATTATGTGTCTTATGTAGAGACAGGGTCTCACTGAGTTGCTTAGCGCCTTGCCATTGTTAAGGCTGGCTTTGAACTCACAATTCTCCTGTCTCAGCCCCCCAAAGTGCTGAGATTACAGGTGTGCGCCACTGTGCCTGGCTGAAAATTGTATTCTTTTTATCTTAATTTTTCCTTCATCTCTTTTATTCTACTATGCAGAACTCTGGATAATTTCATGTTGTACATATATCTCTTATCCAGCCTTTTCTCCCCTGCCCACTCTGTTCCTCCTTACCAGGCCTGGGTATTGAGCCTCCAAACTACCTCATCTGCCCTCCTTCTAAGGCACTCTCATATAACTCCTACTTGAGTCTTCTAAAGACACTATTTCCGTCATGATTGTCCTTTTGTTGTGATTTTTAATCACTGGCTTTTTCTGATGTAATGTATCAAGTACATATTTCCCTTCCTTTCTTTGGCAATTTCCCAAAGCTTCAGGCATACTATATGTCAGGAACTGTACTAAGCAGCAAAGAACAAGACACAGCCCCTGCAATCGTTGATTTTACGTCTAGTAGAGAAGACAACCACTAAACAGGTAACTACAAGGACATTAAGTCTTGTAAGGGAAAAATGCAGCAAGCCATTTCCAAGTGTAAAGGAAGTCTTATCATTCTTATTTCACTATACAGACTCTCCCCCTACACTGCTCCCAAGCATGAGCATTATTTTACAGTTTGGCCTTTTGACTTTTTGAACTATTTAACATTCACTAAGCAAATCATATTGTTTCATAGCACTGTGTCTCATTTATTGTGATTTATTCTCCATCCTTGCTCTTTTGCTATACCATGTCCTTAAAAACTCAAGAACAGTACCCTAGAGACAATACCCTCTTTTGTGACTTCTAAGTATTTTCTATATACTTTTATTATGATATTTACCATATTATGTTGCAAGTTTGGTTTTATGTGTGGGACTGCTCTCCTAGGTTGTGAATCTCTTTAGGACAAGAAGCATTGTAGGCAAACATTTGTACCACAACACTGTCTAGAAGAACACTTGCCATTTTATTAGTCACTTAACAAAGGGTATGTTGGATTTTTAATTGGTTTTAGCATTTAGTGGTTTTCTATTCTCAAATTTTACCAAGTAATTAATTAAAAACAAGAATTATAACTCATGCCTTCCATGGTTCCATGTGGTAAACCAGGTACATGTCCCAGTGTACCTTATTCCTCATCTATACAGAAAACTTTTAAATTTGTCCAGATCTTTGTTGCCCTATGGACTTGTTCATACACTTACTTTGAGCATTATTATTTTGTTTTTAGACTGGGGTGCATATTCCTGTAATTGTGAAATTATAAAACAATGTAGCTCTTGGATAAGATAGCAGAATATATGCAGTAGACCATCCTGGAGTATCAATTTACCTCTGATATTGAAAGAGAATTAAAACATTTAATATAAGTAATTTTAATTAGTTTTAAACTGCAGATATGTAACATAACAAAATATATATAATCAAAGTGAAAAATGAGACTGTCATAAAAATTTCAGATTTGCAAAGTTATCTAAGTTGAATTTAAATATCTCTGCATAATTGGAGTATTTTGGTGGATCAACATAAAGAGCTCTGTCTTTATCTTTTTGTGTTACTATACCAAAGTACTTGAGACTGGGTAATTTATAAACAACAGAATTTTCTTTTTCTTCTCATTGTTCTGGAAGCTGGGCAATCAAAAAATCAAGATATGAGCAGTTCAATGTCTGGGAGGTCTGGATTCTATTTTCAACATAATATTTTGAATACTGCATCTTAGGGAGGATGAATGTTGTGCCCTCATGTGACAGAGGAGACTGAAAGGTAAAAGGAGGGGCTGGGATTGTAGCTCAGCGGTAGAGCGCTTGCCTCGCATGCGTGAGGCCCTGGGTTCAATCCTCAGCACCACATACAAAGCAATAAAATAAAGACATAGTGTTCATCAACAACTAAAAAAAAAAAAAAAAAAATTTAAAAAAAAAAAAAAAAAAAGGTAAAAGGAGCAGTAAACATGTTTCTTCCTAAAAGCCTCACCTCTACATATTATCACTTTGGCAAGTAAGTTTCAACATAGGAATTTGGGGGAGGGGCACATTCAGACTGCACCAAGCTCTGAAATTTAGTGAAATGTATAGGGGGTTTAAAGGTATTCACATTTTGGGACAATACAGAATCTATTTGTTACCAACAGTGACTTCTCAAAAGATGAAATAATTTCTAAATTTTAATTTCTTCATGTATAAAATCAGGATAATAATTACTTCAGCAAGTTACTCTGAGTATTCCCAAGATAATAAAAGTAAAGTACTTGGCACATAACGTACAAACTATGACTGAGTCTCAGAAAACAATTTGTAGAGAATGTCAAAGTAAAATCTAAGTAAATAATGAATATCCTGTCAATGATAATATAACCATTTCTAAATTAGAACTTCCACAGCTGTAAGTGTTCTTGGAGCACAATGCTAAGAAATTAGCTACAGAGAACCACACATCATGAGGAGGTGTGCCACAGGACAGTTCACACCGAGGTGGAAGTTCAAACTAGTTTTATTTTAACTAAAAGAACTGCCATCTGTTTGGTGTCCAAGGTCTATTGGTAATGAATTAGGGGTTTCAGCCCAAAGCTTAAGGGACACAAATGCCCGTAATTGGATAAATCAGAGGCTACCAGCAGATGTAGCACTCTTGTCAAATGCTCTAGTGGAAAGGCCAAGGTTCAAGAAGCTTAGAACAAAATGCTGCTCACATTAAATGCTTGTCGCTTCTGCGAGGCCTTTGAGAGCCTTTCAGTTCCCTAAACAGGAGTACTGCAAATCTTTCTCCGTTTACCATGGGAGCAAACAGGAATGTAAAGTGATCAAGCTGGTAAACAGGCTAAATACAATTAAATATTTACTAGCAAAAGGAAACTATTTTGCCTTACCATTTCAGACAAAAATTAATAAATGATGTGGTATAATCAACCCTTTCCCCCTCACAAAGAGAAACAAGACACTGGATAGTATGCTCAAATATTTATGACACTATGTATGAAAATGTAATTCTATAATATACAGAGTTTTCCATTTTAAATATTCCCATTAAACACCTTAGTAGAGAAATTATAATAGTTTAGATTTATATTTGTTTCTTAAATTGTTTTACCTGCCTTCTCTCATGAAATTGGTATGATTCTGAATAGGTAATTATACTTTCATTTGAAACCATAATTAATTCTTCTATCACTGCTTCTCAGAGAACTTTGTAAAGCCTTGTCTTTATTTCATGATAGTAGAAATCATGAGAAAGTCACCAGAAACACAGTGACATGATATGAAATAAACTTGTTCATTAAGTGGGTTTATTTTTTTGAATACACATTTTAAGTAGAGACTTCATTGTGTGTGACAATGACATCCACTGGTGATGTGGAGTAAATTGATTTCCCTCAGTTAACCAAACTGAACTATAATTGCAAGTGTAGTCCATTAACTTCAAGGGCTTAAATTCATTTTTTTGTATGTATTCCACAAGGTATGTGCATGAAACTGTCTTACTAAGCAACCATTAACGAAAATCATTGATAGCAAAAAGGATTCTTCATTCATTATGGGTATATTCTGAAACAGATTTTAGGGAATAAGAAAGAACACTACTGAGTAGAATACTTGACTTTTTTCAGTAAAAAAAATTTTTTTCAGTGAAGCCAGAATATGTTTGCTCTCTCCAGGATAGAGATATTTTAGAATATTTGTTTGTTTTAAAAATGTAAAAATATATTTGACAGAAGAGCCTTGTGACAATATCTTGTATTTCACACATCAGCTCTGTAAATAGCTATACTCTGTGTTTTGGTGAATATACTAGAATTTTAATCAAAAGTAACTGTTCTTAAAAAGAGTAGGAATACTTTAGATTTTAATTTTTTAAAATTTATTCAATATCTAAGTTCTACTTGGTAGAATTTATTACCAAATTCTGTTTTTTCCCTACAATTAAGTTAAAGATAATAATTCATTATTCCTGTTATATTCACAAATTTATGCATATCATACTGTCATTAAACTCTTTACATTTGTGGTCTTGAAAATATTTATATGGAATGTTATTCAAGGTGTAAATGCATTGCATTTCACAGATGAGCCTTCAAAAACATGTCAAACCTATTGTAGTCTTCCATTTAAAAAGCTTGGTTATATTAAAAATCTCTATTAAGAAAATGTTTTTAATTGCTTAAAAAATTAGCTCAATGAGCTAATGCATTTAACAGACTTTTCTGAAAAGAAGAAACACAAATGGCCAATAAATATAAGAGAAAATGTTTAACATCCTCAGCAATCATAGAAATGCAAATCAAAACTACACTGAGAATTTATTTCACTCCAACTGGTTTGGCAGTCATCAAGAATACAAATAACAATAAATATTGGTGAGAATGTGGGGGAAAATGTACACTTACATATTGTTGATGTGATTGCAAATTAATACAACCACTTTTGAAAGCAGTTTATTGATTTTCAAAAGAATAGTTGTGGAATCACTGTGTGACCTAGGTGTTCCATTCCTTGGAACTTGTTCAAAAGAATTAAAGTCGACATATTGTACTGGTACATGTATACTGATGTTGGTAGCAGTGCAATTCACAATAGCCAATTATGGAACCAGGCTAGATGCTCATCAACAGGCAAACAGATGAAGAAAATGTGGTATATATACATAATGGAGTTTTACTCAGCCATAAAGAATGAAATTCTGTCACTTGTTGGTAAATACATGGAACTGCAGTATATCTCGCTAAGTGAACAAAGCCAGAATAAAAAAGTCAAGGCTCAATTGTTTTACCTCCTTTGTGAAAGTTAAAAAAGAGAGAGAAAAAAAGAGATTAAAAAAGGAGAAATCTCATAAAAATTTAAAGGAGATCAATGCATTGGAGGAAGAGGATGTATAGGGAGAAAGAAAAGGAGGACATGGGGAAGTACTGGGGAATGAAACATACAGATTATTCTATATCCACATACAAATTATACCATAATGAATTCTCCTTATATATACATATGTACATGTACATATGTATGTATACACACATATATATAATATATATAATGATAATACACTGATAAAAAATAATAATAATATAAAGGAGATCAATAGAATAGAGTGAGAAGATAGTGGAAGGGAGGAAAGGTACAGGGGATGAATTTGATCAAATTATGTTATTATGTGTGATTTTAATGTACCAATGAACAATGAATAAAAAAAATCATTTTCCATATTCTTTTTTTTTTTTTTTTGGTACTGGAGATTGAACTCAGGGGTACTTGACCACTGAGCCACCTCCCCAGCCCTATTTTGTGTTTTATGTAGAGACAGGGTCTCACTGAGTTGCTTAGCACCTCACCATTGCTGAGGCTGGCTTTGAACTCGCAATTCTCCTGTCTCAGCCTCCCTAAGTGCTGGGATTACAGGCTTGAGCCACCGCACCCGGCTCCATACTCTCTTTTTTAATCACAGTCGGCGAAATATTTACATGAATATGCAAGTTATTTTATCATATTCCACATGATCCTCACTGCATTTTTGCTTCAAGTTATGGATAAATGGCAATATGGAATTCTAAGCTACCCTTATAATTCTTTTAATTATCTTTTCAAACCAAGGTATGTCTTTTCCACAAAAGGGTATGGAAAGGCCTTCAATGATGTTGCCTCTTCTCCTTGACATTTTATTGCTACAATATTGGGATATAAAATTGGACGTTATTAACACATCCTATGTTAGAACATAAGGAGGGTAACAGAGGTAAAATACAAATACAAAAATATTTTCTTAAATAAATACGGAAGTATTTTTATAACAAAATAGGAAATAAATCCTAATCAGAATTATATTCCTAATTTATGCAACAGTCATGTGCTGATGTTTAACATTACCTTCCTCCACTTCCCATTCTATTTTTCTTTTATTGAAGTACATGAAAAGCTCCAAGTAGACAGGAGATTGTCTTAACTTCCTTTCAATTATATCATTGCCATATCTGATGGAGAATACAATCCTTCCATTTGAACTAAGACAGCTAGACCAGAAGTGTGATAATGAGGACAAGAAGTGAAAATGTTGCTAGTGGGTCACTAGGGATAATAGTGGTGGTTCCACGTCCACTTCTACCTTGAAGCTGGTTCACAGTGCACTAGGGAACAACTGGTCTTTGTCCAATTAGATGGTATATATACATTTATAGGTACCATGTTAAATGAGGAAGATTTACTACTTATTCTAGGCAGGAAAGGACAGCAGAAGCCTAGAATTCATCATGAGTCTCTCCCTCAGGTCTCAGAAAAGTTGCTCTGGGAAGATGGAGTTTTAATTCTGCATGGCCTATTTGCACCTCATGAGGTATCCTGATAAGTAGCCCACCTGGGGACTTACACACCAGAGTTACAATACATGCTAGACTAAATTGTTGATGAATATAATTTTTCAGGGGATGAAACAAGGAAGTTGTTCTAACCAGCAACCTCTTGTCTCAGAATGTCTCATTCACCACACATTCTACAATTATTCCTGAGAAGTACAAAGTGTAAAGAGTGGAGAACTGGGTAAGCCCGAGATAACCTAGAGAATGGTCCTGTATTCATTCTTCAGCCCTGAAGAAGAGAATCTTGGTATCAGCAAACTGCACCATATATTGAACACAGAGCTAGATCATATACAATGACTTGGAAGATATCGCCCTGGTCCTGCAATTCTATCAAACCAACTGTTCAGAAAGATAGGAAAGGTGGTAGGTAATACCAGTGAATTCCATGGGGAGGGGCCCACTTCCCAGAAAGTAAAATTATAATTGTCTTGCAAGGTAACCACTTCAGTAGGTCATAATAGGCAATTTAGAGTCAACTGTTTCAGAAATATGTACAAGGGATAATTCTAACAGGAAAAAAAAAAGACTTAGTAGAATTCAAGGATTCACTGTCTTCCTCTTCATTGGTGTGCCCCATTCAATTATGAGGCTCTCATTCCTTACCAGTTGATAACCTGTGAGGTTAATAATTCAATTTGTGTTGTAATTCAGTCATTTGAATGGTGAAACCTGGGTTTGTTTTCAGAAATGTTAGCTCTGTGGTTACAGAATATAACAGTTTCTTTCAGGGAACACGGAGGTTTTCACTTCATTACAGCAGAATGGCAGATGTGAAGATCAAGCTCTGAATTCATTCTCTTCTCTGCCTACATTCTCCAGTGCAGTTAGGAGCAGACAGTCAAATACATTGTATTTCTTATTTTGAAGAAATGTTTTTAGGTATCAAACATATTCACACAGAATCTGACCTCTTATGAGTATATGATTAGGAGTATTCAACAGTGATACATATGTATCTGTATTACATCATGCTATGAACTGCCAGTTTTCTTTGTACCTCTGGAAATAGTCTTTTGTGCCTTTAAATCTAATCAGTTTAGAGAATCAGTTTCAGAAAATCCAGAACCATTCAGAAGACTCAACTTTAAGATTCTATTCTTCTGGAATCATTTGAATAAAACAATATATTTTAGGATTTTACCATAATAAGCAGAAACAGAGATGTAAGTATATATAAAATATAATTGAAAAATGTGATTGTGGGACCTGGCTAGACAAGTCCAAAATCTGTAAGGCAGATGAGTAAACTGGATATTCTTGGGTAGGAGTAGTCTATGCAAGTCTCGGATATAATATTTTTTCTGTCTTAGGAAAACCTCCATTTTGGTATCGAGGCTTTTTTTGTGATTAATTAATCCATCTGATAAAGCCAAAATATCAAGGATTATTTCTTGCACTTAAACTCCATTGATTGTAGATATTAATTAAATCCACAAAATATCTTCACATCAGCACCTAGCTTAGTGTCCAAGTGAATAACTGAGTATACAGCCTGGACAAATTCACATGTGAAAATAATCACAGTCTTTTATGACCTTATGACCAAGATGATTTTCTCACCACAGTTCAGAATTTTTTTTAACTTTTTAACAACTGCAATATCTCTTTGTCTGTGATCTCATAGGGGTAACACCTGTCCCTTTTGTACTAGTTTAAGATTTTTTTTTTGCTTTCTAAAAAAAAAGGGAATGAGAGAAAGTGGCAATAATCTGTATCTATCCGTCCCATAGCTGTTGATTAACTTTGAGACTATTTCTTTACACTCTCACGAGACTTTAATGTCCTTTCTTCCTAGGAAAGAAGAGATTGGAGAAGTGAGCATTCTTATTCTTTCCCCTCACACTAGTTGACGACCTTTTGACCACCTGGACTAGCAAGGGTATCTTTCTGTTGCCTTGCCCTACACCCTATACTTAGGTATATACCTGGCAAAGTCTCATAATAAATATTTAAAGAGAGAGTGCAAACTCTTCTTGTGTGTTCCATATTGACATGTTAGCTTATATTTAAATTTTGGCAGTTCATTGAATTTTTTGGCTGATTTTTTTCTCTTATTTGTATATTGCTGCTAGTGTTTTTCCATCATCATCTCTGACACAGGCTAAATGTCAGTGTGCCTCTTTTCTCTTCAGAGCAATCTGTCTTTCCAGATTAGGTTGCTTGGTTGTGTAGCACCAGTGCTCAGTAAGAAAAGTCATGATTTTGTACTTTACATGGGCTTTTGCTATTGTTAGGAAACTTTGAACTCCTTTGCAGCTTTCTACAGCATAAATGGGAGTAGACATCTATAAACATAGTTTCTTAATAAAACTACATTAAAGATATATATAAAAGTATATGCTTTCTTCTTATCATTCAGTTTGAGGTCATAATAAAATTTCCCTAATCTTCATAATAATCCTTTCTAATAAAAATAAAAACTTAATATGGTTGTAAATCAATCAGGTAAAACAATATAAACTCCAAATTATATTGTTAAAAAGGGAGTAAAAATTGTTCATGTGGTCAATGTCATGATGAATTTTATGCAGGAAATAGCACAAAGTTTAGTTGATTTTTAGATCAATACACACTCCTCTCTAGATATGAATGCTCAATTTAGTCATCTGTATGTAATTGACTTGAATCTACATTGCTGCTATAAAATATGTGAATCTGATAACCAGCTAAAAAAATCTATTCATTATAAGATCACCCTAACCAAGGCTATTAGTATAAAGTGCACAGTGTAGATTCAGTCTATGGTGTTTATCTCTAGGGCTTCCTGGAGAATGGTGGTGAATTTTGACTTATTCTATTGAATATATTACTTAAAGAGAAAGGATTATCTATAACTTTGGTCTCCAAAGAATTTGAGACTTGGAGAATAAAAAATTCATCTTTTGATCCAGCAGTGGAAGGACAAATGGAGATCTCCCTTTGACATCGCCAACCCCCTTTTTAATAAAAACTGCTCTTCTACTCTTAAACTGTTGTACCTTTTGCCTGTGATAAAATTCTTCTGTGCAAATAAATCAATTGAATTTAACAAGTCATTTCATCAATAAAGAATTAGGGTAATAGATGTGTGATTAGAACAATATTAGTAAAGTGGTATGAATCCTTACATACTTCCATTTACATGCATAGGCTTTCCCTCTATGTATTTCATAAAAATATGACATATATGTATATGTGTGTGTGTGTGTGTGTATATATATATATTGCTTTGCAATTTGATTTCTCATTTAAACTCATCATTGCCATTCTCCCATATCTCTAAATAAGGAGTTGCCATTCATTCAATAGAAAAAAATTCCATATTAAATAAATACATGTTTAAACTCTAATAAATATCATATAAAAAATAGCCTCTCTCTACCATTTGCACTTTTTCATATCTGTTTATAAATTTCAATTGAATGGGATGAAAGAGCACGATCAGTGAATTATTTTTCATGACATAAAGCATTTGACTATAGAAAATTAACATAGTATAGTGTAATTCAATAATGTAAGTTTACAGAAAAAATATAAAACAAATCCATATAGTTCAGCAAAAATAAGTCATACAGTAATGTAAATGAAACATGTAGGATATCACTACTGGGTTTGATTACATAATATAACTTTGCTATTCCCAGAGATATATTTCATGCTATTTTTAAATCTACAATTTTATAAAATCATAGCATATATTTATTGTTAGTATGATTTGTGACTTTGGAGATTAAATGTGTATATATTTTAAATGAACAGCAACCAATATTCTGATGTTCATGTTAGGTGGTGATTAAGTATTGAAGAGGTAAAATTTTGACTATATTATAAGAATAAAGAGTCAAAATAAAAATTGAGCTATAACTGAGATTTATATTCTGTATATGTTTCTTCTTAAATCATAAAAAATCTAAGAATATGCAAATATTTAATTTTACCTTAAAATTTTAGAACATGGAATTTTATTTTCCTTTAGAAATGACAGTTACACATTAGTGCTTTTTATATAATGTCTATAACAAATGGATGCATTAACATAAAAACATAATCTTCAGTATTTGATATGACTGCAAATGTATATGTCTGTGATTCTATATTTAGAAAACACAAAATTTGGAAAGAATTATCTATAATATGTGGAAAAAATTATCTGTAATTATCTTACACCATAGAGTAATGCTATGTATATATTGATACATTCTTTGACATGTTTTATGTATATATACTTATTGCTTGTTAGTTATATCAAAAGTGAAATTATATTGGTACTGTTGCAACTTTTATTTATTAATTTGCAGTGCTAAGGATCAAACCCAAGACCTCATAAATGATAGGCAAGCATTCTACCACTGAATTACAACTCTAGCCTCTAAATATAATAGAAATATCTATATTTCACTTAAATGCAAAACATTGTCAATTATTAGTTTGTAGCTTTTATATTTTTTGTTTTATTCAAATGCATTTTGATAATGATTTTAATGCTTACTTTTTTGTTTACATTTTTTATTTTAAAAGTTTTGTACTTTTTAAATATAAAAGTGAATGCATTTTAATAATATATTAGCTACTGATGAATTCATTTTACACTTTTGGATTAAAATCTACATGTTTAATTATATGTAATTATTTCAGTATTGCTGTATTGAATCTAAAATTTGAGTATTCTGCATTTATGTTCATTACTGAATTTAGTCTTTATTTAATCTGGTATTTTTCTCCCTAGGCTTTTATATCAGATTATCTGAAGAATTTTTTGTTGTTGTTGTTGTTGTTTTCCTACTTAAAAATGGGTTGAGATGATTTCTGTCTTTAAAGGTGATAAAGTATACATAGCTTACTTTCTTGTGTTTTGTTTATTTGCTATTTATTTTTGTATATTCTGAGAATAGGTAACCTTGAGAATTTGCAGAAAACAGTAATCTTGCTTTCTGAAGTCTTAAATTGAATATTACCATTTTAATTGATCCTTGCTGAGGAGATGGGCAAATATATTATCATTTCATTTTAATATTTATTATTAAAAATGCTATTCCTCTTCTATTTCTTTTTAAAATATTGTCTATTCATTTTCTGCCCCTTTATGGTAGATTAATATTTTCTTATGAAATTTCTTGAACTCTCTCTATATGTAAAATATTAATTTTGAGGGTTTCTAGAGTTTTTTTGATAGCTGTTAGTTTTATTTATATTGGATATAAATGAATATAGCTATAGATATATGGAGATATACTTATTTAGTAAAGTTTATCAATATTTTGTTCCATACTTCTGTACAAAACTTTTGTGTTTCTATATTTTTCAGCAATTGATTCATGTGTGCAATTGTTCTTTCAAAAAATACTTGAGTAACTACCATAGAAATTGAGATCATATAAATAAAAAGAGGTAAAATACTCTTTGGCTTCGTGATATTTATATTCTAAATTATGAAAGCAAATATTTTGTAATATAAATAAAATATACAATTTTTAAAAGCTAAGAAACTGTCTGTGTTCTTATGATATGTAATGTATGCTAGAACTCATAGACAAACAGGAATGAAAGGAAAAAATAGAGTCCTAAGGAATACTGTTGTAATGATAAAAGGTATGCATGGGCCAAGCTTGCTTTTACGCAGTCTGGGTTGTATTCCGGAACAGGGACAAGCCTCTGTTGTTTTTCTACAGTTAATGAGTCTAGGAGACAGAATTCAATCATATGGATTATAGATTTATAACATGTGGCTAATGATTGGTAATCATTAAATTGTTTTTCCAGGAAGATTAAATAGCCTCCAGCTGAAATCAGATGCCAGGAGGATTTCCTTACCTGTGCTAATAATCTGGAGATTTCCATGAAAGTAAAGCCTAGGCATTGATTGGTGGAGGTAGAAGAAATTCTAGTCTCCTGTCCTAGCTCTCTGTTGCCAGGCAACTAGAGAGAACTCCTTCAAGCAATTCAGTGGGAATGGAAAAGATATAAAGTATCTAAAGGCTGGAGAGGTTGCTATTTTGCAAAGATACTCAGGGAATGAATGCTTCACTTAAGTGTCCAAGTTTAAGGGAAAGCCTTTTTAAAGTAGGTGAAAGAAAGTTCTTGTGATTATTTGGTAATGAGAATACTCAGATGATAAAAGAACATGTATTCAGTGTCCTTATCTAGGAAGTCATGGTTGTGACCTTGGTGTTTACTCAGAGCACAAAAGGTATAGGAAGATACTATAGAGCAGTAGTATTTTGAATTTAGCAGAGAATTGTAGCTGTTTTGTTAAGAACTGTTACTGGGGAATAAGTGCAAAGAGTGAGATCACTGAGAATATTATTTAAATATGCCTGATGTGTTGTTCTGGGAGATTGGTTCCAAGAAAGGAGGCTTCCCTGTAGAAGAGAGTTATTGAAGGAAAGTCCTGGGGATGGGGGCTAGAGGAGGCGGGAGAAGTCTAAAGTCTGAAGAGAAAATCTGACCACTCTGCAAGATGCAAGAGATAGGAGGGAAAAGGTTGGTCTTGGATTAAGGTGTGGTCCTAAGAAAGTTTGGCAAAGCCAACATGGAGTTGTAGAATCAAGGACACCTATCATATGAAGCCCACATCTCCAGAAATGAATCTAAGCTGTGTCTGCAGTTCATATTCCTTGGCTAGAAGAAATGGAAAGCATAATTTCAGCACAAATGCCCACTCTGGATTTCAGAGGACAGTAGTTGAATCCACTGAGACAGTCAGTTTCCTGCAGTAGGATTTGAAGTGGACTGTTTTCCTGGCCAACACACCTGATGAGCAATGATGGTGGCTTAGACCAGGGTGCTAAAAACAGAAGCGGTAAGAAAAAAGTCTAGATAAGTTTGGATAATGGAGCAAACAATATTTAATGAAGAATGATCTGTATGATGGAAAAGAAAGAAATGATCTATAAAATATTGCTTCCAACTAGCTCAAATTAGTCAACAAAAATGATAATTGTCATTTTTGTTAAAATCAATTTATTATCTTTCCCACTGGTTTCCAAAGCTCTTCGAGTGTCCTTATAAGAAGAACAAAAGAGACCCAATTTCTGTGTGCATGTCTACCATGAGAAGACAAAGAAGGCAGCTCTCTGCAAGACCAGAAGCAGGCCTTGTCAGGAACCAAATATGCTAGCTTATCATCTTGATCTTGGACTTCCCAGCCTATAGAACTGGGAGAAATAAATGTCTGTTGTTGAAGCTACCCAGTCTATGATATTTTATTTTGTAGTTCAGACTGACCAAGACATGGTCATTTGAAAAGCAATGTGCTCTTTTCTCCTTATTATTTCTAAATTATTTCTTAACAATAACATCAAATAGTATATCTGATGACTGACAAAGCTAATGAATTGAATTTTTAAAAAAACTTAAACTAGATTCAAGGAAAAAAGTAGAAATTAATGCATAAAATCAAGTCCTTTAATCGTTTTTATTTCTTCACAGTAATGTATATGTTGATTTTCTTTACACTCTCTCTAGTCTGAAACTTTCAGAACATTCACAAAATAGTTGCACTGTGCTTGTTCAAAACCCTTTTAAAGGATAGTGGCAGAATTATCTGCTAACATAGTACTTATTATTAGTTCTTTTAATTTATGCTAATAAATTATATGCATAAACACTGAAGGTAAAAATTAATCAAAATTCATAAGTACTAATTTTATGCCAACTATTATGATATAGAAAAGTGGTTCTCAGTAGAGAATTTTATTCCTCATAGGACATTTAGCAGTATCTCAAGAAATTTTTGGTTGCTGTAATTGAGAGTGGCTAATGTCAGGCAGTGGATTGAGTCAAGGCAGGGATGCTCCTAAGCATCCTCCAATCCACAGGACAGACCCCACAACAAAAAAGACCCCATTCAAATTGTGGATAACCTTAAGGTCAAAGAGCTGTTCTAGAGATGAAGTGATGAATCTAGAATTTTATCTTCTCATTTTAAACATTATAGCTAATAAAAACTAAAAACTTTGAACATTGCAAATATGACAGCCTCCAGTTTTTTATTAGTATTTATCTCTTAAAATATATATCTTTGCTCAAAGAATTTGCTTTTCCTTCTAAAGAATGGAAATAATGTGAAGGGAATGATTTCTTTTTTAATTTAGAAATGTACAGTTTACAAGAAGAACATACTAGCAAACATGAACTCATCCAATATATACTCATAATATTGAAAAGCTGTTCTTGTGTTAAAATCACAGTTAAAATTTACATTGTGATAGGTTTAAAGGTACTCAATAAAATAGCCTTTTTTATTTGAATTAATATACATGTAAGAAAAAGTCATTATCATTTGTATAGACAAATATTAGGTTAAAGGATTTTTTTAAATATGCAAGAACTCTGCCTATTCAGCTTACTTCTTAAATTGTATCCATTTTTACTCTGTGAACATTGTGGTATGTATAAATGCTGTTAAGACATATATGGAAGAAATCTGAAATGACATGGATAATTAAAATTAAGATTTGTGGATATGCCCCACTTATTACTAATATGAACTGAAGAGAGGTACTTTACTTTTCTGTGAAGTTATACTTCTCAAAGTGATAAAATCTTTAATGATGCCATACATTATTGCAAAGATTAAAATATAAAACACTCATATAGAATTTTGATTAAAAACTCAAAATGTGGACAGACCCCCAGTACTTGTTCCTCATGTTTTAGTCTCACTTGCAACTAAGGATTTCTAAATTAAAGAAGAAATAATTTTCTCCATTTCATTTCCATTCTTCAAGAGGAAAAATAAATTATTTGAGCAAATAATTTTAAGAGATGGATTCTAATAAACAAATGGAACTTGTTATATTTGTGATTTTCATAGTGGTTGTAGTTTGTATTAGTTATAAAATTACAGTTTATATTAAAAGCTTAGTTTATCAGAAAGAAAGATGAGATTTCTATGCCAGGTCAAGTTACTGATAATTTTCCAAATAAATTATTGGTTTTCCTATGCTTTTATGAGAAAAGAATAAGTAAAAATTGGGTGGAAGGAGAAAATTCAATGACTTAGCAATGCATCATTTTTTCAATTGCAGTAACATAAATTCCAACTTTATTTAGTTCACGAAGTAAAGATCACATTCAATTATAGTATTTTTAAAGGTAATTTTATTTGCTTTTTCATGTAATTGGTAATTATTGTATTATTTTATAGGAGAGAATAATAACAAGATACAGAAAAGAGAACAAACAATAAGAATAAATAAAATACAATTGATAAGGTGAACATTTCTTAACCATATCACTTGTTTCACTCAGAAAGATGAAGAAATGACAAGGGTTTGTTTTTCACTTAATTTTGATTGAAACTCACTTGTTTTTCTTCTATGTTTATAATTAAGTGGGGATTTAGGGAAGTATTTTAATTTTTACATACCTAAAGCTTATGTTTCCATACTCCATCTTAGTTGGTATAATTGATTTGTGAAGTTGAAAAAAGAATCAATAAAATTTGACATTTTTGACAATTTTTTTAAAAACACAAAATCAGTTTCTTGTGCTTTTGATGTACACTATTGCATATAATAAGAAACTCATGAGAACAAATAGGAAATGAATATTGTGCAAAAATCTTTATCTAAAATGTTATATTTTGTCCAGACAACTATGCAAACACAAGTAGGAATCAATTTTATTAATAATTCTTCAAGTAAAAAGTCATTTCTAAAAATTGATAATTAGGACTTGAATTTTAATAAAATGTTTTTAATTTTCTTTTTTCTTTTTTCTTTTTTGTACTGGGGATTGAACTCAGGGCACTCGATCACTGAGCCACATCCCCAGCCCTACTTTGTGTTTTATGTAGAGACAGGATCTCACTGAGTTGCTTAGTGCCTCGCCATTGCTGAGGCTGGCTTTGAGCTTGCGATCCTCCTGTCTCAGCCTCCCAAAGTGCTAAGATTACAGGTGTGCACCACTGCACCCGGCTTAATTTTCTTATCTCTTGCTTGGTAATTAATAAATTCACTTTGCTGTTTATTTTTACTTTAAATATTTTGTCATTTATTCATAAAATGAAGTGAGTCAGAATATAAATACCTTTGCTCTAGGAGTCCAGCTTCATTTTTTTCTTTACTTGACAAAGGGAATCTCTTAATATTTTCATTAGTCTACACCTTATTTTACTCATTTTCATTGCATAATTGTGAAAATAGTATATAAATATGTCTTTTAGGTGCTTTTGACATTAAATAAAGGAACCATATGCTTATGAATTAAATAGTGATAGCTTTACTTAATTGTGATAAGATAATTATTACTTTGTAAAATGGAAAAATCTTTATTTGGAAGAGAAAATTTCATTACTGAATATTAAACATCATTTTCTTTCTATCCACATTTATATTATTTTCTAAATATATATCATTATAAAAGGAAAATCATGAAGCTACATGACAAAGAATTTGGTATCTGAGGAAATACATAAAATTTTATATATCAAGAAACATCTCAGAAAATTATTATAATACAAAATATCAGATGATAAAAAAGTAAATTTGATTTATGTATAATTATACCAAAATTGATCACTTATTTGATTTAACTTATTATATTGAATATATACATATATATATATATATATATATATATATATATATATATATATAATTTTTTTTTGGCACTGGGGATTGAACTCAGGTGTACTTGAGCACTGAGCCACATCCCCAGCCCTATTTTGTGTTTTATTTAGAGACAGAGTCTCACTGAGTTGCTTAGCGCCTTGCCATTGCTGAGGCTGGCTTTGAACTTGCGATCCTCGTGTCTCGGCCTCCCTAAGTGCTGGGATTACAGGTGTGTGCCACTGCTCCCGTTTTGTATTGAATATTTACTTAAGAAATGTTCACCTAACTACCTAACCCCTAAATGTAACAAAATAGAAATTGGTAATTCAGATTCTGATTCTTGGACTAGTGTGGAAACCAGTAAACTTTGTTGGTATGTGAATTATTTTACTTGTGGTGTGGTTGTGATATGTAAGCAGAGAAATAGTTCCTAAAGTATGAAATTCCTTTACCTAAAGGAAATTTATATTCAAATTTCAAATGATGCTGGCTATGCAATTATTTTTCCTAATTTTATTTTGTAATATGATGATGTAATGACTGAAAAATAGACAATTTAAGTTTTAAATCTCAGTAAGAAAAATTTTGATATGTCGTTTGAATCATACTTATAAGAGACTATCAGTTAAGTACAGGAATTTTACCTCAGAATATATCTATTCTTTTTTTAATTTTATTTATTTATTTATTCTACTTAGGTATACATGATAGCAGAATGCATTTTGATTCATTGTACACAGATGTAGCACAACTTTTCATTTCTCTAGTAGTATGTGATGTAGAATCACAACATACATGCAGTCATACAAAAAGCTAGGGCTATGATGTCCATCATATTCCACCATCTTTACTGTCCCCATGCCCCCTCCCTGCTTCCACCCCTGTGAACAAAGTTCCTCCATTCTTCCCATGTCCTCCCTCATATTATGGATCAGCATCCACTTATCAGAGAGAACATTCGGCATTTGGTTTGTTGGGATTGGCTTACTTGACTTAGCATCATATTCTCCAACTCCATCCATTTACGTGAAAATGCCATAATTTTATTCTCTTTTATTGCTGAGTAATATTCCATTGTGTATATATACCACAGTTTCTGTATGCATTCATCTATCGAAGGCAATCTAGGTTGGTTCCCACAGTTTAGCTATTGTGAATTGAGCTGCTATAAACATTGAAGTGGCTGAGTCACTGTAATCTGCTGTTTTTAAGTCTTTTGGGTATAGACCAAGGAGTGGGATAGCTGGGTCAAATGGTGGTTCCATTTCAAGTTTTCTAAGGAATCTCCATACTGCTTTCCAGATTGGTCTGTCATCATAAATTCCAGCTCACTGGTAACAGTTTCTGAGCAGGTTCAGATTACCTTGCAAGAAAGCAATAAGTAGCTTTTTTCTCAATACTCCTACAACTCTCAAAAAGTATTAATTCCATTAATAAATATTGAGTGCTTTAGCATATGCATTAGGCTAACAAGCTCCCAAATCATGAAAGATCTGTTTATTCCTTGCACATTATTACTATGAAGAGTGGAAACACAAAACAGTCACTTTTCAATCCACCTTGAAACTATGGATATGTGGGTGAGCCAATTTTGGTTGGTATAACAATAGCAGAGTCATTAGGGATGTGTCTTAAAAATGCTTTGCTTAGAAATAAGAAGGATGCCAAAAAAAAAAGTCTGTCGGTGGCACATTTTCATTCTTTTTCCTACCTAAATGGAAATGAGACATTTAGTTCCTTAGCAGCACTCCTACATCTATTGAAGATAAATTGCAAGTGTAAAACTCAGCTAAAGGAGAGAAAGAAACAGGAGTTTTAGTTCCTGTTGATATCACTACATAGGTGAACTGGAATCAGGAACTGCTTATTTTCCAGCTGTTGAGTGAGAAAAAAATTGTATCATTTTAGACTCTATAGGTTGCTACTTGCAGCTAAATGCATTCCTGAGTCGAATACCTACTATTAATATAGCCACCAGACTTAAAGGCATCATTTTCCCTTCCCATTCTTATATAAATGAATTTCCATTGAAGCCATTTTATCTTCCACAGTACATTAGTGTCTTTTCTTCCTTTACTGATATTTATATGTCAATATCATTCACACCTTGTGCTTGAATTCATCTTCAGACAATTACATACACTGTTTTCATATTTGGACATTCAACAAACATTATTTTAAAAATTTGTTCTAATTAGTTATACATGACAGTAGAATGCATTTTTACACTTTGTACACAAATGGAGCACAACTTCTTATTCCTCTAGTTGTACAAGTTGCAGAGTCATATCAGTCATGTAATCATACTTGTATATAGGGTGATAATATCCATCTCAATCTACCCCTTCCCTTTTCCTCTCATTTGAAAACTCATATTTCCAGGGGCACTAACATACATATGCATGGGTATTTTAATTTGATTGCATAATTTGTTTATATTATATATATATAATATGTGTATATTTTATGTACCATAAAAACATAGTCACACATTATCTATTACACATAAAGTAGAGGATTTATTTTCTTATTTTCTATTTATTCACAAGAATATAAAATGTATGTTAACATAGATTTTACCAAAATTTCCATAGTATCTCTAAATTCAACATTATCTGATATATAAGTATTTTTAATAAATAAGTAACTTCTATTGCAATCAGGTTTTAAACATTATACTAGTTGTCCACTCTTACTCTGTCCTTGTTTGAAGAAATATTATCAATTTCATTATCATTTGAAAATATTTATGAGAAGAAGAGAAGAGGAAGAGAGATACGTTCAATCTTCAACCTTTTTCATGAATCACTTTAAAAGTCTTATGTGGTCCAACAAAATTTCCCAAAAGAAATGTTATGTAAGCTATGGCCTAGCAACTTGTTTAAAAAAAGAAGTAGCAAAGTGTGAGTAATGCAACATTGGCTGTGCTTCTAGGCTGCATCAGTGAGATTATTATTTTGCAAAGTGCTATGCCAGTGTATTAAATCTCATTTTTGAAATGAAACTAGCCAGACAACTGGGAAGACATCCAAACCATATTTGGTGTGCTAAGGCACTGATGGTCAGTTATTCATATTTTCATTTTCCTTCACTAAGACTATTGATTTATTTTAAACTAGATAAACTTGAATATACTTTAGTTTATTCCACTGAAATATGGAATAAAATTATTTTTAAAAAACTCTTTGTTTAACAGTCATTTAAGCTCTATTGAGTTGTCAGGTAAGTAAAATGTATGGAGAGACTTCAATAGACTTGTTCCCCAGATCCCACAATATTTTAATTTGAGTTCTATATATCTTAATGTATTCTTTTAGACATCTATTTCCATATTCACTATATTTATGGACATAATCCATTCTCTCATGATGCTGTGACTCCTGAAAGTTTCATTTGTAATATTATAACTTTCAAGGACGATGATATTCAAAAAGATCTCTGTCATTTAATAGTAGCCTCAGATTTTCTCCATCTTACAAATGGCCCCATACCTTTATGGGCAGAAAACATAAGGAGGGTTTCTGCTATATTCAATCCTCTTATGTTTTAATTATTGGAGATATAAGAGTAAGAAAAATGGATAATAGATACCCAGTAAATTATAATAAATGTGATCTAATGATGAACCTAGCCTAATTCTATTTTAAGATTGGGAGCCATCTCTACCAGAGGTCATAAAAGGTTTATTTCTGTTTTACTTGCTTGGACCATATGTGGCTTTGACTAGAAACTGCCCTCCCTAAAATCTTGGCTTTGACCAGATAATCATGTCTGGCTTTGACTAGAGCCATGTGAATCATTAATTTGCTATCTGCTTCTGTATTATGCTTGCCAGAACCCTGTCAATGAAAATTCCTAAGATATCTACATTTGTGACTCTTTGTATGTTATAAAAACCTCTATGACCTTGGACAAAATGCTGTCCTGGCCCTGTTGGGCCAGCTCCTTTGTGCACACAATATAAGCTTGCTTAATTTGATTTAAAATTGGAGTCAGTGGTCTTTTCTTTGCATCCTGGGTTCAACACTAACTAAGCCCATTTTAATAATTTGGCATAGCAATAATAGCCTGGATCTTATGGAGTTACATCATCACATCCAATATATTCAAAAAAGCAAAATTGATCTTATGGACCCTACCTCTCTAGCTGACCAAATACTTCAAGAGTTAAATGACTTTAATCCTGGAAACATTCTGCATTTATTAATTAAAAATGAGGGAGATGTAGACAGCTGTCATGGGGCTGTGTGTGGACCACCATGCAAGATTCCCACACAGCACCAGAGAGAGTGCTGACCTGCTGTAGCCCAGTCCCTCTGCCAAGAAGCCAGTCAACCTGCTGACTGCAAGACTCCGCCTTCTTCCTATCTTGGGAAAGAATGTTCAATGGAAGGTCTTTGAATTCCCCTGATATAAATAAAGCACACACTGGGTCTATTTTGCTATTTTGCAATTTGTCAATTTCCAGAATAATCATCTGGCTGTGGGCCCATCCTATTCCTGCGTTTTGAAACTATTTTCTGTGTTCTGTGTGTTTTTTGCCATTTCATTTCTTTTAGTCAGTCTTTTACCAGTCAGGAAATCTCGTCCTTACCGTCCACGCAGGATGTGGATGACACTACTAAGCTGATCCCTCTTCTACTTCCATGGGATTTCCCCAACATGCTTTTTTCCCTTTTATTTTACTCTAGCTTCTGCATATGAAAGAAATATTCAATCCTTGACTCTGAGTCTGACTTATTTCAATTAGCTTTATGTTCTCTAGTTCTAACCATTCACCAGCAAATGCCATAATTCATTTTTCATTACAGCCAACACTCCACTTTGTATGTATAGTACATTTTTTTCTATCCATTCATCTGTTGATGGGTATATGAGTTAGTTCAATAATTTTGCTATTATGAATGATGCTGCTATAAACATTGATATGGTTGTATTACTATAGTATGCTGATTTTAGTTCTTTTGGATAAATACTGAGGAGTGGGATAGATTGGACATATGGTGGTTCCATTCCTAGTTTTGAGGAATGTCCATACTGCTTTCCAGATTCCCTTAGCTTTTACCTAATGATAATTTCTTATAAATGTAACTCCCTTTGGGAATACATTTCATTTAGATGTCATGTCTAGGCTTCTCATGGGTGTGACTTTTTTTTCAGATAGATTTTGTTTGCATGACCTGGAGCATCCTAAGGAGGTATATTGTAGAGTGTAGCTCTAATTGAATTTGTTTCATGAGTTTCTCATAGCAATGGATTATGGACTTTGGAGATGAATATTACAGAGATTGCCATTTTCAGTTAATTACATCAAAGGCATTTACTATCAACATTGTTTAGCATTGATGAAGTTAACTTTGATCACCTGAGTGAATTATTATTTATAAATTTTCCAAGGTAAAATTTCCCTCTTCCCCTTTCATATCATATTCTTTGCAGGGAAGATTGTGCAACCCAGACTTAAATGACTAGAGAGTAATCTTTGAGTTCCTTGAGGGTAAAGTATCTACATAAACTTTTTAAAACTGAGAAAATTCTTCAATGTTCTTACAACATTTTTCATTTCTTATGACATTGGCAATATATTCATAGGTTCTCATTTATTAATTTACTTATTCTTAAAATCAATTTTTAATTCCACTGAATTAGTTAATAATACAGAAGAAATTCTTGTCCAAAATCTCTCATAAGAGCCACACATGTACTTTTAATAGAAAAAATATTACTTATCAAGCCACTTATATAGAGTGTGAGATAACCCTTGAAGCAGGTAATATTTTCCTGTAGCTTTGTTTTGAATGTAATAGGGGTCCCGCTGAACGAAACTTTTGACTTCATGTATTTTTCAGATTTGGATTTAAGTAAAATTCATGTGCAAATTTCAAACAACATATTTTCAAAAAAAAAAGAATTCTATGTCATATGTCTTCCACTTAATTTCTACCTGTTCTTGCTCTACATATGTGCACACATAGTTATTAGGTCATGAATAAATTGTTTAAACTAGAATGCTATTGTTTTGCAGTCTATGAAGTACACTGTGCTCATGCTTACACCATCATTTTGCTATACTTTCCCCATCCATATATTTTTGGACTCAGATAGTATAGTCTACATACTATATATACATGGTATAGTCTTCGAGAGAAACAAGAAGTTACAGACAAGAAAAAATAATAAGTATAATTAAATATAGTAAATGAGTAGGAGTCAGGGAAGAAGAATACATAGCTTGATTAAATGTGGGTTCTAAAGAGAAAATCACTGAGAATTATTGTCTAGACTAGAATTTCTATAGACCAGTAAAGAAAAAGAACAAATTTAAAGTCATTTAAAGTGAACATATAATAGACTGGCAATAAAAAATATGACAGGCAAAAGCTCATATAATTATAAATTTACTCAACATGTTTTTTCCATAAAAATAATAAACATCTATTAAAAAATGTTTTATGAACTTTCTTGTAATACCCACATAGAAGTTTATCAAAATAAGACAGCCTTAGCCATTCCTAGTTTTTCCCTCTTGTATATAAAGTAATAATTCTTTTGATTTTTTATTCTTCTTGATTAATAAAGAATGTTATGTTTTAATAAGGTATTTTTAATTTCATCAATAGTTATTCAAAAATAGTCATTCATCATATGCCTAACTAATTTACAGTATAGAGAGAAAAGCAATTTTTTTAAAAGTTTTTTTTATTTAAAACTCTATAACAACCTAAATTGAGTAGAACTTTCAACTTCAAAGTGACAATGAACAGCCAACTCTCTCCCAAAAGGTTTCATCTTTCCCTCTCTCACTTTTTAATCTGCCATAAATAAATAATCAAAATCTGTCAGATGACACATATAAGACTTCACATTCTAGAAAACTCAAGGCTTTCCCCTGGATGATTCTACAGAAATACATTTGGCTAGAATTGAAGACAGAATTTCTTCCCAAATACAGTTCCTCAGAGCAGATAGTGTGTGTGTGTGTGTGTGTGTGTGTGTGTGTGTGTGTGTGTAAAACGAAAGTAAAATTTAAAACAGATTACTTGTTACACTAGCATCCTACACTGGTAGAAACAAGTAAAGTAGTGGTTTTGGTCATTTTAAATGTAGAAGAAAAAGTGTAGATATGAGTAGTTTTGAATTTCAAACAAATGTTTTACCTAACAACAGAAAGAAGAGACAGGAGTTGTAGGACAATGTACTGGATTGTCCAGAAGAAACCTAAGGTGGAATGACTGCTTTCAGGTAACATGTAAATTCTTCCTCCATCATTCTCTTGGGTCACCAATTCATCCAGTTTTCCAATCGTTATTCTAACTCTTTTGGGACTAAATTATTTGAAGGATATTCTATGATTCTTCCACTTCTCATGCACCATCATTGGAATTTTTTATTTAGAAAGCAACACAGAATTCTGACTAAATTCATCCTCTCTTTCTCATAAATATCAACAGTTTGAGCAGATTCCTAACAGGGAAAAACAAAAAACAAAAACCGAAAATCAAACAACAACAATAAAAACAATATCAACAACAATGTAAAGTCAAAAAGTTGGA
>CM053399.1:131942308-131992446 GCA_028644305.1 Xerus rutilus | reverse complement strand
GTAATCTGCTTATAATTTTGTGCAAAGTTAGAAAAATTATGATTGTAACAATTTTTTTCTATTTGCCTCAACAAATGTTTTCAGTGAATAGTGTGTACAGCTTCTGATAATTTGTTTTTTTCTGTTATGTTTGCCAACATGTATTAAAATGCAACTTTTGGGAAAAAAAATAAAATAATAAAAAAGAAAAAAAAAAAAAGAAAAAAAAATAAATAAATATTTTCTTACCAAAAAAAAAAAAAAAGTTGGAGTTGGAGAAAGGATTGATGAAAAATGAAATAAAAAAAGTCATAATCATGGGCTTGAATTCTGGAAATGTATGGACAGTAAAACATATGAGTAAATGTAGAGATAAGATTCTACTCAGGAGAAATATACAATAAGAATATATCCATACTCTTTTCTATAATATGGAAATATATATGAATTTACATTTCCAAGTATAGTACATGAACATTTTTTTCTTTACATGACTGACAACAAATATTTTTGGCCATTTTAAATAATATTTTATATTTCAGTATAGCTAGTAAAGAGGATTTTAAATGTTCTTACTATAAAGAAATGATAAATGTTTAAGGAAATAAATATGCTAATTGCCCTGTTTTAACAATGTACGTATCTATTTAAACATGAGAGTGTACCCAATAGTTGCATATAATTATTATGACTATGTAAATTAAAAATAAAAATTAAGAAATAAAACCAGTAAAATACCATAAAAAATCATGAAAGTAATTATTAATTCAACCCCAAAAAGCTTTTAGCTTCTATCTCCTGCCATAGTTTTAAAAATTTTAGTCTTACTAATGAGAAAAAAATGTTTAATGATAGATGACCATAAATTCATGACTATGCTTCTGATGGAGATAGCATAATAATTATTGTATAGTAAACTAGAAAATATAAAATAGTGGAAGCTATGAAATTGCAATGACAATAAAATGTAATCACACAGAGATAAGAGCTGCTAATATTTTGTTGTATATCTTTTCAGTGTCTCTAATTCTATTCCTATCTTATTTACTTATTGACTGCTTAATATGTGTCATGAATAATTTCATACTCTCTACTTGTATAAACTCATTACTTTTGTTCAAGACATTTGGAAATAAATATTATTTTTCTCATTGTATAAATACCAAAAAAAACCAACAAAATATCTGGGGAATGCCAAAACTACTATTTGGGAAATGCCATTGCTACAATGCTATATAACCAATTCTACAAGAAAAGATAGATTTTTAAAACAAAACAGTAGCTTAAGAACTAAAATTATTTTTAACTACCTTGTTTAGATTATGTGACAATTCTGACTCATATTCCTATGTAATCAAAGTAAATGAATCTAAGCTTTAGTCCAAGCACAGATTTTCTATCATTCTACCATATTCCTTTTTTTTTCTTCAGCACTATTTGACCTGGAATCCCTTAGCCACAATTTTGCCTTGAATTTGCCATTCATTTCTTCTTCTTCTCCTCCTCCTCCTCCTTCTCCTCCTCCTCCTCCTCTTCCTCTTCTCCTCCTCCTCCTCTTCCTCCTGCTTCTCTCTCTCTCTCTCTCTCTCTCTTTCTCCTTGCCCTCCTCAACCATTCTTCATCAAAGACCTTTCCCAATGTATGTACATACATAAATTATAGGGAACACTCAGCCATGATCAGTAGAAACATGAGGTTAAGGGAACAGTTATATAAACCTTGCCAATTGTGCTGATCCATTAAAAAGAAAAAGAAAAAAATTTTATCTGGTGCCCTGCCTGGCTTAAGCCAACAGGGTATATTACTTTCCTCAGCAAACAACCTGTTTTCTGGAGGAGAACTGCAGGACCAAAATGTCAATGAGAACATAAATTTCCCTGAAGGGGAGACTTTTGTGACCCTTACACAATCAAATCACAGAACTCAAGGAGCTAAAGATAAGGATAATTTTCCCTAAACAGAAAATCTAAGAACAGGTTCCAATTAGAACCAGTCAATCTGGGCCAAAATGCCTAGAGTTGTCATGTGCAGTGGGGCCTCAAAAGTCTAATGTCATCTTTTTATTGATCAAAATTCAAGAGGTGAACCCAAATGGGGCTCTCTGGAAATTTCCCTAATAAAAATTAGCTCCTAATAAAACTGTAGGATGAAAGAGGTGCACCTTCCTTCTCCTACCTGAAAAGATCCACTCTTCCCCTTGAGAGTGTCCCCTTTGCCACTTTCCTCCTCCTTCAAAAAAATCATATCTGGCATTGTGAGTGATACATCTAAAATATTTCTGGTATAATCACAATTGGAGTCAGAAGGGACTACTATGACTTCCTCAGCTCTGAAGGGCAGGCCTCTGCCCTGTAAATAAACACATATACAAACACGTACATTCATAATATCCTCACCCACTCACATCTTCACTTGCAGTCTCTATTGATCATTTCTGCCTTCTGCATTAACACAGAAAGGCAGAGGACTCCCCCTCTGTTTCCCTCCCTTCCTCTTTCTCTTTTTGTAACCTAAACTACATAAATCCATATATATATATATATATCCATTTTATCATAGTTCTTTGTAAATGATTTTCATATAATTTCCTCCAAATCTATTGTGATATCCTAAGGGCAGAGATAAAGTTTTGGTACACTGGTGATACTCTATGTTTTATAAACAAACATCTTTTTATCATTTGCATCTATTTTCTGAATTGAGGAGAGGCAGATCTACAATTATAAATTATAAAAAAATTCAGAAATTATGTCAGTGTTCTTTTAGAGTAAAAAATGTTAAGTCAAATATAATTAAAAATTTTAAGTAATTTGTAATTATTTGGAAATTTATATATTTTTCCATAGATACTTGCTTTAGTCAGCTTTTTTGGTATTATGACCAAAAGACTTGACAAGAACAGTATTAGAGGAAAGTTTATTTGGTGTTCACTGTTTCAATTCATAGATGGCCAACTCCATTGGTCTGGACCAGAAATAAGGAAGAACATCACAGTAGAGGAACAGAAGGAAAGAAGCTCAGAACATCCCACCAGGAAGCAGAGAGCTCCTCTCAACAAGGACAAGATATATATGGAAATGCAGTCCCCCAGGATCCCACCTACTCCAGTCACACTTCACCTGCCTATAGTTACCACCTAGTTAATCAATATCATGGGATTACGACACTGATTAGGATAAAACTCTCATAACCCAATCTTTTCATTTCTAAATCTTCTTGCATTTTCTTATACATGAGTGTTTTGGGGGGCCAGTGGGATACCTAATATCTAAATCATGACAATATCTAAGCTTGAAAAAGTCCTTTTTGTCTCTTTCTTAATCAGTTCTATAATGCTATTTTTGTTATTATAACATTCTTGTTATTTTTAAAATAATTTGTATTATGCCATCACTATGCATATGGGCATGTGTACCTATTCTCGTTCATTTCAGTATGATCAACTGATTGGAAAAGGATTTTTAAAAAGTTTATATCCATTGTGAACAACAAATAAAAAACAAATTCTTTAAAGATGACTAACATATTTAGACTATTATTATATCTATAATAAAAAAGGAATGCTCATCATAAAGAATGTGGTGGTGTACAACCAAGAAAATACAGAATAACACATTTATATACTCTATATTGACAGTGCAAATATTTTTAAAAGGCATATCTGGCTTACAGGAATAGGTAATTTGGGGTTTGAAGCTCAAAGATTTTTTTCTTTTCATATGAAATAACTTTAAATTTAAAATCACCTGAATTCCACTTATTTCACTATATGCAATTGGTTGGTCTCAAATTGTATTTTTGAATGATGTTAGATTAAGCAAATATTATTTTTAAGAGAAAGTCATGTGGCTATCAATGTTTTGGGTGTTAGGGAAAACTGGAGTCATAAAATGTTAACATATTGGTGCTTCAATGTAGAAAAAGAAAATTTCAAATTTGCATAAGAGTTGTAAAAATTAGATTTGAGATAAAAGACTTTGTGAGTTTTTTCTGAAAAGAATGTTGTTTGTTCATTGAAAATTTGAACTTTATGTGAAGTGAAATAAGCCAAACTCAGAAAGTCAAAGGTCATATGTTTTCTCTCATACATGAATCTAGAGAGGAAAAATGTTAAGAAACTTCGGGAGATCTCATAAAAATTGAAGGGAGATCATTAGAGAAGAGGAAAGGGATCAGGCGAAGAGGAGAAAGAAAGGGGAAATACTGGTGAATGATAATGGCCAAATTATATAACAATATTGTCATATTGTGTGCATGTATGAATACATAACAACTAATCCTGCTATTATGTATAATTAAAATGTACCATAAAATTAAAAATTATTACTTAAAAGTAAAAGAATATAAATGATGACTCAGATTAATAATTAAATATTAAGAAATAAGATTTTGAGAGAAAGCCTCATGATGGCAGAATAGAGAAACTTCCAGCACTAATTTGATTCTCCATGGGATGGAAACAAAGATATAGGTGTATAAATGAGTTTATAAATTTATAAATGTCATTTATAAATGAGTAAGGAGGTGACTGACTAAGGGTGAACACTGGAAATTGACAGAATATAAAATAAAAAGGTGAATTCTAGAGAACAGAGAAAATAGCAAAGCAGGAGAAGCAGCATAACCCAGCCCCTGGAGCCTAGCACCAAGGTTGAGGAGGGAAATTTTCTCCTCTGAATTAGTAAAAGAGAAATGTTTACATCATAGCAAAAAGGCTGCACCCTACAGACAAACACCTTAAGTAAATAGGTGACCTGGAGTTTTTATAGCAAGCTAGCCTTAGAGAGAAAATTCACTGTATCTCTCTGAGAGCTCTCAGGTTGCTATATTCAGGAACCATTTGAGAAATGTCTTCTTGTCAGAGACTGTGTATACTCCTGGGCAACCTGCTGCATTGATTTGGGAGGCAATGGGGGGAAAAAGACAATCATGGCTTGGAGAACTGCCAATGACATAAACCCACTGACAGGTCTATACCACAGGAAAGGTGGGCAACAAAGGAGAGGAAAACAAGGGCACAGTGGTTCAGCAATACTTTCTTCTGTGATGTGGCATGACAATAGTCACATCTGGATTCTCATGGGAGCTAGGTCTGAAGGCGCTGTGATTGAGGCTAGCTGATAACTTGATCACTGCGTCACCCTGTCCAGCACAGATCTCAAATTGTTGCTGCCCCAACCCTCAGAGGCATTCTGGGGATCTATTGTGGCTTTTAACATTCGCCATGTTGAGGTACACTGACACAAAGGGATCATGGTGTCTTTGACATTTGTCACACCACTGGGTCCACAAACCAAAAACCTCTGGAGAAAATATACCCCTAGTGTGGTCAGCATTCCTCTGTAATCTTTTTAGTGAGAAACATGGGACAGCCTGCACACCACCCCAAATTATTTGAAGAACTGAGATGTTGATTCCATGTCCCGTGTGGATGATAGAGACATTACTCCCTGACCAGTAAAAGATTGACTAAAAGAAGTAAGGTCATGAAAAAACCACAAAACACAAAATATTTTTAAAACATGGGGGTAGGACAGGCCCACAGCCAGGTGATCTGGCAGATGGCAAAAAGGCAAATGGACAAAAGGCAAATGGGTGCTTTTTTTATATCGGGGGACATGAAAGACCTTCCATTGAACATTCTTTCCCAAGGTAGGAGGAAGGTGGAGTCTTGCAGTTAGCAGGTTGATTGACATCTTGGCAGGTCACATCCATCTTGGAGGGGCTGTAGCTACGGCAGTTCAGCCCCATCTCCAGAGCTGTGTGAGACTCTTGCATGGTGGTCCACATACAACCCAGACGGCTCCCTACACTGAGAGAAACCACAAGTTGCAGCTGTGCCAGCAAGCAATACCTGGCATTCCTCAACCAGAAGACCCAGAGAGAAGTATTTCTGAGAGCCTCAGTGAGGAGGAATTTTTTTATTCCTTTTTTTTTTCGGTCTATTCTTTTATTATTGTTATTATCTTATGTATATTTACTTTTATTATTATTATTTCTAGTTTTTCTTATTTTTTTAATCTCTCTTTCTCTTCTTCATTTTTTCTCTTTTGGGAATTTAGTGCCAAGCCTCACATGTGTTGGCATATAATTGGCATAGGGAGAAAAGCTGAAGACACTGAATGTTTATTCAGTGAAATAAGAGCAAGAAGTTTTCCAAATCTTGAAAAAGATACACAGATACAGGAGGCTTTGAGAAACCCAAATAAACCTGACCAAAAAGAAGCTTTCCAAGACTAATTTAAATTATTTGCCAGAAGTACAATACAGACAAATCACATTAAAAACTAAAAGAGAAAAGTGACAAATCACAGTTAAAAGTAAGGTAAACCCATTATACTAACAGCTCATTTCTTGGCAGAAACTTTAAAGGTGAGGAGGGCATAGAATATCCTATTTCAAATCCTGAAAGAAAATCATTGCCAACCAAAATTACTATATTCAGCCAGGTTTTTATTCAGAATCAAAGGAGATGTAAAGATCTTCCAAGACAAGAATAAACTGAGAGAATTCTGACCACTATACCAACATTACAGAAAATGCTTAAAATATTTCTATACTTAGACAATGAAAGAAGACAAACACAGTCATGAATATACATAAAAAATAAATCCCACCACAGAAGAGTAAACAAGTCAGAAACAGGAAAGAGTCAAACATCATTAGTACAGTAAATGATCAAAGTCCTAAGATGAATAAGAGAGGAAGAAAAAAACCATAAAATACTAAAAGCAACCAATAGAAAAATCAATAGAATGTCAGGAACATACCCTTCAATAATAAATCTGGACATAAATAGTTTTAACTTTCCAATTAAAGGACACATATTGGCTGATGGATTAAACCACAAGACCCAAAATTATCCTTTTGCAAGAAATTCACCTCACTTGAAAAGACATAAATAAACTGTAAATTAAAAGATGGAAGCTGGGCGCGGTGGCGCAAGCCTGTAATCTCAGCACTTAGGGAGGCTGAGACAGGAGAATCGCAAGTTCAAAGCCAGCCTCAGCAACTGCAAGGCACTAAGCAACTCAGTGAGACCCTGTCTCTACATAAAACACCCTGAGTTCAATCTCCAGTACCAAAAAAAAAAAAAAAAAATGGAAAATATTACAAGCAAATACAGTTAAAAACAGAAGGGATTATACTTATATCCAACAAAATAGACTCTAAGACAAAATCAGAAGAAACAAAGGTCACCATGTATTGATCAAAGGAATAATAAATTAGAAGATACAAACACAAAATATTGGAGCATCTAATTTCAAAAATCAAATACTTCTAGATATAAAGATTGAGATAGAGCCCAGTACAATAATAATGTGTGATGTCAACACTCAATCCTTACCAATAGATAGATCATCTATACAAGAATTTGACAAAGAAATGTGTTTTAACTTACCCTACATATCAAAGGGACTTAACAGATATCTGTAGAATATTCCATCCAACAGCTATAGAACAAAGCAGTAAAAGATAAGAAATAATGAAAGAGCAGAAATAAATGAAATAGACACTAAAAGAATAACAAGAAGGATTAGTGAAAAAAGAGTCGGTTATTTGAAAATAGAAACTTTTAGCTAAACTAAGAAAAAGAAAGAGAGAGAGAAGATCCATAAATAAAAGTAAAGATAAAAATGGATACATTACAACATATAGCTCTGAAATTCAAATGATTTATTGGGGACTATTTTGAAGCCTATATGCCAGTAAGTTGGAAAATCTAGAAGAAATGGCAAAAATTTCTGAATCTATATGAGCTTCCCAAATTGACACGAGAATATAAAATAAGTAGATCAATATCAAGTAATGGGATTAAAGTCTCCCAACAAAGAAAAACCCACAATCAAATTTATTCACTGCCAAATTTTATAAGACATTTAAAGAAGTACTCATATCAATATTCCTCAAGCTATTCCATAAAATGGAAAGGGAAGGAAGTCTTTCTAACTCATCTGAAAAAGCCAATATTACTCTGCTCTCAAAATCTGACAAAAACATAACCAAAAAAAGAAAACTATAGGATGAATATAGATGCAAATGAAACTCAACAAAACATTTGAAGTCTAACAAAAAAAATGGAAAGGTCATATACCATTAGCAAGTTGTTTTTATTACAGGGAGCAAGGGTCATTCAACATATACTAACCAGTATTTGTAATTTAGTACATAAACAAAATTAAAGAAAATTTCACATTATTATTTCAATAGATGCAGGAAAAGACATAAAATTCAACATCCCTTCATTATAAAATCCCTAAGTAAATAATGTATAAGAGAATTACACATCAACAAAATGAATGCTATATGACAAAACCACAGCAAACATATCTTGGATATAGAAAAAACTAAAAGCTTTCCCTCTTAGATCAGCAACCATGCAAGGGTTTCTACGCTCATCACTCTTATTAAATATGGTACTAGAAATTCTAGGTAGAGAAATAAAGCAAAAGAAACAAAAACATACAAATAGGCTAGAAAAATGTCAAATTATCCCTCTTTGCCAACGATATTCTATACCTAACAAATCTACAAGACTCCATGAAAAGACTTTTGTAAATGCTGAGCAAGTTCAGCAAGTTAGCAAGAAACAAAATTAACATGTGAATGTCTATAGCATTTCTATACACCAATAATGAACTCACTGAGAAAAAATCAGAAAAGTGATCCATTCACAATGGCCAAACATGCACACACAAAAGATACCTTGGAATAAATCCAAACAAAGATGTGAAAGATTTGTACCATGAAAATTGAAAAATATTGAAGAATGAAATTAAAGAAGACTCTAGAAGAAGAAAAGACTTCTCATAATCATGGATTGGGAAAACTGATATTCTTAAAATGGCCACACACCCAAAGCAATCTATATATTCAAGCAATCCTCATTAAAATACTAATGATGATGTTCAGAGAACTAGAAAAGACAATCCAAAAATTCACATGGAAACATGAAAGTTTCTGAGTAGTCAAAACAATTCTGAGGAGCTGGAGTTGTGGCTCAGTGGTAGAGTACTTGCTTCGTACATATGAAGTACTGGGTTCAATCCTCAGCACCACATAAAATAAATAAAGATATATATATTTAAAAAAATAAATAACAAAAACAATTCTGAGCAAAAAGAGCAAAAGTGCAAGGCATCACAACACCTGATTTTAACACTACAGAGACATAGTAACAAATACAGCATGGTATTTGAAGAAAAATAAACCCATAGATTAATGAAACAAATAGAAGACCCAGAAATAAAACCACACATCTTCAGTCAACTGATTCTCAAAAATGGTGTCAGAAATATCCCTTAAAAAAGGTAGTATCTTCAACAAAAATTCTGGAAATACTGTACATTCACGTGTAGAAGATTGAAATGAGACCCTTACGTCCAATCTTGTACAGAAATCAACTAAAAATGGATCAAAGTCCTTACGGAAGACCTAAAACTTTGAAACTACCAGGTGGAGAAGGAGAATTACTTAAAAATATTGGAAGACCTTGGCACAGGCAGAGATTACCTGATAAGAACTCCAACATCTCAGGGAACAAAAGTAAGAATCAAAAAATGAGACTGCATCAGATATAAAAGCTTCTGCACAACAATGGCAACAATCACAACAGTGAAGAGACAACCTACAGAACAAGAGAAAATCTTAACCACCTTTTCATTTGGAAGAGGATTAATATCCAAAATATATACAATCTCAAAAATTTCACAAAACCCAAATAATTCTATCAATAAAGGGCTAATGAACTGAATAGACATTTCACAAAAAATAAAATACCAATGGCCAGTAAATACGTGAAAACATTTTCAATACCTTTTGCTATCAAATAAATGAAAATTAAAACACAAATTCATCTAGCTTCAGTTAAAATGTCTATTATCCAAAAAGGCAATTATAACAAATTCTGGTGTGCTTGTGGAGAGAAATTAACCCCTATACTAAATTGGTGGGAATGTAAATTAAGAAAGCCACTATGGAAAACAGTATGGAATTTCCTCAAAAAACTAAAAACAGAGCTACATATGGTCAAATTAAACCACTACTGAGTATATATTCAAAAGAAATTAAGTCAACATATGAGATACTCATATGCCCATGTTTATTGTAGCTGTCTTCATAATAGCCAAGATGAAGAATCAGCCTAGGTACCCATCCAGAGATGAATGGAAGCCAGGGGCAGTGGCACACGCCTGTAATCCCAGTGGTTTGGGAGACTAAGGCAGCCTCAGCAAAGGTGAGGTGCTAAGCAACTCAGTGAGACCCTGTCTCTAAATAAAATACAAAATAGGACTGGGGATGGGGCTCAGCGGTTGAGTGCCCCTGAGTTCAATCCCCGGTAAAAGCCCCCTCCCAAAAAAGAGATGAATGTATAATGAAAATATGGCAGATATATACATAATTAAGCATTATTCAACAATAAAGAAATATGAAATCCTGACATTTGCAGGAAAATGGACAGAGTTGAAAAATATGTGAAGACAGACACACATATACACGTACATACACACACACATACACAAAATTCTCTCATATGTGGAAACTAAAAGCAAAACAAACCAGAAACAGAAACAAAGATGATCTAAAAATAGAAGAGAGAGTATTAGGGTCTGGAAAAGGGTATGAAGGAGAGGGTTTGAAGATGTAGGAGAAGGGAGGTGGGACATGATCAAAGCTCATTATATACATGTGTGGAAATACCACAGTGAAATCTGTTTTATTATGTTAATAAAAATGAAATAAGATTTTATGTCATTGTTTTTGCTTAGGATAAGATTAGTTTTCTGAAAACTATATCACAGGAAGTTTAATGAAGATCTTGCCAATGTTGGATTTAGCTTTGTATCCAGCTATAAATCAATAAGTGGTGTGAAGATAGATTACTTAATATGTCCTTAAATATAAAGGAAACATTGGCTACAAAAATCAAGAGAATCCACTACATGTTTCATGTGGAAAAAATACTAATAATTTTAGCCACAAATAATATATACACTTATATGTGTGGAGAGAGGGGTATGTACACAAAACAAAGAGTTTAAAATGTGCACAGTTGCTCATAAGCCATAGTTAAACATTTCTATCAAAGTAAATACAAGGTTCAGTTTTTATTTTGGTTCTGTTGTGCACTAAACAATATTTTGTTGAAATTCATATAAAAACTTATTGAAATTTAAAAATAATCCCAGTCGCAATGAGAAAATTGCTCAGATCAATTCGAACAATGACTTCAAGGGTAATTCATCTTTGAGAGTTGGGATCAGACTTCTGCCCATGAATCTTCATCAGACCCTGGATACAATTCATAATCCAAAACAAGATGTCACCAGCAACACTGACAATGAGCAAGAGAAAATCTGATCATGATGTTAAAATTGCGGAACGTTAGAACAATAGATATGTTTTAGTATGACAAATAAACAAGATACACTGTAAAAATACCAATATTTGTGAACAGGTCCTTGTGGACAGAAGTTCATCCTCTATAAAGCATAAGTAATCTGTCTTTAAATCATGAGAGGATAGAGTTTATTTAAGATCTGACAACTTTGTATTGCTTAGACTATATTAGTTCTTGCCCTTCAGGGATGTTTGTTTCAAATCAAAGTAATATTTATTCCAAATACTACACTAAATATTTTTGCAGACTTCAAATTGATTTTGAGAGAAATTCCTATCTCAGATCCATCAGAATGACTTTGAGGCTAAAGGGAGTCTTGAGAGTCAAGACAGACCCAGGAACTCAGTGAAACAACATGACTTCAGAGCAAAATGGTTAAAATAACGAATTGGCTGCAATAAGGACAATAAAAGAACTGCCTAAGACTCACTAGAGGAAACTGGGCCTGTGGTAATGAAACTACTTTATTACTACAAAACTATTCAGTGAAATGCTCAGATCGCATGCTCCTATTGTCCATAACACAGTCAAAGAATGCTTGCTATAAAAAAAACAAGTATTTTCTCAATTGTTTTTAGTGAAACATTGACACAAATATTAAAGAACATGTAAAATATGAAGGTGGATTTTTGAGTAAAGAAATATTAAGCCTTTAAAAATCTGTATGATTAGACTCTTCAAATTAAAATACAACAGTATAGTTGGGATATGCTCTTAATTAGGACTCCAGCCACATAAATCCCAACTGAGCTTCTTATGCTTCCAAATTGAACTTTAAATAAAAACAGTGTTTACCTTCTTTAGAATGATCTCAAAATGTGAAAATTACTCAAATATTCTTATGGATGAATTAGTAATAATCATAATTTTAAAAACCACAAATGGTGTCTATTTGGTGTCACATGTGTGCATGTTTTTAAGAAAAAAGAAAATCTATGAACTTTTTTGTTTGTTTTCTACACTTTTCACCTAATTTTCTCATGGGGACAGTTTTATTAATGACCTAATATGTGTAAAGTGCTTTCCAAACACAAAAAAAGTGAGTTTCAAAATGTTATTGCTAAGAAAGAAGAGAATTGCTGAGTTTCTAAAGGTACATTAGCAATAGCAGGCCATAAGGGTATCATTTACTTGGTTGGGAAAAAGTTAATTGTGGAAAAATGCTCTAATGACCAAAACCAATAATGCTCTTAAAAATGTGTACACAGATTTTCTTCTCAGCCCCTGAAACATTCGTGCAATGGAAGCCCAACAGTTTTCCCAGTTACTTTACCTACCTGCATCTCAAATGCTTTCATTTTATAGAACTGATACCTTTACTGAATTTGTATTGTCCTGTTTAAAAGAACGTTAATATTAGTTTTGCTATTTTCTTTTCTTTTTTCTAAGTAAAGAATGGGTCACTACTTATTCATCATTAACTTTTAATTTTTTTAAAACAAGTTTGTACATTTTCTGATATATTTCACTAAGTATACCATTTGTTAAAGAAAACTTCCTAATATATTGGCATGTTTCTTTAATTTCCTTTTAGGATTTTTATCTCAGTAGCCTCCTTGTTTAGGGACTTTAGCATTTCCACCATTGAGTGGAACTTTTAATCCTTTTGAAGCAAAAATGAATTATTAGTATTATTAATGTGGTTTATATATATGTATATGTATATTTCAACTTAAACTCTTTATACTATTATATCCAATGTTTTCTAAGATTCAATTACATTTGTGGGTTAAGACAAAAATGCTTTTGTTTGAAATAAATTCCAGTGTCTTACTAAAAAAACATTGTTTTGTTATTTATTTGTCTTTAGTTGACATCATTTGTCCAGAAATCACCTGAGTAACATTTCTATTGTAATTTTAACTGTAATAATTTTCAAATGATGACCTAATTCTGTATTATTACAACATCAAAACCTAAAATGAAGAGTTTTTTCTAATCAAAGTAAATATACCTTCAATTACTTTGGGAGAAAATATTAGTTTTAAAAAATTTAAAATTTTCTTTATTTTTAATTAAATGATCACTTTCTGAGACTAATGTTATACTCTTATTCAGTGGATCAGGTGATTTAGTTGATATACAACAACTTAAACTTAAGTTTAACTTAAACTTAACTTAAACTTAAGTTTAACTTAAACTTAAGTTTAAGGCTTAGAGTATCATTTTTCTTTTTTCTAGTATTGAGGATTGAACCCAGCAGTACTTACCATTGAGCTAGATTCCCAGTACTTTTTATTTAATCTGTTAATTTTCTCACTAAGTTGCTGGGAATCTTATTGAGTTCCTGAGGCTGGTCTCAGACTTGCAATCCTCCTGTCTCAGCCTCCCTAGTCACTAGGAAATACTTAGTGAAATGTACCATAGGCATGCACTACCACATCAGGCCCCTTAGAGTTTCTTATACTGCAGTCATCAGTCATTGCTTTATTTTCCCTGAAGGGATCACTCATCAATATAAATCTAATGTATTAAACTTCAATTTCAGTAGGATTTCAAGTGGATTAAGAGTTTATATGTTGTAAAATGCACATTTAATGACATTTTTGGAACAACACATGTGACCTCTTAATATATAGATTTAAAATATGAAAGGTGTTCAGATAAAATATGATTGTATAATTCATATTTGTTTGATTATGTAGGCAGTCATAAGTAGCATTTAAATTACTATCCTGCTGATAACATCATATAAGTCTGCTCATTTTCTCATGTTAACAAGGAGAACCAATTCTGACATTTAGGTGAGCTTCACTGATTTTTACTTTGATCTTCTATTTTAAGATTCAGTGAAATATTAAAGGTATGAGCCCTAAGCACAGAAGTTGTTATAATTTTTCTTAGACAATTTGTTTCAGTCTAGTCAGAATTTTAGAATACCTTGTTTAAAGAAAGGACAAAAGAAAAAAATATACCTATATTTCAGAAATTAGTGGACAAATGTTTTAAATGGATGAAATATCAAACATACAATAAAGCTATAAATGTACCATCACTAAGAAAATCTCAATTTTTTTCATTTTGTGTAGTTTGCATTCAAATATTATTGAAACAGTTTTGAAAAATATATAGCACAGTAACATTTAGGCAATGATCTCATGATTCTATAATAATGAGAGAAGCAATGATTCAATCAAAGAATCTTGTTATTTAACCATAACATTAGATATACAGCAAATATTTTGAATCTCTCTGTCTAGTACAACACCCAGAATGTAGTGTACATGAACCAATAAATTACCCTTTACCATTAAGGAGGATTAAAAAAGACTTTCTTTTAGATGTGTTATCATGGAAGAACTGGAGGTCTTTAAGCATAAATATCCTCTTCAAAACACATCTACTTCATGAAGAGTGGCACTGTATTCACACAATGTTTTTGGTTTTGTTTTGTTTTTTTGGGGGGGTGGGTTTAGGATATTTAGGCAGTAGTTTTCCCCCATTCTACCTCTGGTGTATCACTCCTGTTGACTCCTCCATGGAAGTAGAACACTAAACTGCAGAAGATTCTGATGCTGCCTTACTTTTTTCAAAAAGCACATTCATGTTTTATTTTTAAAACTGTTTTTAGTACATATAATAAATGTTAATATTCTCACTATAAAAATATAAACATTACAGTTTCTAAACCCCAATCTGAGATATTGCTGAAAGGATAATCTTTTTCAAACATTTATGTGAATATCTTATAAATTTATTATTAAAGAGAGATATCTGCAAATATATATATATATATATATATATATATATAGTCACAGGATATATGTATGTATCCACATGTATATGTATGTATATTTGTGAATACACACATATCCATATATATGAAAAAATATGTGTGTGTGTGTGTATGTGTGTATGTGTGTGTGTGTATCTTGATGATACTGCCATGCCAAGCAATCTTTTTTGACTGCTGTACCAACTTTTTTGGCAGTTTCTCTTCTCATTCCATAACGTTATCTCCTTTGGTGGCCATATCAAGAGGAAGATAGAAAGGTTCTTCTATGGTCAATCCCAACAATATTAGTTTAATTCTAAAGTTATGTTATGGAATAAATTTCCTGGCTTTCTAGCCTAATGACATATACTCACAAAAGGAAACAGAAGAGTTGAAAAATACAATTCTACTAATATTATCTTATTCATTCTGACTGGTAAATAAGTAAGAAAGAAACAATAGGAATTTGGTGTTTTCAATTATCAGAAAAATAAATATTTCTGATTACTTGCTTAAAATAAACCACAAGTCCTTCACATTTAGTTATATCTTTTTAATTTAATCAAAATTCCAGCCAGAAAATCCCTTTTAATTATTTGAAATGACACCAGTGCAGCTTTATGTGTTGTCTAGTACAAACACAAACTAGTATTGTAAATTCATTATTTTGTATTAACAATTGACTATAGCATGGAAAACAATTTTTTCCTGTGCTATGCTTGTGACAGCTGCTCAGCCACTCTTTATTCAATGAGCTCTACTCATTGTTTGCTTAGACGGTAGTAAAAATACTATTTTTTACAAATTACACATAAACCAGATATTTACATATAAGTATATCAGTTGACATTAAACTGACCTGTTTTGTCACCTCTCTTGGATTTTATTTCACAGCTTTTTTTGGAGTATACTTGACATACAAAACATGCACATATTTAAAGAGTGTACAAGTTGATGAGTTTGACAAAGGAATAGATTCATGAAAATCTTTCCACAATCAAGATATTGCATATATGAAAACCATACACATATACCTAGTGCAGCCTTTATTTGCAGGGTCCTATCAGAAAAGGGGAAATTAATCTTCTTTTCCTGAGGATTCCCTGTCCAAATCATATGCACACAACCTCCAGGGAATAGGACCTCTAAGCTGGAACATACTGGTCTCCTGGAATGGATAGTAAAGAGGACCACTATAGGTCACCTGTCAAGCAAGCTGTGGTCCTGCCAGCCCATAGTGGGAGTGGTTTCCTTTATATCCTTCCTCGATTCACCTCTGGCCCACTGACCTTTACTATCCCTGAACCTGTGACCTAGACACCCACAGGAGACATCTAAGCAGCTGTATAAACACCACACCAATACCATCTGACTCCTGCTCTGGGCAGCAGATGATGGTGGTCATGGAGTGTTTGCATTCTTCCTTTCGAAATATCTTCTCCTTTTCTCTCTACATGTAATTATTCTTTCCTAAGATTTTCATTTATGCTAACAAATTGGATAACTACAATAAATAGATAAATTCATAGGTACATCAATCTACCAATTGAGTCAAAGGTAAACTGAAAATCTGAATCAATAATGACTAAGGAAAGCAAATTAATCACCAATAATCTCCCAACAAAATAAAGCACAGTATCAAATGGCTTCACTGGTGAATTCTGCCAACACTTGTAGAATTTGAATCAATACTTCTCAAGCTATTTCAAACAAACTAAATAGAACACTTCAAAACTTATTTTAAGAGGTCAGTTTTATCCTGGTACTAAATCTAGGCAAGTATACTGTAAGAAAACAAAATTATAGGTCAATAATACTGTATAAATATAGATGCAAAATTCCTCAGCAAAATACAACACTCAGCAAAATGCAAAAGTCAATAGTGCATTAATATGATGATCAAGTGGTATTCATCCTAGGGATTCAACTATGGTTCAACATATGCAAACCAATAAAAGTGAAGGGAAAGAAATCATATGATCACTTTAATAGACAGGCAAAACAAAAAACAGCATTTGACAAAAAATTAACATCTTTTATTCATAAAAATTCTCAGTAACCTAAATATAGAGGGAATGTAGGGCAGCACATAAAAAGTCAGATATTAGAAGTTCACAACTAACATCATATTCTGCGGTAAAAAGTTAAAAGCTTTTCCTCTACAATCAGGAACAAGACAAAGATGCCCGAGAAATCCTGGCCTAGATGCGAACAAGAAGGAAAGGACATCTAGTCAGAAAGGTAAGTGTTGAATTATCTCTGTTTGCTGATGACCTCCCATAGAGAAAACTCTAAATACTGCACCAAAAACATTAATACATTAAAAAGTGAGATACAAAGTAAGCATATAAAATCAGTTTTGTATCTATATGCTAGTAAATAACTATCTGAAAAAGAAATAATGAAAACAATCTCATTTGCAACAGCATAAAAATCATTTAAAATAGACTTAACCAATAAAGTATAAATCTATATATGCTGAAAATTATAAAATATTGATGAAAAAATAGAAGGCACAAATATATCAAAATGTATTTTATGTTCATGAATTGGAATAATTAATTTTGTTAAAACCTCCATACCACTGAAAATGATTTAGAGATTCAATGCAGTCTTTCCCAAAATTTCAAATTTTTTTCAAAAATAAAAAATAATAATCTTCAATTCCTATGTAACAATAAATACTTAGACAAGCCAAAGTCATCTTGAAAAGGACAAATCTAGAGACACCACACTCTGCTTTCAAATTATATTACAAAACCACAGTAATAAAAAATGTATGGTGCTAGCTGGGTGCTGTGGCACATGCCTATAATCCCAGCACTTTGGAGGCTGAGACAGGGGAATCACTGATTCAAAGCCAGCCTCAGCAAAGGTGAGGCGCTAAGCAACTCAATGAGACCCTGTCTCTACATAAAACACAAAATAGGATTGGGGATGTGGCTCAGTGGTCGAGTACCCCTGAGTTCAATCCCTGGTGCCAAAAAATAAAAAATAAAAATGTGGTGCTGACATAAAGATATAGAGAACAATAAAACAGAATAAACAGCCCAAAGTAAGCTTGCACTTATATTATCAAGCAATATTAACAAAAACATCAAGAATATAAAATTTAAAAAGTCCTGCCTCTTCAATAAATGGTGTTGTGAGAAATAAATATCTATGTTAAAAAGAATAAAATTAGACTTTTATTTTATACTACTCAGAAAAATTAACTCAAGATGCAGTAAGACTTAAATTTAATATTTGAAACCATAAAATTTCTATAAAGGAACATAGGAAAAAAAACTCAACTTTGGTCTTAGCTATGTTTTTTTGTTTGTTTGTTTGATTTGATAACAAAAGTACAGACAACAGAAGAGCAGAACAAATGAGACTGCATTAAACTAAATCGCTTTTGCACAGATGATGCCATTTTAAGATATGCAAATAAATAAATAAAAAGCAAACTATAGAAAGGGAAAATATCACTAAAGAATATATATGATGAGGAGTTGACATCCAAATTATATCAATCACTTATGTATCTCAACATCAAATAAATAAATAAATAAATAAATAAAATTGGGCAAAGTTTTGAATAGACACTTTTCCAAATAAGGCAAACAAATTTTCAATAGGTATTTGAAAATGTGTTCGATGTCTTTAATATCAAGAAAGTGCAAATCAAAATTGCAATGAAAAGTCACCCCACTCTTGTTAGGATTGTTATCAAATGTTTAGAGAGGGTAACACTTGTACACTGTTGATGGGAATGTAAATCAGTATAACCATTTGTGAAAAACAGTACAGAGATGCAGTAAGTAATTTAAACTTTAAAATTCAGCAATCATATTTCTGGATATAAACCCAAAGGAAATTATGTCAGTAATTCTAAGAGTTATCTGCACTGCCTTATTCATGGTAGCATTACTCACGACAGCCAAGACATGGAAACAATCTAAGTATCTGACAACAGATGAATGAATAAAGAAAATGTAATACTTATAAGTATTTACAGATCATAGAATACTATTCAGTCACATAAATACCCAAATCCTGTCATATACAAAAGCATAGATAAACTTGAGGACGTTATACTAAGAGAAATAAGTTAGGCAGAGAAAGACAAATATTAAAGAATTTCACTTATGTTTGGAATTGAAAAAAAGTCAACAAGTCAACTGATAGAAATAGCACAGTGGTGGAGGAAGTGTGGAGATGTTAGACAAAGGATACAAACTTCAGTAGAAACATCAATAAATTTTAGAGATCTAATGTATAAAGTGATTATTGCTAATATTACTATCTTGTATATTTGACATTTGCTAAGGTAGTAGGTCTTGAATGTTCTCACTACACATTCACACACCCCCCCACACACATACACACACAATGGTTATGATGTGAAGTGATGAATATCTTAACTAAGTTGAGTATGGTAGTTATTTCACAATAAATATATATATCAAAGCATTATGCTGTATATACCTTTTAAAGAACTTGAGAGTAAGAACTAGTTATGATTTACTCTTTCCAATAACCATGTCTAGTAATAATCTACATAATAAGATATTGAAAATAATTTTACGTCTGATAAAAATAGAAGACCATGTATGTGAAACATTGAGAATACATTTCAATTAAACATTTTTAATTCTGTATCAAAGGGTGGAATATTTACCATTTTAAAAACTACTCCACTTAAACTTCAAATATGTAGATGTAAGTCAAACAAAATAAATGCTTTTGAATATTTTCTTTTTTTAAAATTTGTTCTAATCAGTTATACATGACAGCAGAATGCTCTTTGATTCATTGTACACAATGGGGCACAATTATTCACTTCTCTGGTAATGCATGAAGTAAAGTCACACCATTCGTGATTGAATATTTTTAAGTAAAGTATGATTCAGCTCTCTAAACATTATGCTTGTGTAGCCTAAAAATTATTGTTTACAAATAATCACAAACAATATATTTCAAGTAATATCATGTACATAAGACTATTGTTTAATATGTACATTTTTATTATCTGTTTTCTTACAAAAATTTTAAGAGGCATATTATAGGAAAATAAACTCATTTTTATTTTTCATTAATTTCAAGATTTTTAAAATAGAAATTATAAAATGTAAAGTGGACTGTAAGATATAATTAGTTGCTTAACACGATGATAATGCATATTTTTTATTATTTTTTCTTTTTACTGTAGCTTTTCACAAGTACACAAACTTGGCAGGACCTTCAGAGACATGTTCATTTGAGAATCATGAGACATAAGCTGATGTGGTTCCACTGATCTGGGTTAATCACTTCCACAACAACCTGCTCACACTATTTTCAGGTTGGTATTAGCTTTCATTTTGGAGATTCACCAGTCCTGTCAAAAAGGTGTTTATTTCTCTCTGTTCAGTTTTCTCCACAGGGTTCTTGAGCTTTCTCAAAAAATGGTTCTGAGTCCCACAAACAAGTGTATCAAAAAATAAGAAATGGGAATTCTCAATCAATTAAGTTTGGGGCTTGGAAATTGGCATAGCTATCACTCCCACTTTGTCAAAGGAGACATTAGCTCATCCTTAAGATGTGGAGACAGACCCTACCTTGGGAGAAGGAGTTTCAAATTGTATGTGGCCATTTAATTTTCTCAAGTGTATATAATGTTATTTCCTTATATTTGAAGTCATTAACAACTGTTTAAAAATAGTCATGGGAGTACATGTGGGACATAAACAATTCAAAAATTATGAAAATAATTATTTGTAAGAAAATATTAAAAATGATATCTCATTGTTATAGTTTGGATGTGGATGTTCCCCAAAAGCTCATGTGTGAGAAAATGCAAAAAGCCTTAAGAGTTAAAATGATTGGGTTATGAGAGCCTTAACCCAATCAGTGAATTAATCCCCTTATCAGTCAGTGAATTAATCCTCAATGGCAGGTAGGGTCTGGCTGGAAGAGGTGAGTCATTAGGAGTGTGCCTTTGGGGTTCACAGTTTTTATCTGGTGAATGGAGTCTCTCCCTGTTTCTTGGTACAATGCCCTGAGCCATTTTCCTCTGACATATTCTTCTACCAAGATGTTCTGTTTCTCCTAGGGCTCTGAGAAATGGAGCTTGTCATCCATAGACTGAGACCTCTGAAACTGTGAGGCCCAAAAATAGCCTTTTAGTCACAGCACTGAAAAAGCTGACTAAAACAGTCATTCATACATGTATGATGAATATGCATATGATTTCTATAAAATTAAAAATGTGTATGTGCTTCAGTCATATGTTGCGGGGATTACGGTCTGTCCCGAACCAGTGGGCCAAAGAGGCACCTCCACATTCACCTAGCAGTGTAAGTCAGGAAGAGTTGGAGCCAACTGGCCTCCTGTTCCCAGCCTTCCGCGCAGGACAATCAGACGCACCAGGGAGACCGGTCAAAGCAGGCACTCGTTTATTTGCGGAACGAGCATTCAACTTATAGGGCCATTTGGCCTATCAGAGACAATTTAGGTAGCCAGCAGCTGTCCATGTGGCAAGGCACATAAGCCCCCTGAATTCTGTCCAAGAGCTGATCACGTTTACGAAACCAACAGTAAACCAATCATATAGTTCCTCCTTCCTCTGTGCCCTTCTTGTTTACACACTTTTCACAATGGCTAGTCACCATCTTAAAGGCTTAGCATGGAGCTAGCTCCCCACAATATGTAACTTATTTTTTGTTGTAGTCTGTTTCATTTACAATATAAAAGTAAGCTATTACAAATAATATTAATGTTTTCAATTTCAGTACAGGATAAGTTAAACAACATACATGAAAAAATTAGATTATGATTTTTTTTCCCTTGAATCTCTCTCCTCTTGTTCAAAGTTTAAATTGCATCCAATGGTGGTACTATAAACTATAAATAAAAATTCAGAAAATTTGATGACTGAAGATTGTCTAAAATAATTCTACTTCTATAATTCATGTATGTATAAGAATATTTCACATGAGAATGCTACAAATAAGACCATCGCTCAAGAAAGGATATGACATCTCTCTCAAATCTCCAACCATTTAGCTATAAATTCATTAAAGATTTTGTAGAAACTTATTATTTATATATGCATTAAACTCAATTTCAAGCTTAAAAGCAAACTGTATTCCATGTAATTTTAATTAAGAAAAAATACTGATTAAAAATAATTTCCCCCATAAGCATCATTATTGAATTATTTCAATTTTTACCTAACTATAAAACCTTATTATCAAAAAAGTATTCATAAATCAAAGTAACTTTGAGAAGGGTTTTAGCACCATAATACTTTCACTATAAATCATGCAGATGTTAAGTAAATTAATAAAACAATTGTGCTGAGAGCACTTCTATAAAACTTAATCAGAAATTGTGATACACAAAATTATTTCAAAATTAGAAACATACAAGATCTAAAAGTGGTAAATGTTTGAAAGATCCCCTGCAAAGCTTTCTAACTTGCTAAATGATTATATCATGGATGGACTATGTTGACCTCCACAGGAATGCTGATACACTAATGCAAATGTAGCACATTCAGCATAAATATAGCGGTACTCATAAAGAGCAAATAATCTTGGTCTTCAATAACATCATTTTATTTAATTTGATTTTTATTATGAAGAACAATAATATTACATTATGTGCTACATTTCATCAATTTTAATGCATATATTTATTCATAATTTAACATCTCTGAAAGTGAGATTTTGCACACAAAGTCATGGCTTAGTTGCTATTATTTTTTCTTTGACAATTATAGAAATGAAAGTATATCTTTAAAATAAAAAATATATATTTTTAAAATATTTATCTGTAAAATATGTTTGATTTCCAAAGAATGCATGATGCACACATACATTTTCAGACTCTGAAAATTTTGTAGCAGCTGTAGAGTGACCTGAGGTCTACAGTTGAAATGCATGTGCATAGCCTGGTCTAATCCAACATAAATTTTTACTTGGGAGCAAATACATTTTTATGGTGGACAGTCTAGTATCTCTTCTGCAGAATATGTATTTTACACCATGTTTATATTCATATAAGTAATGTCTGTCATAGATGATAAGCATATAATACATATTCTAACCTAGGGCACTTTTTTTTAAATATTTTTTGGTTGTAGATGGATGCAATATCTTTATTTATTCATTTTTACGTGGTGCTGAGGATTGAACCCAGTGCCTCACGCATGCGAGGCAAGCGCTCTACCACTGAGCCACAGTCCCAGCCCAAACCTAGGGCACTTTTAAGAACAAATGTCCTTATAAAAATGTTGAATTAACATAAATGAACAAAATAAATCCTACAAAAATAAAAATATATGGCCACTGTTTATAGGGAGTTAATTTAGAAATAGAGGGGGAAATTGTAGAAAAATGTTTCTCCAGAGGATACAACCTGCTCAGATGTAATTTATTCATAAAACCAAACAGTAGTTCTTAAAATATGGTCTATAGATTTATAGAGTTTCTGAAATCTTTTCAGAGGTACTGAAAGTTCAAAATTTTTCTTATTACAATATCAAGTATTGTTGGCAATTGTTGACAACAAACTAAAAATGTAAAAGCATTGATATATATCTAAAACCATCTTAGTCTGAAATCAAATTGTGCCCTAAACAGTACTAGAATCATTGTACCTTCACTGTCATACGCTGACAATATAAAAACATCTAACTTTAGAAAATATAATTCTCTAGATAAGGTAATAAAATGCATTTTTGTTAATCTTGGCACCAAAATATATATACACATATATGCATTTGTATGTGTATATATACATTATATATATACATATACATATATGTGTGTGTGTGTGTGTGTGTGTGTATATATATATATATATCTTCTGTGTGAAAAAACACTATGTACTCATTTATTCAGGTCATCCTAGACTATTGAGTCATGGAAACTGTGAGAAAACAAAATTGTGTTATTTTAAGCAAATTTGTGATAACTTGATACAAAGTGAAAGAAAACTAACAAAGCTAGAAATGAATTTACTCAGTTTGTATGTTTTGATGTGACAATTTTTTCTTGTTTATTTTGAAATTTTTTTTGCAACTTTCTCTGTACAGGACTCTGGGTTGTTAATTTATTTTTGGTTCTTGTTTATTTTGCTTTCAATACTGTAAAGATGCTACTCCCGTGCTTTCTGCCTTTCATGGTTTTTGATGAGATATTTTCATCTCATCAAATCTGTTCTTGCATATGTAATGTATCTGCTTTTCTTTTTTACAAGATTTACATTTTACCATTTGGTTTCATTATATATAAGTATGTGTGTGTGTAAGTGTGTATGTTTATGTGTACATGTATATTTTGATTTTTACAGTGTTTAGTGTTCTACCTTTTAGAATTCTTGCTTTGGTGTCTGTTATAAATTTGGAACATGTATACTCATGTGATCATTATTTCTTTTAATATTATTTTCTGCTGTGGTCTCTCCCACTTTTCCTTCTGCTATTCCAATTTTATGTATTGTCTTAGTTTATTTGGGTTATAGCAAAACACAGTAGACTGAGTGGCTTGTAAACAATGAAAAATTTATCACCATCCTAGAGGGAAGGAGGTATGAGATCAAGTTTCCAGCAGATTGAGTGTCCCAGGAGAGTGGACTTCCTAAGCCATTTTTTTGACCCACAAGGAAGATGGGAAAGACCAGCTAGTTCTCTGGGAGCTTTTTCATAAATACATTAATTCCAATCATGGAGACAAAACTGTCATAACTTAATCACCTCTTAAAAGTCCCTTTTTCTAATATTTTCACATTGGGGGACAGGATTTCAACATATGAGTTTTAGAGGGACACTGCATTCATACTATTGCAGCTATGTTAGACCAATATTATACCACAACACTTGTACATTCATATTTGTTTAGTTTCACTCATCTTTTTTCTTTCTTAGCTTATTGGCTTTTTCTAAGTTTTCAAATGACTTATTTCCAGGTTTACAATTATTTTTTAAATGTTTTGGGTTTTTTGAAGAGTCTACCAAGGTCATTATTTACCTCTATTGCTATGGCTTTTATTCTTAGCATGTGCAGTTTACATTCAGGTAAGGGGAATAAACAATCAATTGTAAACAGACAAGTGACATACTTTCTGCTATCCATGAGTTCTCAGAAGAAATTTACCTGGTGCAGCAAAAGAGTGGGAAAGAGTAATTTATGTAGGTTATGAAGGAATCTGCTAAAGGAACACCTGACTTTGGGTGAGAAAGATAAAATGAACCAGCTATACAAGGAGCTAAGATGGAGAATTCCAGACAGAGAAAGCAGTAGGTGAAAAGACCCTGAGATAAGGAAGTTTGGGGTGTTTCAGAAAGAATAAGGAACTCCATGTGGATGGAAGAAAGTGGTCCAGGAAGGAGTTCCTTCCCAATTACCAGAAAGATTTCACTGTTAATGACTTATAGATGATTTGAGTAGTTCTATAACAATTTCTTCGACTTAATGAATTCTTATGTTTTTTCAAGATCATAACTTGAACTTGCTTTCATTTTCTAATATCCTTGTAGTTCAATGCCAAATCTTCTTCATACTTAAGATTCAGGAGAAAAAATTGACAGATAATGCTCAGCTGGAATATATTCTATGGTAAGTGGTATTTAATTGAAGACTCATTTTAAATAGTTGGATCATTAGTAAATACATACCTAATAAAATATTTTTCTTCTTAATAATTGCAATTCTAGAGACTTGGATAATACACAATTACATAATTAGAATGACCATATTTGAGAGCTCTAACTCATATTTAATGATAACAAAATGAATGCTTTTGTGTGTGTGTGGTTCAGAATATTTTTCTGGTGAAAGTGGCATGCATTGTGCAATATGTATTTATGTGTGCAAATACATTTATTCATATCATGTTTGCATCCTCAGATCTACTCAATTGCCCAAATGAGTAGATTAGCCAACCAGGCTACTAAGTATCACCTTTATGAAATGAGAATGTATATATTAAGTAAATTTACTTAAATACTAAAGTAAATCCTTAGTATTCTAGCTTTAATGAATTCCAATATTAATCTCACATGACTCATCTGTCAGGAAGTGTGAGAATCAAAACTGCTCCTTTTGTTCCCTTTCACTCACTGTGAAAACAGAGCAAAGAACAATCCCTTTGGCACATTCATCAAAACCGTGATCAGGCTGATTAAAATGTAGATATACTGGGGCTTTTCTTTTATCTGCAGTCCAACAGTGATATCCAATTTGTTTGAATCTCATTAACACTCTTTTTCCATGCATACTTTACTATTGTTTGCTGCTGTTGCTGGCATCTAATTAAACAAACGCAACTGGAAATAGTGCATGTGCATTTGCTCTATACGTTTCTCTAATATCATTTGAAACCTATCTTCCTACCAGTAATGTACTCCTCAGACATAGCATGAGGGCGGCATGGTAATTTGGTGGTGTTTTGCACTGTGTTACTTTTGTGTGAGGAATCATAGGAACTTATAAATCTTTAATTGAACAATACTTTGTATTAGGGATTTGATTCCTTTTTTTTTTTTTTTTAAGAACTTGCTACTTGTTATAAAGGCTTTTGATGTCTGAGTGACAAAGCTGCATTTCATGGGATATTTATTTTTGGTCTGATTTCTGTGGTGATACACTATGTATTCTGTTTCTATTGCACATGTTTTCACTAGCCTCCTTTCCATCTAGGTGTTCCCACTCTAGTAAGTCAGACCCTGGGAATATCAGGTTTGGTAAGTGTCATCTTTTAAAGCCACTTTTGCTTCATAGCACTTTACTGTACTACATCTCATTTTCTACTCATTTCTTTTTTTCCTTCTTAAAAGAGTCACTTATCTTCTGCACTCTTACAAAAAAAAAAAAAAGAAGTAGAAAAGAAAACTAAATCAGAGAAACATGAACTTATTTTAAGCCAAAGTCAATTTCTTCATTCCATGTTAATTTTTATTCTACAGAATTTTAAACATGATTCTTTAAGAGTTAATGCAATGTCCTATGTATTAACTTCATGCTATGTAGAATTTGGTTCAGTGCTGTGAAGAACAGGGGATATATTGTTTATTTTTATGATTGTCCCCCCTTCTCATGTTAATGAAAATAATTGAATTCAAGCCTTGATAATTGTTAAAGCAATTCAGATATAATCATATTTCAATTACTGTGATGTTGTAAATCCAGATTGCACCATCTGATGCTTCTAGAGGGAACAATATAAACAAAAAGAAAATCTGTGCTAAATATATTTTTAAGGTTAAGAAGGAAATACATTTATTGTCCACAATATAAAAATTATATATTATACATGTATCTAAAATGATATACATTATTAGTTCCAGTTACCACACTTCATGTCATCTGACTGAATATGTTTATTTTCCTGAGAACTTTGTACTTATATTATTTTTAAGCCGGGCACAGTGGCTCAAGCCTGTAATCCCAGCACTTAGGGAGGCTGAGACAGGAGAATTGCGAGTTCAAAGCCAGCCTCAGCAATGGCGAGGTGCTAAGCAACTCAGTGAGACCCTGTCTCTACATAAGAAAAAACACAAAATAGGGCTGGGGATGTGGCTCAGTGGTTGAGTGCCCCTGAGTTCAATCCCTGGTACCAAAAAAAAAAAAGATATTATTTTTATATCTGTCCTGGCTCAACTGAAGAACTGTAAGAACTATTTTTAATCACATGCTGAAGATAAGGACCTAATATTTGATGATGAGAGTATAAGGAGGAAATTCTAATATATTATTTGTGGTACAAACATTTTGGAGGGAAGATTTATGATGAATTTTGCGTCCTTTAGATGGAATAATAATACTTGTAGGATTCCAGCAATAGAATTAGTAACATGAGTACATAAAACATATCTATTTACACACCTACATATTATTCATTAAAACACATTTTGTAATGAAAAATATCGACAATTTAACTGACCATGATAAATGACTATTTGATAGTAAAAACTAAAATACCAGGAAGCACTTCAAAAAAATGAGATAGATCTATATGTATTGAACTAGGAAACTCATGATATTTTTATAAATTAAAAATTAATATAATGAATATTATGACTCATGATTCCATTATGTGAAAATATGTGCCCTTGAATATATGTGTAGACCTAAAATATTTATGCATTTTTATGAATTGGGAAAGGGAGATATAAACTGTTAACAATGGCTGCCTGTAGTATGAGGTTGGAGCAAGAATTTTTTTTTTTTTTTTTTTGGTACTGGGGATTGAACTCAGGGGCACTCAACTACTGAGCCATATCCCCAGCCCTATTTTGTGTTTTATGTAGAGACAGGGTCTCACTGAGTTGCTTAGCACCTCGCCATTGCTGAGGCTTGGCTTTGAACTCGCGATTCTCCTGTCTCAGCCTCCCTAAGTGCTGGGATTACAGGCTTGAGCCACCGCGCCCGGCTGGAGCAAGAATATTAAAGGAACAGGGAGAGGAATTTCTTTACCTAACTTGTATATATTAATAGGGGAAAATGGAGGATTTAATTTTTTTTATTTAATCATTTTAGTCCTTTCCAAAACGATTATTCAGTTCTCACAGCTAACAACACTTCCTAACTATCCTTTCTTGGTGGTAGGTAGTGGTGCACACTTTCAATTTTGCATGTGGATGTCACCTATAGTGTTGGGACTGGCAGAGCAAATACATTTTACTCACCTTCCCTTGCAACTCAGAGCCAATTGAGAACAATGCAGTGGCTTAAATAAGATATATTATTATTATTATTTCTTTCCCTTCTATAGCAGTATGACAGATCTAGGCTAACAAATGAAGCACTGTTTGATAAGGTCATTCGAGGCATTTTTCTTTTCCAAACTATTGCTCTGCTCTCCCTAAAATGGCTATGTTCTTCACCATGGTCAGAATTGAGCCACTGCAAATGAGAAGAAGGAGGAGGAAGAGGAGGAGGAGAGAAGGAGAAGGCAACACCCAAAGAAATATTTTGTGGGTAGAGGGAGACCTTAAGTGAGTGCATAATTTATTTCTGTTCTCATTTCATTGTTTATAACTTGGTCACATGAGTACATGTAGACAAAGGAAGAGTGTCTGGGATGTGTACCTTTCCCAATACCCTGCCTATAGACAGTGTGTTCCATGTGTGTGTTTATAGGTGAATGCACTCTTGAGATATGTGCATTCACTGTGTTAAAATTTATTTTAATGTATTAGAGTAGAGGACTGTGTTCTTTAATTAAATGCCAGCTAGCCCTGCATGAAAAAGTACTTTTGTCCATTAGAAAAATTAAGTTATAAATATAATAACAAAATTTCCTTCAACCTTTATGAGTTATATAAATCGTAACATTGCAAAATACACCCATGTACCATCTCATATTCTAATACCCTTAGTTCTTTCAAAGTTGACTATTATTGTCAAATTAATTAGAATCTATCAAAATATCAATTATACAAATGTACTCATAAGTGCACAAATGGGAGATCTCAATGAGCATGCTGGGAGTGTTACTATAGTTATCACATCTTGCTATAAAATTACTAATGCTCTGGAAGAAGAAAATAAAATCAAGGTTCTAGCTATTTTATTTTAATTTTCAAAGCATTCTATAAGGCATCTTTTTAAGAATATATGAATATAGCCAGGCATGGTGGTACATCCCTATAATCCCAGTGACTCAGCAGCCTGAGGTAGAAGGATCCAATTTTGAGGCTAGCCTCTACAATTCAGTGAAAGTTGTCTCAAAATTTAAAAAATAAAATAAAATAAAGGGCTGGTGATATAACTCAGTGGCAGAGCACCTCTGGGTTAAATCCCCAGTACCATGAGGAAAAAAAAGAAAAGAATATATGTATAATCTCAGATTTTTGTGAATTTTATTTGTGGCCAGGGAGCAATAAAATTAAAGTTTAAAAATAACTATACCTTAAATAAAACAACTATTATTTTCTACAAGATTAATGCAATTCTTTTTATTTCTGCATGTATTTTAACATTTCACTTTCTTTAATGTCATGTATCTAATTAGTTTTAACAAGGGCTATCTAATTTAGGTCATTTCCTAGTGATGCATCAATGAACATAAATTGCAATTCAATTGTGTCAGCTTTCATTTCTGAGTCAATGACCCACAGAACCACTTACACCACAAATGTAAAATGATTCTGTTAACACACAGTGATTTTCTAGTTTCCTTAATTGAGAGAGAGAGAGAGAGAGGGAATTTGATATACTCTTCATTTTACTCTGTTAACCCATTAAAATAAGCCATCTATTTCAGTGCTGAATTTCTCATCACTCTCTACACTGTCTATTGCTCATTCACATCTCGAATTTTTTATCATTAAGCTTCTGTTCTGATAAATATTCTCAGACTGTTCTTTCAAAGATAACTGTTTAGTTGTATTTAGCTCCATTCATTCTCATTCTTATCGTCATCATCGATGATAATGTAGTTCAGTAGCTACACCACATTAACAAAGTCTGAAATTCAATTCAAAATTTGCCAATTTCTGGATACATGCCTTTAGGTAACTTACTTAAACAGAGTCTTATTACTTCTTGTGGCTAATGCTGCTATTTTATAGAGGTGTTATGAACTTCATATGAGATGAGTTACCAAAGGCAGTTAATACAAGGTCTGACATATATCCATGGCACTATTAATATAGATATCATTTCAATCCTCAATATTTTTGATGAAGTATATAATGCCAGTTGTCACTCCACTGTTCTGAGTATTCCTTAATCTCTTTTATCATCATCCCTACCTCCAACTTCTTATACCTCCATATTCCTCAAAATTTTTGATAGTTCACAGGCTCTCATGAGTAATTTTATTCTCTCTTTGAGAATAAAAATTACTTCTCAAAGATGGTCGAAACCATGTAACCAGTACTTTCCTCCTTCTCCACAAAGAAGAATGAGAACAAAAAATAAACAGCTTTATGTTGAATTTAGAGACAGAGGGAGAATATTGGAACCCAGTAACAGAGAGAGAGAAATACTATTAGACAGAGACCTGGGATGGTGGCAATAAAAGGAGCGTGGAATAAAACCATATTTGGCCATTGTAGAGTGATGGGTGAATGATCATGGGTACCATCACTACAGATAATGGCAATTCTATAAGAGTCCACAATAATCCCAAGCTTGGAGCCCAGTTAGGGTAGCTACTTGTCTTCATCACAGCTTTGCTTCAGATAAGAAATGTCCATTGTTTTCCCTCAAATATTAGAGCTCAGGCTGCTGCTGCACAGTGCCAAATGGGCGTGAAACAATGCTGCCCTATCACAAACATCCTCACACTGTCTCTTGGCCTCAAAGCACAGCCACTATACCCTCTGCTGCTTCTAAATAAAAACATTCTCCTTACCCCATATCTCTAGTACCTCTGCAGCGATTGCCAGAGAAGTTGTTCAGTGGGCCATTCAGTCACCCCACTGTTGTATATGACACAACTGTGTGAGCAACTAAAGTGACCTCTGCCCTGTGTGACTCCTGGAGAACTGGGTCTCCAACATCATTGCTTCCTAAATTACTCTCACAGCCATCAATTGCAGCCAGAGAACATATAGAGATGGCAGCAATCAATGAGAACCAAAACCAGCATAAACTTCTAAACTGATATCCTGAGATATATCTTTAGGAGAAAGTTGTTTAGTCTTAAAGGCACCATATAAAAGTGTTAGAGACAATTAATCCAGAAGTAGTGAAAATCTCAATGTAAAGACACAGAATAAATAAGGTAACATGACATTTTTAAAGGAACAAAATTACTCTTTAACATCAGATCCTCTCCCAAAAGGATATTGATGAAATGTCTTGAGATTAATTCAAAACATTATTATAAAGAAGCTCAATGAGTTTCAACAACAAATAATTCATAATGTGAATGAGAAATTCAGAAATAGATGATAAAAAAAGAACCAATAGAAATCTAAGAAATAAAGAAATCAATATGCCAAATAAAAAAATTTGAAAGCCTCAACAAACTAAACTGAGAAGAAACAATATCTAAACTTGAAGACAAGTTGTTTGAAATATCTTAGACAAAATAAAAAATAATAAAATAGTTTTTTTAAAAAAGAGTAAGAGTCTCTGAGTTAGGAGACATCATTAAATAAGCAAACACTCAACTTTAGGGGTTCCCTAAAGACAAAAAGGAGAAAAAAATTATATGAAATCTATTCAATGAAACAATACTTCCAAATTCCCTAATCTTGGGAAAGATATGGATATCTGACTATAGGAGGTCTATAGAACCCCAAATAGACATGAGCAGGAAGACATTCCTCAGAACATATCGCTCAAATTCTCAAAAGTACAAGACAAAGAGTTCCAAACTCAAGAGATCAGTGTTAAATCACATTTAAGAACATCTCATTATACTAGTAGCAGAATTCTCAGTATTCTCAGTAGAACATTACAAACCAGGTAGAAACAAAATAATATATTATAAGTTTAAAAAGGGGGGAAAAAGCAAACCAAGAGCACTCAACCTAGAGATATTATCCTTCAGAAACTAAGAAGCATTAAAAACACTCTAAGCTGGCTGGGGTTTTGGGTCAGTGGTAGAGTGCCTGCTGTTTGTGAAGTCCTGGGTTTGACTCCCAGCACCAAAATATAAAAACAAAAGAAAATAAAAACAACAACAAAATACTTCCCAAAATAAGCAAAAACAGAGATTTAATCGTCACTAGATCAGCTTTAAAATGATACCTAGGGAAAAACCACATCCATAAGCAAAAGATAACTACCATTATGAAAACATGAAAGAATACAACCAAACAGATAAACAGATATACAAAAGAGAAATAGGAAAGAATCAATCAATATTGATACAAGTCATCACACCATGACGATGACCAAAACAGCAAAGAATATTCAAAATAAACAAAAGATAGTTACCAAAATAGTTTTCATTTATCTATAACTTCAAATACAAATGTAGTTAAATTCCACAATTAAAAATATGAACTTGCTAAATAGATTTAAAAGAAGAAAGACTCAAAAATTTGGAACTTATGAGAAACTTATTGTACCAGTAAAGACACAAAGAGACTAAAAGGATGGAAAAAGATACGCTATGCAAATACAAAGTAAAAGCAAGCTGGAGTGTTCCTGTACATTATCCCCCCATTTTGATGTGGGAATTTTTTCAGTCACCAGGTATGTAGGAGTTTTTCAACCAGATTCTGACTTTTTCTTGGAAAGAAGGGATCTGAATGCTGGTGTGCACTTGATGCATCTGTGGGAGGAGGAATATGCAGAAACCTTATCTTCTGCCTTTTGCAGATGTTGTTCCCACTGTTTTAATTTGAATGGTGTTGATAAATGGTAGGTGAAGGAAGAAATCAGACTTTGGAAGCTAATACATCAGATATAAATGTGGCTGTTTTACCCTAATTTCAAGAATTCAAATAGACTTAATGAGTGTTCTGAATAAAGGTAGCAGTACAGGCTAAGCCTTGGAAACAAAAAGAATGGAACAAGTTTACTTTTTAAGTCCCTGATTAAAGTGTACCTTCACCAGGGGAGCTGATCCACTAAACTTTGCCAGGTAACACTGAAGCTTCAGCCATCTTCTTAATTTTTAGCTAACACAGGGGCAAGGAAAAGCAACCATTGGCACATGCCTGTAATCTCAGCAGTTCAAGAGGCTAAGTCAGGAGGATCACAAGTTCAAAATCAATCTCAGCAACTTAGTGAGGCCCTAAGCAACATAGCAAGACTCTGTCTCAAAATAAAAAATAAAAAGTGCTGGAGATGTTTCTTGCTAATTAAGTGCCTCTGGTTTCAATCCCTGGTACAAAAACAAAACAAAACAAAACAAAGACAGACAGTCCAGGAAAGGTGAGATGTCAGGAGAGGTGAATAAAACTCACTCTGGGGAGAAGAGGTGTCATAGACTATAAAACGGACCACATCATTTGCTGAGGGCCAGCTTACCATCTACAATACTTTGCTCTCTTAAGAAGTGTTCTTGAGATATTAGAAGTAAGTACAGTAGAAGAGAGTTTTATGCTATCATTCCAACCTACTTTTATGACTTTCTTTATTTCTCTCTCCTATAGGGAAATTTTCTTTGGTAAGACAAGGATACATAATTATTCCTAAAGGCTTGCTATGAAAGAAGGGCCCTATTAGAATAACCTGCTTGATGTTTGATTGCAAATGGTATTTGTAAGTGTATAAAATTTATATTTATAATTTATATTGTCTAAAATATTCCTGAATACCCTTAGGTAGAAGTCAGAAAGAAAACAGTACCATGAATCTGAGCACATCATAGTCATCCACCAAACTACAGCAAGAAATGGTAGAAGGGGAGTTATAAAACAAGAAACTTCCATTTAAATTACAATTAAACAGAAAGAAGCCAGATCAGAAAGAAGGGACTCTTCTAATCCAGAGTTCTCTGTATAGAGTCAAGTGCTAGTGAAAAATTTTAAAGTCACTTTATTCCGACTTCCCAAATCTGCCTAATTCTAAAAGTAAAATAACTTTGTTTGTGGTAAATACAACCCAGTAATTAGATGCTGTAGAGAATGAATTCAACATCATGTATGTGAGATTTCATTTGACCTGTTTTAATTTGCTGTGTTTATTTTTTGTCATCTTTATATTGAGGTTTTATTTAGTTAATGTTGAACACACAAATCTGGGCTGTGACAAATACATGCACTCATGAAACTACCTTTCAGAAAATTCTATAATCCTCCTTCCCATTTAATCCCAAGAGGGAATTACTATTCTGGTATCACTCAACATGTATTAGTTTTTTCTTCAGTTAGGATTTTTTTATAAGTGGAATCACTTGAGGTTAGAAGGAATTTGAGGTTCATTTGTTGTGTTGGGTTAGTAGTGTTTTCTTATTTTTTTTTGCATTACTGAGAAGCATCTATGTATAAGCAATATTTTACAGATACACCATCATTTGTTTTCTATTCTCTTTCTCATAGAAATTTTGCTTATTTACAGTTCATAACTATTATCAATAAAATTACTGAGAGTACTCACATGTAAGTTAAAATAATAGTGTAGAATTTCTGAGCACCAGAGAAGAAGCTTCTTTAATTTTACCAAAAAAACCCCGAAATTCTGATCTTATGTATTTACTTATGTGTTTATGATCTATCCTAAATTAATTTTTACTTATGGTATGAAGTATGGATAAAAGCTCATTTTTTCTATTAGAGGACACTTGGTGAAAATAATCTTTGGTAAAAAATAATCAATTGCATATAGGCAGCTCCGTTATGGGCAGTTTATTATATCTCATGGAATAGTTTCACTATTTTTATATAAACACCACACTCTTGTTCACAGGAACATTCTAGTAAGTGTTGATTTTGCAACACTTTTCTATTCCAAGATTTTTTATTATTATTTTAGATTATTTTACATATTTTTCATTTTCATATGTTTTAAAAATAATTTGTAATTTTATTCAAATATATACTAGTATTTTTTCCTGAAGTTTCATTGAATATAAAATTTGATATGGAAAGAATTGACATCTAAATAACAAATTTTCAAATTTATTAGCATGTTATATGCCTCCATTTATTTACATGAGTCTTCTTGTATTTACTTTGGTAATGTTATGCTTTTTAGTATAAAATAATTTTACACTTTTTGTTAAACTTATCTTTGAAGATTTTTGCCTTGTTTTCAAGCAGTTTAAAATTTGATTTGATAATTATTCATTGATTTTGTTAGGGTGAGCTTGCATTCAAAATATTAACATTTTATAGATTTTTTAAGGGATTAATTTATGTAATAATTATAATAATTTTAAGGGAATTATTAGACTGGTAATACAGATATTCACTTTTTCTTTGTAGGTTTTATACCTTTTAATGACTTTTATTACATTAAACCAGGTGCTTAGATTGAGTTTGTTTCTATTCAAAAACACATATCCTATGTATAGTATATGCATTATTATTTTCTATATACTATGCAATTGAATTTTGAACCCCTGTCCTATTGAAGCCATGATTGTTTGGAAGAGTTTCTCTTTTTTTCAATATGATGTAAGTTTTGGCTTCTGTTACAAATTTAGTTTTCATGCATTGTCACAAATTATTTGGTCCTGCAATATTAATAATTTTATAAATTACAAATATTTATTAGTTTTATTACTCATTGACAGGAGCTTTAATAAAACAGTGAGTGAGTGGTTAGGGTGAAGAGTGATAGACAAGGAATACTACTGGGAAAAAATAAGATTTGGGCAGGTAACTTATCAGAAATCTAATTGGAGATGTAATTATTTTTAAGAGTGTTTAGAAAAATTATGGAACATTATAAAGTAGAAAATTATTATTATGAGTCTGGAGATTATATAAATACAGTTTTAAAATGCCACCTTTAAGTTGTTCACAAGTAAACAGCAACAAGTATTATGAAATAGTTAATAATATATTTATAGAATTATACTGTGAATAGTTATTTATGTATTTATTTATTGGCACCAGGGATTGAACTCAGGTGTACTAGACCACTGAGCCACATCTCCAGCCCTATTTTGTTTTTTATGTAGAGACAGAGTCTCACTGAGTTGTTCAGCACCTCCTCGTTGCTGAGGCTGGCTTTGAACTTGCTGTTCTCCTGTCTCAGCCTCCTAAAGTGATGAGATTACAGGCATGCACCACTGTGCCTGACAACTGTGAATAGTTATTTATAACATCAAAATTGCATATTTTTACAGGAAGAGTATGCTATTGACATTAAAATTATAAAATTTTTAATTATATTCAGAATTTTGTACTTAGCACTTTCTGTTACTTGGAAATAGAAACTATCTTGAAGTTGCAATATTTCTGAAATCCATATAAAACTCCTAATAATAAAAATATCCTTAATAACTTTGGGTTTTGACAACTTTTAATACTTCAAATTAAAGTTAACATCTTGTTTCCCTGAAATAAAGATCAGATTTTCCATTTAGGAATATAATCAGTGGTAGTTTCTTAATTTCCTATTTCTCAGTTTCTTTATCTATTTCAAAGCAATGTTTGATGATTAAGAATTAATATTTTAAAGCACTTAAACATTTATGTCATAAAGAAGGCAATGTAGGTGTTTAATAAAGGAAATACTACAGATTTTGCATTTTACCATACATTATATTATATACAGCAATAGCTGTTTTTCGAAGAACTAGTAGTCATTTTTATTAGGTTCATAAAATGTTAATGACATGTCAGAAATTTTTACAATTTATGGAAATCATGTATTGATTAAGGTTGAAAAATAATAAATAAAACTAATAATAAAACCAGCATTTGATGAGCATTTTCTATGTACTAAGCAAATATAAAGTCTCCCAATAAACCCGAGATGAGTCCCTTTAGTTCCATTGTAGATATGAAGAACCTAAGGCAAATGCAAAATTATTTTGCCAAAGTCATATAGTAGTAAGGTCAAAAGTGAATCCAAGGTCTAACTCTCTCAGTCTTGGGCTATGTACACTGACTTTCTGAGTGCCATTTTCAAACAAATGATATTCACATCCTTACAGAGTTTTTAAATTACATCAGTGTGTTAGTCGAGGTTGTGTCACTGTGACCAAAATAGCTGACAAGAACAACTTAGAGAAAGAAAAACTTATTTTGGCTCACAGTTTCAGAGATTTAGTCCATGGTTGGCAGATTCCAAGGTAAAAACGTCATGGCCAAAGGAAGTGGCAGAGGAAAGCTGCTGCTTATCTCATGGTGGCCAGGAAGGAGAGAGGTGGGTAAAGGGTAGGGAAGAGAAGGGAGGGGAGAGAGGGGGGAGGGGAGGAGAGGGGGAGGAGAGAGGAATGGAAGGAAGGGAAGGAGAGAGGAGAGGAGGGGGAGGGGAGGGAGAGGAGGGAAGGGAAGGCAAAAATGAGAGAAGTAAAAAAGCTAGAAGTAAAGAGAAGTGTGCAGGGGAGGAGTCAGGCACAAGATAAAATCCACAAGGTCAAGCCCTCAGTGACCTATTTCCTCTAGCCTCACCTAACCTGCTTACAGTTACCATTCAGTAGTCCATTAGATTATTAATCCATCAAGTGAATTAATCAACAAATGGGAGTACAGCTCTTATAAATGAATCTTTTACCTCTGAACATTGCTACATTTTCCTAATACATGACCTAACATGTAGTTGGTAAGGTCAAATGTGTAGAGCTTGGAAATTTTCTTTTCCTCAAAGTCCTTATGTATCCCCAAGTTCAAAGAATCAGATTTTATATACATTTGAAAACCCACAACCAAATAAAAGAAATGGAAAATTAGAAATATTTGTCTGATTCTCTGACTTCTTTTATTAACATAAGCCTTGCTAAGTAGTACATATACATATTATTAGATGTTTGAGTAAGTAAAAATTGTAAAACCCTGTGGATTTTTCCCCATATATTTATAGTACTCATGCTCAATTAAGGTCTAGTGCACGTATGCAACAAATGCCTTTGAGTCACAAAGCTTTTACCACTATCTGTGGATTTAAAAAATAAAATATTAAGTCAAGACCATTAGAAAAACTTTTATACAATCTGGGCTTGGTTTTCCACTTTTACAGTAAGCATCCCAGTGACATACCTGAGAAAATTTACCTTTTAGTGTCTCTGCTTTAGTTTTTGTAAAATGGTATTGTTATCTTGTGTGCAAATACAAAAGAAAACAGAAACAATGAGAATATTGACCAACAAATTGGAAGATGATATCAGAGTTTGCTTTTAGAAACATGAGAAAAAAATTCTCATCTCAGAAAAATTGCTGTCATTAACAAATGTGTAAAATTTTCAAACACCTCAAAGTTAATGTTGATCTACCTAAGGAAGAGAATAATGAGGCCTCTCAGAACATTGGAGTTTCATAATATTTAGTTGACACTTTTAAAGTTAAATGTATTTATTTGTTCTAATTAGTTATACATGACAATTTAGTATGCATTTTGATACATTATACATAAATGGAGTATAGCTTCTCATTCTTCTGGTTGTACATGATGCAGAATCACATTGGTTGTGTAATCATGTATGCACACAGGATAATAATATCCAGTTCATTCTACTATCATTCTTACCCCCCCATACACCCTCTCCTCTCTTTACTCCATTCTATCAAATCCAAAGTACCTATATTTTTCTCTAGTCCCCCTTATTGTGGATTAGCATCCATATATCAGAGAAAAGATTTGGCCGTTGGTTTTTGGGGATTGGCTTATTTTGTTTAGCATGATATTCTCCAGCTCTATCCATTTACTGCCAGATGCCATAATTTCATTCTTCTTTATGACTGAGTAAATTTCCATTGTGTATATATACCACATTTTCTTTATCCATTCATCTGTTGAAGGGCATCTAGTTTGGTTCAATATTTTGGCTATTGTGAATTGATTTGCTATAAACATTGATATGACTGCCTCACTATAGTATGCTGATTTTAAGTCCTTCGCGCAAAAACTGAAAAGTAGGATAGCTGGGTCAAATGGTGGTTCCATTCAAAAGTCTCTGAGGAATCTCCATACTGCTTTTCATAATGGTTGCACCAATTTGCAGTGCCACCAGCAATGTGTGAGTGTAACTTTTCCCCCACATCCTTGATAATTGCCATTCTAACTAGAGTGAGATGAAATTTTAGAATAGTTTTGATTTGCACTTCTCTAATTACTAAAGATCTTAAACATTTTTTTCATATATTTGTTGATCAATTGTATTTCTTCTTCTGTGAAGCATCTGTTCAGTTCCTTAGCCCATTTATTAATTGGATTTTTTGCTTTTTTGGTGTTGAGTTTTTTGAGTTCTTTATACATCCTAGAGATTAATGCTCTATCTGAGGTACATATAGTAAAGATTTTATCCCATTCTTTAAGTGCTCTCTTCATGTTATTGATTTTTTTTATTTTGCTGAGAAGTTTTTTTATTTTGAATCTGTCCCATTTATTGATTCTTGACTTTACTTCTTGTGCTTTAGGGGTCTTTTTAAGGAAGTCAGATCCTATGCCAACATGGTGAAGTTTTGGGCCTACTTTTTCCTCCATTAGGTGCAAGGTCTTTCTTCCATTAGGTGCAAGGTCTTAAGTCTTTCTCCCACTTTGAGTTGAGTTTTGTGCAGGTTGAGAGATAAGGGTTAATTTTGCTACATACGAATTTCCAATGTCTCAGCACCATTTGTTGAAGAGGCTGTCTTCTCTAATGTATGTTTGGGGTGCCTTTGTCTAGTATGAGATAACTGTATTTATGTGGGTTTGTCTCTGTATCTTCTGTTCTGTACCATTGGTCTACATGTCTGTTTTAGTGTCAATACCATGTCATTTTTGTTACTAGGGGTCTGTAGTATAGTTATTAGTCTGATATGGTGATGCCTCCTGCTTTACTTTTCTTGCTAAGGATTCCTTTGGCTATTCTGGGTGTCTTATTTTTTCAAATGAATTTCATGATTTTTTTTTTCTATTTTTATGAAGAATGACATTGGTATTTTAATAGGAATTGCATTAAATCTGCATAACAATTTTGCTAGCATGGCCATTTTGACAGTGTTAATTCTGCCTATCCAAGAGCATGGGAGATCTTTCCATCTTCTAATGTCTTCTTCACTTGCTTTCTTTAGTGTTCTGTAGTTTTCATTGTAGAAGTCTTTCACCTCTTTTGTTAGGTTGATTCCCAATCTTTGTTGTTGTTTTTTTTTTTAGGCTATTGTGAATGGGGTAGTTTTCCTTATTTCTCTTTCAATGGATTCATTACTAATGTATAGGAACATATTTGATTCATGGGTGTTGATTTTATATTTTGTTACTTTGCTGGATTCATTTATTAGTTTTAGAAGTTTTCTGGTAATTCTAAATATAATTCTAAATATAGAATTATGTCATTGGTAAATAGTGATAGTTTTGAATTCTTCTTTTTCTATGTGTATTCTTTTAATTTCTTTCATCTGTCTAATTGCTCTGGCTAGATTTTCAAGGACTACATTGAATAGAAGTGGTGATAGAGGGTATCATTGTCTTGTTTCAGTTTTTAGAGGAAATGCTTTCAATTTTTCTCCATGTAGAATGATGTTGACCTTTAGTTTAGTATAGATAGCTTTTATAATGCTGAGATATTTCCTGTAATTCCTAGTTTTTGTTGTGTTTTGAACATGAAGTGGTGCTGAATTTTGTCAAGTGCTTTTTCTGCATTATTGAGATAAACATGTGATTATTTCTTTATGTGGTGAATTTACTTATTGAATTCCATTGATGAACCCCACTTGATCACAGTGCACTGTGTGTTTTTGTATGCAATTTGCCAGAATCTTATTGAGAAATTTTGCATCTACGTTCATCCAGGATATTGGTCTAAAGTTTTCTTTCTTTGATGTGTCTTTGTCTGGTTTTGGTAGCAGGGTGATACTAGTCTCATAGAATGAGTTTGAAAGAGTTACCTCATTTTCTATTTCACTGAATAATTTGAGGAATATTGGTGTTAAATATTATTTTAAGGTCTTGTAGAACTCGGCTGAGAATCCATTTGGTCCTGGGCTTTCCTTGATTGGTAGGATTTCTATGGCATCTTCTATTTCATTGCTTGAAATTGATCTGTTTAAATTGTTATGGCTTCCTGACTCAGCTTGAATACATCATATCTTTAGAAATTTGTTGATGTCTTTGAGATTTTCCATTTTATTGGAGTATAAATTTTCAAAATAGTTTCTAATTATCTCCTGTAATAATTTTTGTAGTACAAATATTACAAAAATTTGTAATGTTTCCTTTTTCATCACAAATTTTAGTAATTTTAATTTCTCTCTCCTTTTATTGGCATAGGTAAGGATTTATCAATTTTATTTTTTCAAAGAACCAACTTTATGTTTGGTCAAATTTTTGAATTATTTCTTTTGTGTCAATTTTGTTGATTTCAGCTCTGATTTTAATTATTTCCCGTCTTCTAGGTGAAAATACATATTATAACCAATGTGCTTTTATTACTCTGAAATGCTTGATAGCATAAGTATAAATTTAAAGTTAAATAATTTGTTTTTATCTCTGATATTTTCTCTTAAGTGAATATGTAGTTATGTCTAAACCTATTGTTTGATTATCACACGTAAGCTTCTTCTGAAATAACATTCTCATTTCCCAATATGAAGTTCCAAAGCAAACTGGCATCACTATAAGCCATTAGGTATAAATATAATTAATATTTTTGAACTTGAGCTAGCAAAAATATATGATTACTTAATTTAGTGCCTATTAAGAGTTACAGATGGATATTTATGTAAATAGAAGCATCTCATAGATTTGCCTAACAATAAGACCTGGCTATAATGCCAGTCTTGAATATCTCTTTCAAATATATTGGCTTTATAATTAAAGAAAGAAATTTAAATTGTCATGAAATACATGCAGATCTTTCTACTTCCAATATTTTTCTCTTTTCTATTTCACTAAGATGGTTAATAATCTGCCCTTCAAGATTCAAATTTAAGTGTCATTGTCATAGGGGACATAAAGATTCACCATAACCATCAAGTCCTTCCCACCTCCAGGACTTGTAGATTCTCTTATTATTCATCTACTTATTAACTTACTTTTCTTTATTAGCACTTAGCAAGGCTGAAAGGTATACTTATTCATGCAAGTATTCACTTGCTCTGTGTCTCCAGTTCCAGTGTAGACTGTAAGTCCAATGAGAGAAGAAGCTACTTCTCTTTTACGTTTTGTTTAGTACCTCATACAGTATTTGATTCTCAGTAAATATTTTTTGAATAAAGATAGAATAAACTGAAAAAAAATTGAGAAGATCTAAGCAGGACCGTTTGTGCACTATTTGAGGGATTGCCAGACAAATAACAGGTGCAGATATAACTAATTAGTTTAATGTATAACTAATTACTGTGAGGATAATAATGTACATCCTTCTTGGATCATTAATCTGTCTTCATAATGTGACCAATAGAATCTTCTAGACACTAATAGGTGAATTAGAAGTTTAGTCCTATTTCTCCTTTTCTTCTGTCTCCCTGTCCTCCAGCACATGCTTCTTTGTCTCATGATGATTCTTCCCATATAACTGAAGGGATTCTTTGGCTTACTTTATATTTACACAGTTTTCATTTCCTCCAAGACTACAAACTCAGCTTTGCAGAAATTAAAATATTAAAAATTTTTTCTATGACTTATCTAAATTTCTGTTTTGAAACCCTGTTATTTTAGGTAGAAAAATTGTGTTAGTCAACATAGCAATTCAACAAATCTCTTTTTCTTGGAACAGGAAAAAGGTTATTGGTGGGGATTAGGGAAAAAAAGGATAATTGAAAATATATATATGGGCAGGTTTACATGTTAATCAGCATCAGTCCATACTGGCTCCCGTGGCTCATCCTTGGTATTGTAGTCTTGGTTCATGAAAGTGTAATGACAGCATGTCTTGACATCAGGGCTTTTGGAGGGTCATGCTCGTGCCACATCTTGTGGGGCACAGGCAACGATTTAATGCTACATGCTGGCATTAGCAGAGCTCCACAGAGCAGAGGCTAGCAGATGCTAGTCTCTAATACTTTCTTGCTTTCTTCCTGACTCATCATCCTCATTAGAGTTCTATTTGGTGTTTTGATCTGCTTTAAAAGTGTCCAGTTTTCATTTCTGTCACTGTTTTATTCTGCATAATGTTGTAGACTAAGGCCTTCAAACTCAAGTGCTTTTCACTGCTCACCTACTATGGTATCTACCCCTGTTGGCAATGAATATCATGAGAGAATATATGAACATATTTGAAAAAAAAGACCAGTACGAAGAGAAAAAGTCAGTATAATTGCTTAATATTTGCAAGTACTATCTTATTATTAAAAAAATTGTAATGTAAATGTCTATTAACCTTAGCCCAATATGGTCATGCTTGGCACTGGGGCTGGTAATGCTCCTTCACTGAGTTTTTTCATCTTAGCAATTACGGTGTGTTATCTTATATTGCATTCAGTTTCCTACAGTCATCATTGTTATTAACTTACTCTGCATCTGCTTTATCCTGTATTGATTTACTTTGGCTGTTCTCCTGAGAATGGCTCAGAGTGCCAATGAGGATGTGATAGACAGGCTGCAGTTGTCTTTCTGGTACAAACACTGCTAGAATACATGTGCTGAGCTCGCACTCCTGAAAACCCCTCATTTCAGTGATACTCCTGCCACATGGGTGATCCAGAGAACAGCTTGCAGGAGCATCAAAAGACCTTGTGCTTCTCCTAGACTTGCTTCCAGGAAGGCTGCATTCTCAATGAAACTAATAGATCCTTTACTGTGTGGAGTTTAATATTTCCCCTTTTACACTCCCCTTTATCAGAATTTACTGGTATTATATTTCCTCTTACACATAGGAAAGACTATAGTTAGAAACAATGAGACTTCAAAATATTATTTTAAATCCCTAAACAATCTATCAAGATTGTTCTGAAAAATGAAAACTCTGTTAACACTTGTTTTCTTGTGTGCACTGGTCTTGTTGTGCTCCCCCATCAGCGACAAGACTGAAGTATGCCTATGCCTGTGCTTTGAAGACACCCCAGTGACAAAGAACAAGGTTATTTTACTGACATTTTCCTTATATCATCATCCTATTAGTTGACAAGCAGCTCAGTTTTTCACTACTTACATTAAAATAGTACAAACTGCTGATTATTTGTTATAACTTGACTTAGTATAAGAAATAACCCTTCACAAAATCACTACTAGTAATAGTATGTATTGGAATTTGATTCTGGAGAATTCCAAGTATAAACCAAGAGCGAAATAAAGCCAAGAAAACTTGAAGATATGTTTCTCATTATATGAATGCTTAATGTTCTACATATTTGTATATATTAATTGTTAATGTGATTCTAGGTAGTATTATGATAACAGAGTTTCTTTCTCCACCTTCAATATTTTTCAGGTTCAATTTCAGTCCTCTAGCTAAAAAGAGAAAAATGAGGGGTGCATAAAATATAAAGCTAGAGCTTTAAAAATAATAGGGAAGTACAAATGCATTACAAAATATTTTAAAATTTCTATGTAGCCAGTATTCAATAAAGAATATATACAAGATACACATGGGCAAAATTTTCCTTTTGTCCATATATATCCTTTGAGTGTTTTCACAATCATTTTTATAAACAAAAAATATTTTAAAAATGAACAAAATATTGTCTAGGCACTACTCAAAGAAATATAAGGAGGATTCAAAATAAAAAGTTGTTCAAACTTATTATAAATTAACTAATGAAAAAAATCAGATACTACTTTTTTTTTAGATAAGAAAATTATTTTGGATTATGTTATGGTTTGGATATGAGATGTCACCTAAAAGCTCATGTGCAAGAGAATGCTAGGTTTAGAGGAGAAATGATCAGGTTTTGAGGCCTTTAACCCAATCAGTGAATTAATCCCCTGACAGGATTGATCGAGTAGTACCTGAAGGCTGGTAGGGTCTGGCTGGAGGACGTGGGTCATTGGGGCATGGCTTTGAGGCATATATTTTGTATCTGGTGAGTGGAGTCTCTCTGCTTCTTGTTCATCATGTGAGCTGCTTCCTGCTACCACACTCTTCTGTCACGATATTCTTCCTTACCTCAAGCCCCAAGGATTGGAGCTGGGTGTCTATGGACTGAGTCCTCTGAAACTGTGAAACCTCAAATAAATTTTCCTCCTCTGAAATACTTCTCAGATCTTTTAGTCACATTAAAGCTGACTAAAACAGAGTATAATGAAGTAATTTTTGAAAGTGCAAAGATTGGAAACATCCAAAGAATGCTCAGTAAGGATTTATTAGGTAAATAATGAATCATGCTTATGAGTTGTAGTCTACTTAAGGATAATATATAAATATAAATAATATTATAAGGATAATATATAAATAATATATTAAATTCCTAGTAGGAAGTAGATGTGACCACTTGATAATTATTTCTTATATTACTGAATAATCATAAAATGGATTTAAATACTCAAATAAGCATAATGGAATAAATTATTGAGCAATTATGAAGTGTAAAGCATTGCCCAGGCACTTTAGAAGCAAATAATGAAATTAGATACAGTATTTACCATTATTGACCTTAAAAAGAAAGATCCAGAGATTGTAATGTTAATTTACAAACTAATTCTCAAAGCCATTAGCATTTGAGCATCTGTCCTTCATGGGATTAATGAGGACAAAGGTAGTCAGTAGATATTACATTGTAAATGTGTTTTTGGTAATCACTTATCTATGAGTGGATCATTATGTTATTCTAAGTTACAAATTAACAGAAATACAGTGTCATAAACAACACCCATTTTACTATCTATAAGTTCTTTAGGTCACAAGCCCAGGAAGGCTGTAGGGTTTTCTGCATAGGGTGTCACAAAGGCCACAAAGGCCAAATAACTAAACGTGTTATTTGGGCTGGACTTTTATATGGAGACACAGAGGACTCAGTCAACTAATTAGTAACTTTGAAATCATCTGCAAAAATTGGTTTTACCATGTCCCCTGACACAATCAGGAAATGCTCTCTCTTCATATTTTTGTGCCCTGAAGTAGAATGTAAAATCTTGAGGAAACTCTTTTAGGATTTTTTCAGTCATATAACTACAAAATGAAGTACTGTAATAAGTGTTAATTTTGGGAAGATATTTGCTTCCATGCTTACTTAAAATTTTAACCAAAAACCAAATAATCAGTGGTCATAAATAATACTATACTTCTAGCTTTTTTAGCACCAGTAAAGGATACTCAATACATAAGTTTTCCCTTAAATATATTCACAAATCAATACGAAGAATTAATAATTTAAGATCTGTAAAAACGAAAGAAAACCTAAGTCTGAGATTAAATTTTATTGAAAAGACAAAACTTCCTGACAACAGTATTTATAAAGACTCTAATACTTAATAATATGATTTATAAAAATCATGTAGCTTTAATATTTGTTACATTCACCTGTTGACTGCACATGCCCTCTTATAGTTGTAGAGCAGCAATTGAGTTTAAAACCTAGGCTGAAAGGGCATTTCAATAAAACTGAAAGCCACAAGGAGATTTACATTGCTAATAATACATCATGAATTAGAAAGTTGATCTCAGAAAGTGTGGGGCCTTCACTCCTTGATCAGCAGTAGCTTTAGTTTAGAAGCTGAATAGAAAAGCTAAGATGAAAAATAGGTCTATTGAGATAGATCCTGTCAACCTGGTTGCTACAAGTTGCTTTCTCTCTCTCTCCATTCTTTTTCTGCTTGGAAAATTCTAGTTCATTCAAATGTTACTTTAGGTGCCACCTTTTAGGAAGCACCTACTCCAGTGATTCCAATGTTTCTCTTTAGTATTACTTCCCTGTATAAATGTTCGCATGAAAACAATTGTCTCCTCCAGTCACATCTTGTTTACATGTTTTATCTCATCTTTCTTACATTGACAAAAATCACATAATTATATGTATTCATTTTCATTTTGTGAGTATCCCTAAATGCCCCAGAGTGAGCAGTAGACCCACAATTCGTATTTTGTGAATAATTATGCTATTACACTAGGATAATTATTTTTATTAAAAATTATCCTATGGCATTAGATACAGTCTAATATAAAATTATGCTTTTGATATTCTTCATCTTGGCAGAAATCCTCAACTGTATTTATAGATCAGGAAAAGGGTCACTTAACCACAATAACTATGAAATGTGGTAGATGGGGTTTGAGCTCATGATTTGGGCTGGACAAATTATACCCACCAATTTGTGGGACTGGCCTCCAAAGAAATAGTAACTGAAAAACTAAGAAAAGCAAGGAGAGCATTAAGAGAAGACACTGTTCCTATGGTGTGGTTTCCTTTGTTCTTAAAAATTCTGCTGGGATTTTCAGTAGAATTGCATAAAATATTGGCATAATGATATGTGAGAAAAATTCTTAGCTATAAAACATTTTTAGAATTCATAAATGTAGAATACGCATTTATTATTTCCAGTAACCACTAAAATAGAACAACAACAACAAAAAAAACTCTCTAAAAATTATTTTCCTGGGCTCTACTGAAATAAAGATAACACGATAAACTTAGTGGTTGATAATCTGGAAATAAAACACTTTCCATGCAATAGTAAAGGATCCTGCGTGGAAGTCTTATTGTACCCCAAAACTTGCTTGTGATTTCTTTTTCATGTTATATTTTAAATCTCTGTTAAAACTCTACCTATCTATGTTCTGTAACATCTTGAGATTCTTTTCAATTATCCAACCTGAGTAATCTTTGCAACTTATCCATATCTGTATCCTTTTCTATATCATGCTATTCAAAAATACACAGTCAGCTTATCTTCATAACTCTAGCCCCTATCCAACAGCACAGATATTTTGCTATCTTTTGTTCTTTCTATATTTGTAATCCTCTGATCTGACATGAGAAACTAGTTCCAATTATCCAAAATACATTTGCTTATTTGTTCAAATTTTGAATGTAAAAAAGTAGTTTCAGAAGTTCTATTGCCTCTGGAATAAAAATAACTCTACTAATCTGAGATTTATTTGGAGTTCATGTATTTTTTTTATACTTTAGCATAAGGACAAATAATTCTAATAATGTATTCAAAAGTTACTTGGGTTAATTATTTTCATCCTATTCAATATGATTATGTTATTCATTGAGAAGTGGCTTGGCTTATTTGAATTAATATTTTTAATTTTAGACATTTTCTTCCCATTCTTGTGGATTCTTTCTTTCCATCTATGTGTATCCATAAATTAATTCATTTTCTTATTTATAAGTATGTGAAATCTTAAAATGGCTTGTGATGGTGAGACTTTGCAAAAGCATATATTCACAGAAAGGTTAACTTTTCTCTTCCTCAAATATTGCCTAATATAGTTCTATTCATGCCTGACAGGTAAATCAGTTTCATTAATTTTTAGGTTACTTTTCATTCATTTCTTGTTGCTCAAAAGTGTAGATACATGTATATTTTCTTTATTTTTCATTTTTTCTTACATAAAATATAAGATGCTATATATCAGAGGTCAAGCAATCACTTTCTGTAAAGGAACAGAGAATAACAGTTTAGGCTTATTGGGTTAACAAGCAAATCAAAGAGAGTATGTAATTACTCATATAGCAAGAAATATCCACAAATTTTGATTAGGTAAAATTTCATACACAAATTAAAATTGCATATTTTTTTTGTAGTACATGTCTGCTAACCAGAAGAATAAAATTGTTTTCGGGGGATATTTTTCTTAATTGAAATTCAAAGTTAGCGTTCCCATTATTAAAATTGATTGCAAAACCTCATCTGGTAATGCAGATCTGTAATCAGATTTTACATATGTTATCTTTGAATATATCTTTTCTCATAAATATTGCCAAATTCTGATTATCAACCTATGAGCATATGGTTTTAATTGAGCATATTTATCATTTGGAAGACATTTATAGAAGTATATTAGATTCTTCTCTTCATATGTAACTTTTAACATGTCATCACATTGCAGATCAATCACTTCCAAGTGAAGGTTAGGTGGAAGCTCCTCAATTACATGGTTAAATGGATTGTGAAATATGAAATTTCATTTGCGCTTGCATTGACATCTGAGAAATGTAGTGGCAATGTTTTTAAAACTTTGAAAATACGTTTGCTGCATTATGGGTGGGAGTGGACATTTTGTTTCCTCTTTTAACTTTTGACAAAATGAACAGTATATTAGGGAATTAGATATTTTATTATTCGTGATTCAAATATTAGCCTCCAAAAAATGACTTTGCCACAAAATAAGTTTCAAAAATATATATCATTTTACTTTTTGATTTTACATACAATTTATGAGAAACATTATCAAGTATGTGGCAAAAGCTAATTTGGAAAAATATTCAGTGATCTAGAATAGTGGTTTAGAGTAGCTCAAGACATTCTGAAGAATTTCAATCTTGGCCTTGAGCTCAAATAATTGAAACAAAGGTTTACTATTGGTAAGACATAAAACAGAGGGTTCCAAGATGGCGGCGTAGACAGTCCACTCTGCGCTAGGCTCTTAGGGACCAAGGCTGGAAGTGGTGGAGGCGCCGTTTTCCAGCCAACTTCCTGGCATCATTCTTCAGCTCAACATCCCACGCAGGAATTTTGCTCGTGTGTG
>CM053399.1:131920155-131941808 GCA_028644305.1 Xerus rutilus | reverse complement strand
AACGTAATCTGCTTATAATTTTGTGCAAAGTTAGAAAAATTATGATTGTAACAATTTTTTTCTATTTGCCTCAACAAATGTTTTCAGTGAATAGTGTGTACAGCTTCTGATAATTTTGTTTTTTTCTGTTATGTTTGCCAACATGTATTAAAATGCAACTTTTGGGAAAAAAATAAAATAATAAAAAAAAAAAAAAAAATTAAAAAAAAAAAAAAAAAAAAAACACATAAAACAGCTGTTTGTAGGGCTCCTCAGGATATTCAGTTTCTATTATAACACAAGCTCATGGAATTATCAATGAAAAATAATCAAAAGAATTAACTACAAATAACAACGACCTTTGAAACTACTTGTTTAAATTCATATTAACTCAGGAGGCTGAGGTAGGAGGATGGTGAGTTCAAAGCCAGCCTCAGCAACTTAGGGAGGCCCTAAGCAACTCAGACCTTGTCTCTAAACAAAATTTTAAAAAGGTGGGGGGGGGCTGAGAGTGTTGCTCAGTGGTAACGCACCGTTGGGTTCATTCTCTTGTATACAACCCCCCAAAAAAACACACATTAGAGTGGAATATTTCCCTCTTTAAAGTACTCACTCACAAATAATACAAAGAATAAATATCATCAGCTTTAAACATCTAAAATGTTTATAATCTGTGTAAATTTGTTCCAGTTAACCTTTTATTCTACCCTACACGTAGTTTTACTATTATGAGTTTCAACACTTTTTAGCAGATTCTACTTCAGATTCTACTAAATGAGTGTCTTCTCAATGTCTAATATACTTTGGCATGTAATTGTTACTGGCAGATTATTCATAGATGCTGATTCTCTACTTTTTTGATCACTTCATACTTGGTATTGACTTCCTGAATAAATAACACAGCAATATCTTACATCTTTTTGTTCTTCATAATCCAATCGAAACAACAAAATAACAATTGTCTTGATTTTTAATTGGTTATTTTTTTAAAAATATACATATTTTATTTTTGTTTTTTTTCTTTGACCCATAATTTTTATTTTATTTTATTTTATTTTATTAGTTTATTTAATTGCATTTCAAGTCATAGCACATATATAGAGCTCAGTTTTTCCATTTCTCTGGTTGCAAACCAGATAAAGTTACACCAATTGCGTTTTCATACATGCACCAATGATGCTGTTTCTGATGTTCTTTCAACCCTTCAAGTAACTATTCTTGCTGAAAATTTCATATTCTTAAACAAATTTATTGCCTCTAAACACATATTTTTGGCTACTCCAATTTAATTAACTGCCCATTATTGAATGTCTTTCATTGTGTGGCTGACAAATACCAGTTAATACCCTACTTTAGTTGTCGTTTCATTTATAATGTTTCATTTTTTATGGAGAAATTCTGGTCTAACAAACTATTCTTTTATAATTATTATAATCTTTCTGGCAATTGTTTTTTTGAAAATGTGATGAATGCTTATAAATAAAAAACAAACAACCCTATTAAAAATGGGCAAAAACTCAGAAAAATATTTGTCTATAAAAGATATACAAATGGCCAATAAACATGTTTAATGAGTTTTAACATAAATAGTCATTAAGGAAATGTAAATTAAGACTACAGTGAGATACTACTTCATATTCTCTCAGATGATTTTTATTAAAAAAATGGAAAATAACACATTGTCAAGGTTGTGGAGAAATTGGAACACATGGATATTGCTAGTGAGATATGGAATAGCATATCCACTTTCAACAATTTAAAAGTTGTTCTTATAGTGTTCAACATAATATTACTGAACAATATAAAATTTATGTACTTAGTTTTTACAAGAGAACTGCAAATGTTAACACCAAGATTTGCATATGAATATTCTTAGAAGCATGTTCATAATAACCCAAAATTGTCTCATGTCTAACACCACTACTTAGAAACCAAAATGTTACTATGCCTGTCTGTCATAATAGGGGCTTATGAATTTCAGGTTACATCAGAAGTCTTTAGTCTCTCTACCCTACAGTTATTTCCCCAGTATCACAAAGTATCATTGGAATAGTTGTTAAATGTTGAGAGAATCCTAATTTGTTTCTTTATGTCTGGAATCAGGGCTATTATAGTAAATAGGACCAAGTGAACACCTCTGGCTCTTGATTTTTCCCCAAGAAAGGAAGGCAATCACAATGTCACACCTCAGGGAGAATCACAGAGATTACAAAATGATGCAAGGGTGAGGATTACTACCATACCACTACCTGGATGACATGTTAGCATTCAAACCAAATATATAATAATAGTAAATCATTTGAAATGTAGTTTTTTGTTTATTGTTTATTTTTATTTTTTTTGTACCAGGGATTGAACTCAGGAGTACTCAACCACTGAGCCACATCCCTAGCCCTATTTTGTGTTTTATGTAGAGACAGAGTCTCACTGAGTTGCTTAGCGCCTCGCCATTGCTGAGGCTGGCTTTGAACTCATGATTCTCCTGTCTCAACCTCCCAAAGTGCTGGGATTACAGGCCTGCGCCACTGCGCCCAGCTTGAAATGTTGTTTCTTAAATTAATCTCAAGGGTGTTTATATATGAAATATCTTTATTCTAACAAATTTAGTGTAACCCCTGGGATCTAATGTATAGGGGCATATAGCTATTGATCCAAATGACTTTTAATTTGCATACATGTCAGAATGATAAGCAATAAAATCGTAACAATTTTATTGTCTCAAGTAAGGGTCAAGGTAATTCTCTTCTTTATCATGCTGCTGCCGATAGAGTCCTTGATAATCTTACAGTCTCACAAATTACTCAAGTTGTGCATTATAGAAATTGTATTTTGCTGATATACTGCAAGTGGCAAGCAATCCAGATATCTTGAGAAACATTTGCATGCCAGACAAAGATGCACCCTTAATAAGTTTTAGATGATGGCTTTGAAATTTGCAGGCAACATGTACTGCATACAAGCATGTTGTTCAGCTACATTTAACATGTATCCTAAAAGACTGCCTATACTCAGTAATGTCTCAGCCAAAATAAAAACAAGAAAAAGCTAACAGTATGTCTAAGCACCATGAGAGTGCATTTCTCACTTGGGTCACATTACACTGCAGACCTAGTGCTATTGATAGCATTGTTGTCAAACAGGAAGGCTAAATGCAGCCTTTGCCAAACTCCAATAGAGAATATAGGGAAACAATAACTAGAGTTGTTGGAGAATGACACTGACTTCTAATGGCAATTATTCTTTTTATTTTTTATTTTTGGTATTGGAGATTGAACACAGGGGCACTCGACCACTGAGCCACATCCTCAGCCCTATTTTGTGCCTTTTGTAGAGACAGGGTCTCACTGAGTTGCTTAGTGCCTCGCCATTGCTGAGGCTAGCTTTGAACTCACGATTCTCCTGTCTCAGCCTCCCTAAGTGCTGGGATTACAGGCTTGGGCCACCGTGCCCAGCTTGGCAATTATTCTTAATTCAAATGCAGCTTCTTTACAATACTTGGTTCTAGTACACACTAAGCACAAGATGCCAAGGTGCTTATTATGAACTATGTTATCTGCTCAAATAAACTATAAAATCAGATGTCCATAGCAGAATTATTTTATAAAGTTGAAATAGTATAATTATGCCTAAATCCAATCTGCTCCAGAAAGTGAAACAAAACCCATAAACTGTTGGCTGAAACCCCTGGTTTCTCCTCCTACTACTTTACTCTCTTTCTCTCTCTCAAGTCACATCTACAGCTTTATGAAGAATTTACTCTAAGAAGAGCATGAAGAAGGTGGAAAAGTCAAGGCAAAATGAAAATGTATGGGTTAAAAAATTATTATTAAACTGGGCGCAGTGGCACATGCCTGTAATCCCAGCATTTTGTGGGGCTGAGACAGGAGAATCACAAGTTCAAAGCCAGCCTCAGCAATGGTGAGGCACTAAGCAACTCAGTGAGACCCTGTCTCTAAATAAAACACAAAATAGGGCTGGGGATGTGGCTCAGTGGTCAAGTACCCCTGATTTCAATCCTCAGCAACAACAACAACAAAAAAGAAATTATTATTAAAATTGAATTCAAAGTGATATATATAATTTAAAACAAAAATACATAATAGTGATAAAAATAATACATAATGAAGATCTCAGTATCAGGAGTCATTTAGACAACCTCAAAATCCATTAAGTGTAGCATAAGTCTAAGAAAAAATAATATAAACTTGATGACAAAATTGAACTTCAAACTACCTCTTAGTCTGTGAAACATCACACACAAAAAACAAGTATATGAAGTACTCAATTACTGAAGTTAATGCAACTGATATATTTTATATTCTGAAAATAATGTGGCTACTTTCAATCTCCTCATTTTTATAAATAACAGAACTTATCAAACCAGAAACAACCCTTGATTAGTTAAATTTATAGATAAAATTCTGATCAAATATATAATATAAAATATAGCTAATAGAAATAAAGGAAAACCCCTCAAATTTTCAAAATATTTTAAAAACCATTCTTAAAGTACTTTAGTTTTAAATCCATAACATAATTTAAGTTTCAAAATACATATGGTACACCTTATACTATCATTAGAAGAAATCCACACTTTAGCATAATAAATAACTTTTGAAATGGTAAATACAAATACATAATACAAAATGATTCTGTCATTTGTAGAATTTAGAAACATATACCCAGGTTTATTAGTTTTTTACTGATTCTGTAATAAATTATCATAAACCTAGTGGCTTAAAACGATACACATTGATCACTCATTGGGCTTAGCTAGGTATTCTCCATAGGATCTCTCAGGCCAAAATCCAGGTGTCAGCTGAGTTGGGCTTCTATGTAAAGCATCTGATGGCAGATCCACTCCCTGCTCTTTCCTGCTGCTGGCTGAATTCAATTTCCTTAGTTGAAGGTCAGTTCCTTCTCACCTCCTAAAATCTGCCTGTATTCCTTGGCACCTGACACGCTCCATCTTTAAAGCCAGCTGTAATGCAGGGCATTCCTCTTATGTTTCAAATCCCTATGGCTTTCTCTGCTCGCACATCTCTTTTTATATTCTGTCTTTAGATGGAAGACAATTGTGCTTTTTTAAAAAAAGTTCTATTTTATTTTTATTTGACAAATAATAATTATATGTTCATGGAGTACAATGAGATGGTTCCATGTATTTTTATATATTTTGGAATGATCAGTCAGGTCAATTAGTATATCATTCATTACAAATACTTATCACTTACTTGTGATGGACTATTTAAATTATCTCTTTTAGGTCTTTTGAAATATATTATTATTAACTATAGTCACCATGTTGTGCAACGTCAGCACTTACCCCTCTTAAAAACAAAGCAAACAAAAACCAGTCTTGCTTTTGCTGCATTATTCCCTTCCTCCAAGTTGGCCAAGCCACAAAATAGAATTTCCCAGGGTCTGCTATATATATTTGTGTGTGTGTGTGTGTGTGTGTGTGTGTGTGGTGGAGGAGAGGGGATTAAGGAGAGTTTTAGTCAGCTTTTTCAACCGCTGTGACTAAAACACCTGAACAGAACAATATTACAGGTGGAAAGGTTTTTTAGGGGGCTCACGATTTCAGAGGTCTCAATCCATAGACAGCAGGCTCCATTCCTCAGGGCTCCAGGTGAGGCAGATCACAGTGGAAGAGTGTGGTGGAGGAAAGCTGCTCACATGAAGATCAGCAAGCAGAGACAGAACTACACTTGTCAAATACAAATATATACCTCAACACCACACCCCCATGTCCCACCTCCTCCAGCCACATCTCACCTGCATTAGATTGCCACTCAATCCCATCAAGTGATTAATTCACTGATTGAGCTAAGGCTCTCCTAACCCAATCATTTCCCCTCTAAACCTTGCATTGTCTCACATATGAGTTTTGGGAGAAACCTCACATCCAAACCATAACCGACATCCATCTATTAATCTTCCCTTGGATGCTGAGATACTTCCCAGAAGAACCACTTCTTTCTCACCTCATAGGGAGCAAGGAATAAAGCAGGAAATTGCATAGCTAAACCACCTGGAGTTCGGCAGAAACAAAGAAGATAAAACCCACAAAGAACAGCACACAGATTTTGATTATAGCTCCACAGACCTGCCAAAAGTAGTGCTTGATTATAGGTACTAGCTAGCAGTATAGTTAACTTGCAAAGCTAAGATCATCACATCCATAGGAAGTAAAAAGTGCTACCTACCATGAATTTCTAGAGAACCGACCTTAAAATACAGCCTTGGAACTTACCCTACCAAAGAAAGGGAGAAGAACTCTGTAAAAGACTATTTCTGCCACAACCAAGAGATTAATCAGGATTCCTCTTAGCCTCAAGGCCTATTCCCGGACCTTGCTCAGGAAGAGAGAATACCACCACAGGGGATTATTGCAAAAAGAAGATGATAGTTCTGGCACACCTGGAGATTAATCAGTGTTCAACTTGTTCACAAAGCTAGCTCCCATACCCTACCAAGGCAGAGCTAAATCTCAACCAGGAGTTTCTTCTAAACATAGTTGCTAGTCCTTTCATCCTGGTCCGCTGAACTTCATGTTCTCTTCTGCAATCCTGTTCAACTGTCAATTCAAATAGTGGTACCTCTGGCAAGAGAACACAATCTGTTGCCAAGCCATATCAGAGGAAATTACAATGTCTTTCCAGAGCTCAGCTTAATTATCAAGTGTGACTGAAATCTTACTAGATATCAGAGCCTAGCCAGCTGCTCCATTCAAATTCAGAGAAAAGCAATAGCCCAGCCATGTAGAGCACTTGAAAGCATGTCCTGCCTTCCCAGAGCCAGTATAGTTGGTCTTCCAGAATCATAGGCTAGATTAAATTGTGAAAGTGTATTCTTGCTAAAGAGTACCTGTAAAATGAGAAGAGATGGCTTTCTCAGCACATGTGCAAACACCAACACAAGTATATAAGGAATTTTGTGATACCTGTAAAGGAAACTAATGAAATTCTAAGAATATGCTCTAAAAGGGGTTGGGGGATCTATGACCTGAGAGAAAATAAATAATTCAAATTAATCTTCTTTGAAAGTTTAGTGAATTTCAAAAATATATAGATAAAAAAGTGAAATTTGGAAAGCAATAATGAACAAAATAAGAAGCTTAAGATGTAAAAGAAATTAAAAATATAGAAATCCTAGAGATGAAGAATACAATAACTGAAGTGAAAGTGCAACAGGATACTTCAGTAGGGGCTTAACTGATGTGAAGAAAGAATCAGTGCACTTAAAGAAATAGAAAATTTGAAATTATCCATGTAAAAATGCTAAAAGAAAAAAGAATGAAATACCATAAGGAAAGCCTATGGGAATTATGGCACACAAGCAAGAGACCTAACCTATAAATATAGGAATTCAAGAAGGAAAAGAAAGAATAAAAGGAGTGGAAAGCATTTTTTAAATAAATCATCAGAAAATAATTTTCTTCATCAATTGGGAAAAAAACAATATCCAAGTATAGAAAGTACAGAAGTCTCCAAACAAATTCAATCCAAAAGAAATCCTCAAGACACACAATAATAAAACATAAAAATTGTGAGAGCAGCAAGAAATAACAAGTACACACAAGAATCCCAGTACAACTACCAGATGTATCAGTGGAAATCCAGCAGGCCAGAGGACAGTGAAATGACACATTCAAATTACTTAAGGGAGAAAATTGCCAACCAAGAATAATTTACCCTGCAAAGTCATCTTTCATAAATAAGGAGGAAATAAAAACTTTTCCAGACAAACAAAAGCTAAAGAAGTATTTTGGTCACACTGAGGAAAAGTTGAATAACACAAACTAGAATAATAATGGAAAAGATGAACAAAACTAAGAAGTGGTGTTTCTGAAATGATAAAATCAACAAACTTTTAACTAGACTAACAAAGAAAATAGTAAATAAAACTAAATGGATAAATAAATTGTGAAATAAAAGAGGAAATATTTACAACATTACATAAGTATAAAGAATCCTAAAAGAACAGTGAATAGATAATAAGAAATTATATAACCTAGAAAAAATGGATAACTTCCTAGACATCTATAACCTACCAATTATGAATCATAAAGAAATGAAAAATAAGAACAGACCAATGATGAGTGGGGAAATTGAATCAGTAATAGAAAATCTCTCATTAAAATAAATCACAAGACCTGATGGCTGCACTGTTGAGTTCTAAAAAATATTACAAGAAGAATTAAGGTCATTTCTCCACAAACTTTTACAAAGAATTGGAGAAGGGATTACTTCCAAACTCATTTTATAAAATCATCAATATATTGATACCAAAGCCAGACAAAAATATCACAAGAAAAGAAAACAATATATAGGCCAATATCCTTGATGAACATGAATGTGAAACACTTCAACAAAATGTTGGCAAACTGAACTCAACAATATTTGTCTTGGAAATGCAAGGATGGTTGAATACTCACAAATCAATTAATATGAAACACCACGTTAATAGACTAAAAGGCAAAAAATCAGACATTCATCTCATTAACTGCAAAAAACCACATTTAACTAAATGCAACATTCTTTTATGATAAAAACACTTAACAATTTAAGCATAAAAGAAATAAACTATCCTACTGTTATACCTAAAAATAACAAATGAAATAAAAGGAGAAATAAACTTCAACTCATAGAAACAGTACGAAGATTCCTAAAAAAAAAGGAAAAATAAAACTGTCGTATGATCCAGCAATTCCACTTCTGGGTGTTTACCTGAAATATTTTAAATTGGTGTGTTTAAGAGATGTTCGCACTCCTATGTTCATTTCAGCACTAATCACAATAGCTAAAAAATCCCTAGTGTTCATCAACAGATGAATGAAAGAAGAAAATATAGGACACATATGCAATGAAATCCTATTCAGGAAGAAATTCTGTCATTTGTGATCACATAAATGGAATTGGAGCATACTAAGCTAAATGAAATAAGCCAAACATAGAAAGACCATATATTCCTACTTGTATGTGAAACCTAAAATGATTGAACTCAAAATCAGAGAGTAGAATGGTGATTAATAGTAACAGGGGGTGAAAAAAACAGAGATAATATTCGAAGTACTGTACATTGCAATATCACCAAGAGAGTACATTTCTAATGCTCTCATCACAACAAATTTAAATAATTGAGGTGATGGGTATATTAATTAACAGGCAAAGTGATACACACACATTCATATATGGATATGGATATGTAAATATATACATATGTTTTTGAAAAATAGAATTGGCTTCCAAAAAAGATATAAACAGTGATGCAATGATGATGAGCTAGGAGTTGAAGAATCTCACACATATAACCTCACTTCTTCACTAATATGCTTAATAGAAGGAAATAATCAATATGTTCCTTTTATTGCAAATATTATGTCATTTTTATTGTTATTGTTTTTACAATAGAATTAGTTTTTCCTACTGAAACTTTATGCAGAATCTCAGTGTGTATAGCAGATTAAAATAAAGGAATTTCTCTTGAAGCTGGGTTAGAAGGCAGGGGAGCCCAACCTGAAAATTCAATTGATGAAGCCAAGAAGCATCTCTGGGAGACCCCATAGTCCTGGGAGCACTGTGTGAAAGGCATTTGCCTAGTCCGGTTTCCTTTGATACAAATGTGTAGACTGCACTGTCTTAGAATTTCATAGGTAAAAGAAGAGTTATTCCTGCAATCCAGTCTTTATCTTTCCCCATGTTACTGAAGTATAATTGACAAAGAAAAATTATATACATGTAATCTGTATGACACGACATTGATCATTTGGAAATAATTGCTACAATCATGCTAATTAATATATCCATCCTCTCACATTTCTTGAGTTATCTTTGTGTGTGTGTGTGTGTGTGTGTGTGTGTGTGTGTTGAAAATACTTAGAATCTACTATCAGAAAATTTCAGGTATGAAATATTTATATCAAATATAGTCTCCATGCTATACATTCTATTCCCAGAATGTATTCATCTTATAACTGAAATTTTATTCACTGTAGCCAAATTTCCCATTTTTCATATCCCTTTGCCCCTTTATTCTCTATTTCTGTGGGTTTAATATATTTTTTTAGATTCCACATGTATTTATATACATGATGTTTATTTATTTTTCTGTCTGGCTTGTTCTTTTTTTTTTAAGCTTGAACAATAATGTTAAACTGTGTGTGTGTGTGTGTGTGTGTGTGTGTGTGTGTAAGAGAGAGAGAGAAAAGGAGACATTTTCTTCTGTTCATCTGTCAAAGGATACTTTGGTTTTTTTTTCATATCTGAGCTATTCTCAATAACCAATTGTGTAGCCGGGCGTGGTGGCTCAAGCCTGTAATCCCAGCACTTAGGGAGGCTGAGACAGGAGAATCGCGAGTTCAAAGCCAGCCTCAGCAATGGCGAGGCACTAAGCAACTCAGTGAGACCCTGTCTCTACATAAAACACAAAATAGGGCTGGGGATGTGGCTCAGTGGTGGAGTGCCCCTGAGTTCAATCCCCAGTACCAAAAAAAAAAAAACCAATTGTGTATTAGTTAGCTAAGCTTTTACCTATATTGCCTCCCTGTGCTAATAGATAAAGTCATTGTCATCAGAAGGCCTCTGTTAATAGGTTTGAATGTGACATTGGAAAAACAGGCCATTAGCCTTCCTCTTAACCCTCTTAACCCAGAACTGAAATGGATTTAAAGTCAGACGAGTCAAGGGAACTTGGATGGTATCTTTTTGTTCTCTGGCTGTGTACAAAAAAGTGTGACAGCCTAGGTGGCTTAATAGATATTTCTTACAGTTCTGGAGGCTGATAAGTACAAGATCAGAGTGCCAGTGGATCAGTTCATGGTGAGCGTTTCTATTTGCCTCAACAAATGTTTTCAGTGAATAGTGTGTACAGCTTCTGAAAATTTGTTTTTTTCTGTTATGTTTGATAACATGTATTAAAATGCAACTTTTGAGGAAAAAAAAATAAAGTATAAAAAAAAAGATAGTCTTCTCTATACGTCCTCATATGGTCTTTTCTTGGTATGTTCACTTGAGAAGAGACAGGGATTATGTGTCCCTCCTTTTGATCAAGATATTAATAACATTATGAGGGCTCTTTTTCTTTTTTTTATTAATTCCTTTTAGTTATACATAATATTAGGGTTCATTTTAACATAATTATACAAACATAGAATATAAATTGCTCTAAGTCAATCTCTAGTACTTCTCTTTTCCTTCCTCTCTTACCTCCTCCTATTCCTTTCCTCTGTTCTACTGATTTTCTGCTATTTTTATAGTTTTTTAATTATACATGATAGTGAAATTCACTGTGGCTTATTCATATATGTACATAGGAGAATTAGTTCAGTTTCATTCCACCATTCTTCCCTCTTTCTATCCTTCTTCCCTTTAATCCCTATCCTCTACTCTATTGACCTCTCTTTTATTTTCATGGAATCCTCCCAGCTCTTTTCTTTCTATTCATTTTTTTCTTTCTTATTTTGTTATAGCTTCTGCATTTCAGAGAAAATATTCTAACTTTAACTTTCTTAATCTGACTTATTTTACTTAGCATGATGGTCTCCACTTCCATCTATTTACTGGCAAATGCCATAATTTCATTCTTCCTTATGGCTTCATTGTCTATGTATACAATTTTTATTTATCTTTTCATTTTTTGATGGGCAGCTAGTTTGATTCCACAGCTTGGCCATTGTGAGTTGTGCTGCTATAAACATTGATGTGCCTGCATCCTTATAGTTCCCTGCACATCTGGAATAGAATATGTTATATCTCTGTAGTATGCTGACCCTATATTATTTCAATCCCTATCTCTTAACATGCACAAATGTCAGTTTACAGAGGATCAAAGACTTAGGAATGAGAACAGAAACTTTGCAACTGCTAGAAGAAAATGTAGACCCACATTCCATGTTGGCACAGGCACGACTTCCTTAATAAGATTCATAATACATAAGAAATAAAACAAAAAATCAATAAGTGCAATGGCATCAAATTAAAAATCTTGTGCCCAGCAATGGAAGCAATTAAGAGCATGAAGAGAGAACCTATGGAAAGGGAAAAAATCTTTGCTACCTGTTCTTCAGGGGATTAATATCTAGAATATATAAATAACTCAAAAAAGTTAACACTTAACAAAAACCAAATAACTTAATTAATAATTGGCCAAAAGAACTAAACAGATACATCTCAAAAGAAGAAATACAAAAGGCCAATAAATATATGAACAAATGTTCAACACCTTTAGCAAAACCAGAGAAATGTAAATCAAAACTACATTAACATTTTTATCTCACTCCAGTCAGAATGACAATTATCAAGAATATAAATAGTAAGAAACATTCATGAGAATGTGATGAAAAAGGTATACTCATACATTGTTGATGGGACTGCAAATTAGTGCAACCACTCTGGAAAGCAGTATATAGGTTCCTCAAAAACTAGGAATGGAATGACTATATGACCCAGCTACTACACTCCTTAGTATCTATCCAAAAGATATAAAAACAGTATATTCTTGAAAAAGCACTCTTCATTGGCTAATTAACCATGAATCTATATTTCTGGAATTTATGGTAGTGTTTGCAATTTATTGATACATTAGCAATTTTTCTTACTACTACAATTGCTTCAGTATGCAAACTTCAGTTTGGTCATATTTTGAAGTCCCAAGGGTACTGAAGTCATATTATACTATATTTTAGCATTCCCAATTGCCATACCAATTATTCAGAGCTAAATTCTCCATCCAATATGATAAATGTTCTTGAGCCAAACGGGTTTTTGGTTGCTTTTACCCTTATCTATAAATAAGACTCACCCATTCGGTCTTAAAATCACATTATGTAAGTGACCATGTTAATGAAGCAAGGAGTTGATTCCAACCACTTTTAAGCCCTAACCAGTAGAGAGTTTGGTCAAGGTATCTAAAATGTTCTTGGCTATTTGAGTGAAGCTAAGCTATAAAGCATGTGACAGATAAAACACATTAAGTAGAAATACACTTACTAAAAAAGCAGTTTAAATGCAGTTAGACTATAGTGAAGGAAAAAAGTCTTAAAAGTTGCTCTTAGAACTCTATTTCATTTTTTGTTTATAAATACAAATACAGCTTCAAGTATGTTTGATTCAAGTTGTTCTATGATAATTATTATCATTGTATGTTTGCTAAGAAGATCTATGAACAGCTGGTAGTAATTTTATCTTTTCAGCCTAATATAAAGGTGTCATTTTTGATCTTGGTAAATGTGACTTATAATCTTTACAGACATTTGTGTCAAGTGGTATGAAATCTGTAATTCATGTGATCACACTTTCACATGAAGAAGTTAGGCAGTTCAAAATCTTGATACCAAGATTCATAGATAAAAAATCAATGTTGAATATGTTGATACATCATGCACATTTATTGTATTATCATCTAGAGTGCTGCAGATGTACTACACAGTTCTGACACTGTTTCTGATCAGTTTCCTTAGGAATGTGACATGTTGTTTTAAATGGATCAGGAGTTGGTTTAGCAATGAGGCAGCAAAAACAGATTGAGATTACCACCAATTATAGTCAAACAGGGAACTGTGGAAAACTATGAAACACCAGTGGAAAGAGAACACATTAAAAAGTGACTTCTGAGCATATGTGTATATTCAGACTTCATGACAAAGCTTTCAACAATGAGGAATGTTTTATGAAAATAACATTCTCTGCATAATAACAAGGCTGTCAATACAGCTAAAATGACTGTTACTTTTTAACATCTACAAAGAAAAAAAGTTTTAATTTAAACTATTGATAAGGATGTGTCTATCATGTCTATATTATTAACAAAAAATACCCAAAACTCTAAAACAATCTATTTCCACCAAAAATCCTTTATAATATTTAATAATGAATATGTCACTTACTTTTCATGTTTAATGAAGCCAAGCACCTAATCTTGCAGTAGTGGTTATTATACTTGTGGTAAAAGATATTCTTTTGTTGGAAAAATGTTTTGTAGAGAGATATTCAAAAATATATAAAAGTAGCTATCTCTCTAAAAACAACAGATGTGGGATATTTTTAAATTATTACCTGAATCAGTGATGTCTAGGATGAAGAACTGTATTTGAACCATATTCTGTGCTTACTTGCTTATACACAAAACTGTTTGAGTGAATCATAATTACCTAGCTATCTGATCAAAGTTAAAGCCAGATTTTGTGGGTGTTCTTTTTTCTTTTGTATGAGGTACTGGTACATATTTATCATGCTTCATTTTTCAAAGCATGAATTCATGGTTGAAATGGAAATGTAGATTTATTGGATCTCAACATAGCAAGCTAGGAGCTAGGTATTTGACAAGAAGATATTTCAAAGTCCCATCACAGTTCAGCTGCTGTACTAAGTGGCTCTGGACAATGCTCCAGTGAATACTATAATAGCTTGAGGTAGCAGATGTAATGCTGCAGCATATTGGAGTGGGACTGAGTTAGTCTAATAAACTTTCAGAGAATGACAAAGCATATGTCACAGGCCTTGGAGATAGTTTTCATGTAGAAGTCCATAACTGGTGCTTATTCAGTTATCTGGATATGCACATTACACAATTAATTGTCTCATACTAACTTGATCTTTTCATGCACTTTGACTAAGGACTAAGTTAACTTTCTCTTAAAATTCAAATTATTATGTTTTTATGTCCATTTCAAATGATGTAAATTTATACAGTCCAATATCTTGTTCACATAATATGCCAAGAAATGTTTTCTATTCATAATTTTATTTAATAAATAAAGATAAGCTGAATGATCACATAATAAGGATAAGTAATATTAAATTATTCATTTTGTCTTCATGGTTTTAGACTGTAAAATGTATGACATACTCTGAATAGAGAGTATTCTGTCCAACTTTTAAGGAACAGCAAGGTGAGAAATTATTCAATGTGATGAAATTGATTTTTTTTCTTAATTGACATGATTGCTTCATTGATATATAGAAACAGATATTTTCTTACGACAAAATGTTCCAAAATTTGAATTTTCCTTATTTACTTAAATACTATTTGCTTCATATTCTTTAAATACTGCATTTTTACTCTGAAAAGGCTTTTACTATTTTAACTTGTGTTTTATTTTGTACATATCATCTTATCTACAAAATCGTATGCATTTCAAATATAGCATCCATAATATTATTATGGCCATGATATTATTATACTTTTAATACTGTTTTATGGCACTTTAAAACCATAGAGGAAACAAGAGATATTTTCTTAAATATTGGTCAATGCATCGGATTTCTCTACATAAACTCTAATTGTGGTGGGAATAAATATTTGACCTGCACAATATCATAACCATTGTACACAGAGTGATGCTTTATGTTCATAAAAGCAGAATCATTATTTTCCATTAAAAGTAAATCTTACTTTTCCCTTTTTACACCTGCCATGATTCAGAGATATTTGCTGGGGAAAAAAATATCAATATGTAGTCTATTTGAAAAGTAGTAATGACCATGATTAGTTGGGTAGAGAAAAACTGTGTAAAAACAATGTATGTCTCCAAGTTTAATTCTGGTTGATTTCCTTATATGTTTTTACATTAACTTCTAATAGAGAAAACTATACTCTTTTACTGAATTTCATTTTAGGCAGAAAAAGTAATTATGCTTCTATGTCTTTTAGCAGATGAAGCAGGTTATTTTATCCTTGTCTCTTAAGCTAAAATAGTTGAACCACTATAGGATAATGAATACTTTCTTCCAGGTTTCTTGAGCCTCTAAGTATACAGAAAATTAATTATGAATGCAGACAAGTTTCTGGAAAATTCTATTTGGAGAGAGGATAGCACCTGTTTCTTCCCCCTTAGTCTATAGTCACAAAAACAAGAGCATGGTTATAAAAATCCACACTGTATTATGAGAAATGTATCTAGTGGGATTAAAAAGAAAAGAAAAAGAATTTGTTTTGTGCACATAATGTGATCAAGGTCTAAAAGAATAAGATACCCACCCATCTGAGGTTTATAAAAGAATAAATATTGTTCCACAAAATGCAAAGGAAATCAGATTATAAACCCTCAATTTTTATTGCCAAGCAGGACTGCTTTTTCAGAAGCCTGCATCTGTTGTAAACAGACCAGACGGATATACATAGAAATAGAAAGCTTCAAAGAAAGAGTGTGATTCATATGCCTTGTTTTAATAGCAGTATCAAGCTTTCTTTTGAAGTAGATCGGTCTTCGAAGCAGGTGTCTTAAAGGTGCCATCAGACTGCTGAAAGTCAGGTAGTGTTTGAAAGCTTGCCAGCTTGAAGGCCATTAATTGACAAGCTCTCAAAGTCCAGCAACACAGGAAAGGAAATTATACAAAGGGGTGAGCCTTGATTCCTCGCACCTCACCCAGAGAAACAGTAGAGGGAGCTGCCAATCTTTCAAGACTGAAGTGTATTCAGTGTGCAACTTCAATGATTGACCTCAAAATAAGAATTTCACGGGGCAGAAATCACTATAACGTCTTTAATTGTCAGATGGCACATGCTTTATATTATTTTATCAAGTACCTACTCAACATTACTATTATTCTTTTAAATATTTTTTTTAGTTGTAGATGGACACAATGTCTTTATTTTATTGCTTTGTATGTGGTGCTGAGGATCGAACCCAGGGCCTCACGCATGCGAGGCAAGCGCTCTACCGCTGAGCTATAATCCCAGCCCCCTCAACATTATTTTGAGGAAAAAATAAAGCATAAATAAAATAGCTTATTCTTACTGATCGTGCCTAGTTGCTAATATTGTTGTGTTAGTCGAAATATGACACTCTGGCTTTCTGAAAAGAGCAAAGTTCAGAAATAAGCGTATCTTAATCATAGACATTGCAGGGCTATTTAAAGTTCTTTTTATTCGTACAGATTTATATTTTTGTGTAAATATAGTTAAATTTATTCTTTACTCTTCTTAAGAAGGTGTCTTAGGAATGCAGAAATATTTAAAAGTGGGTTCACTGAGAAATTGTGAAGAGTCTGTTATAGATTTTTTAAAATACAGCATATAATAATTTCATAACACAAAGAATGTTTATGAAATGTCAACTACAACTTGGGCTGTGGTATGCGCAGCATCTCTCTTCATTGACTGCTAATTGCCCCAGGCAATCCTTTTGAAAACACAACAGAGTGGTAAACTACAAAACAACAGAAAACTTGGTGATGCTAAATGATGAGAATACCTCATAGAATGCAAAATTGGTTAATAGCAAAAGCATTCCATGTGCTGTGGAGTAATTGAACCTGATGCTTCACATTAAGGAGTGTCTTGCTGCATTTTCTGAGGTAGGAAGCTGTCCTAATAGATGGTGGCCTCATTGCTCTGTTTTCTATGCTCTACACAGGCCCAAACTTGACAGGCATAACTGAGGAAAAGATTTGAGAAAATAATCATTCCTCCTTCCCACTACCAGCTTCTTGGTTTTTCTTCCAAAATATGATCGATTTGTCTTTTCTGCTATCTCAAAGTAGGACTAGCAAAGGTATGTAAGATATGAAATTATCAAAATTAATATGTACATGGCCATATGGGGAGGAAATGTCTATGGAAAGAAACTTCAAGATTATTATTAATTTTTTTTTGATATGTCTCTCTTGACTATAGTTTTGTTACAAAATTGTATGTGTTTGGAAAAACTCATAGAAATGTACCCTAAAATGGTTATTTTACTTTTTGTTAAAAAATAAATTTTAAAAAATACATTTGAGAGAACATGATAAAATTATATTTCATACTTAAATTTTGAAGTTGACCACTTTACATTCAGGTTCACTTTTCCTCATCTATGTAGGCTTAGTCCATAAATAGTAAATTAGAACCATAAGTATAGTTCTACTTTTTGAAGAAAAATAGGTGAAATATTTGAGATGATATAATGTATGTGATATATCAAAAAGAAAAAAATCAAAATAAAGAATTCTCACACTGAACTCATGCTACCCTTAAGCATAATTCCTCTTGTGTATAAATTATTTTATTTTCCTTCTAGCTGGCCAAAGTTCACCTGGATTAAAGGCTAAATTTGAGCCTCAACTTCTTAAGATGCACTTCAAAATGCACTGAGTTCTGTCTTTCATGCGGTCCTTCTATAATATACTCTGTAAAATTGTTTTGGAATGCACTCAGTTTCATTTCAATTTGAAGATTGTTTTTCAGCTTTCAACTTTCTTTTCAGTCAATTCCTTTTGTATTCCTAATGATAGTACATTGTCTAGCATAGAGCAGATGCTCAATAAATAGGCTGAGTAAGTGAATAAAACACTGATGAATTATATTTGTTTTCACAGCTAATTGCATAAAATAAAATAAATCAGGCATTTCTTACCTGGTTTTAAAAGAGATGTGATGATTCAAATCCATTAATCCTACATTATCTCTCATCTCAACCTCAGGCACTTTGGTCTAGAGCATGGTATAATGAAACGGTATGACTAACCATTTATTCATACAATTATTTCATTAGAATTGGCATAAAAAAATCCCCTGTGATATTCAAAAATTCCTTATCACAGTGACCCAGAATGCTGTCACAGGATGTTTGCATTTGGTTGACTGATATGAGGATAATTTCACAATGCTTATTTTTATGCTTTTAATGTGACTACTTTTGATATTTTACTTGGAAATGTTTTATTATTTCAATTCCACTTAAATATTTTTGTTCTTTCACATATCATGCTTCTTTTATGTGCTAAGATTCCTTCAAATTATTAAGAGGAAAATAGATTTACTTTCCTTTTTTAAGCAACTTTTAATAATGGTCTACAAAACTTCTTAATTCAGAGAATATTGAGCCTGTGGTATAATTCATTAGTTATACATAAGTGATTTGAAATCAAAATATTGGGTTACAGATTCAGAGAAAGCACCAAGGTAGTTGCAGGTGGAAGCTATTTCATACCTAATCGTGTCAAAATATAATGTTAGATATTGCTTTTAGCTGGAGAGTGAGCTTTTCCAGAATTCTCTCCAACAGATCCCAGGTATATCACTCAAGTTTCTACTAGTGACTAAACTCACCATATATCTGCTAAATTAACAGGACTCTAATAGAATTTTGGACTTTTCCAAGGTAAATGGTGATAAATTATGCTACAATGTCTCTGTTTTCACCCAGAGCTGAAGGCAACACAGATCTTATTAAGATTAGCACTTCAAATGTTGAAAAAACAATCAAGCTCTGAAATAACAACAAACAAGATATATATATATTTATATATATGTAAACAAGATATATATATAAAATATATATATATATATTTTATTGTTCAGTTTTGTTTTGGCTTCATGCATTCAACCTAATTCTGCCACTGACATTTGTTTGCATTCCAAACTTGTTATAAGAATGACCTCTAATTAAAATGTTTAGTAAGTATCATTTTATTTTTTATTATTTTTAACACTGTTGCTTGAAAATACAGAGAATATTTAAATTATTTTGGGAAAAATATTAAAATATTTATTCATGTTGCAATCATATGACATATACTTTCCATACTTATTTTTTGAATAATATATTTATTCATTCAATTGCTAAATATCTTTAAAAATAATCCCTTTGTTCAACCCTTTTACTTTAAAATATTGGGGAAAAAAGAAGATAGATATTCAGCATTGATATCTGTATTATGGGAACAAACAATATATTCTTTAAATATAAAGCTCAAGGTGCTAGGATTGTAGCTCAGTGGTAGAGCACTTGCCTCGCATACATGAGGCACTGAGTTCGATCCTCAGCACCACATAAAAATAAGTAAATAAAATAAGGATATTTGTGTCTATTTATAACTAGAAAAAATATTTAAAAAAATAAAGCTCAAAATAATTTATTTCAAAGATAAGAATAGTAAGTAGTGCTACTGCTAAAACTCATCTCATTATATTATGCAATAAGTATATGCAATAGTAAAAATAACTGTTTTTAAGGCTTCCACTATTGCATAAACACGCATTATTATAAAATAATAAGAAATATTTCATTTGAATCTGAGAATGATGTTAGTTACCTCTTGCCTGGTTCAAATATTCTCAATTTATGTGTAGGTTAATAAAAGAAATCACTTATGTGCATTCACAGGGACATGAATGTAGACACACTAGGCACTCTCTCTCTCTCTCTCTCTCTCTCTCTCTCACACACACACACACACACACACACACACACACACACCAAGTTTCAGTCATACATTGCTGCACAACACTTATGTCAAGACACAAGGAGCTAAAAAAATGACCATTTACTTGATCGTAATTCTGTTGTCCCCTCATTCAAATGGGGCTCAAGTGTGACATTCTACTGATCTCATATGTAGTCACTCATATGTCTGGAGTCTTCACCAATTTATATTCGAAAATAATTTTTTTTGTTTTTTATTGAATTTTTCCTAAGTCACAAAAGTACTATTACCTATTAAAGACTATAATTAAATAATATTCAAAATGAGGATAACTTTTTCCCTTTTTTGAGTGATAATATCAAAATAAATTTTATTGTTGTATATGAAAATCTTGCTACTTTCTAAAACAATGACTTTCAATTCCTTACTCAGACTTATACTACTGTGTGTTTAGTAGGGAGATTCATTTCTGACATGGTAGTTGTTTGAATATAAAAACAAATTTCAACAAAGTATCTATAATAGATGATTTGAATTCTTGATGAGCCACAAAAGAACATGTTCTCTATAATGTTGTTTAAGTCTAATCTAAGATTTAATTAAGGTGCTTACATTTTAAGCAGTAGATGCTAACTAACCAATTAAGCGTGCCAAGAATTCGTCTTGTTGTTAACATAAAACTGTGAAATAGACAGAAAACATGGGAGCAAGGTTTCCAGCAGTGGGTTGGAGTGCCAGGTACTAATTCTATGGTAGTGGCCCTGTATAGTTTGTATACTGATTTTGTGGTTAGAGATTCTGAGATCTTTGTCAAATGATGAGGTTGTGTTTTAGAGTCACTGGTGCTAAATAAATACCAAGTTTGCATATGTTTAGGTAAATTTAGATGTTGGTGTAATTTAGTGGTATCATTTACTTCTATAATTTTTCCTAAAGTCATTTAAACACTTCAGCCAACATATTCAGAGGTCATTTAATCCAACTCTCATTATTCAGATGACAATATTGAAGCCAAACTGGCAGTTACAGATGACAGAGATTTTGCGAAGTAGATTTTAACATCCCTAAATTCTGATTTTTAGTTTAGTGTTATATTCAAGATACCATAGGATACCTTTTACTTGGTATCTTATAGTATGGATTTATTTAACTATAACTGCAATCATGTGGTTGGATAGAATTATCTTGATTACAAGAATAAAAAAGTCAAGTTCAGTGAAGTTATTTGACAAAGTTAGTAGATTTTGAATGAAAACCCAAATCTTTCTGATACCAGAGTTCAAGCCTTGAAAGACTACACTGAACTGCATAACTGTCCAAGTTGTTTAATTATTTTGAAAGTTAGCCGGGCGCGGTGGCTCACGCTTGTAATCCCAGCACTTAGGGAGGCTGAGACAGGAGAATCGCGAGTTCAAAGCCAGCCTCAGCAATGGCGAGGCACTAAGCAACTCAGTGAGACTCTGTCTCTACATAAAACACAAAATAGGGCTGGGGATGTGGCTCAGTGGTCGAGTGCCCCTGAGTTCAATCCCCAGTACCAAA